>CM075754.1:8288476-8488476 GCA_037974335.1 Prionace glauca
TCACGTGCTCACTGTGTCATTACCTCCTCAATAAAAAGCCAGGGGTGGCAAGGCCCACCCAGAATCGATGGTTTCTTCAAACCCTGCTCAAATATGGCCTTCAGTGCTGGACAGAGGGATCCCCGCACCAGGTCTGTTACTGCCTCTGTTACTGAATCATCACCAGCTACTGAATACTGCAGGCAGAAACAGAAATCAGAGAGTCAGCGGGGCAAAACAAACCTTACAGAACAGACGGTCCGGTCAGTGGGGGGCCGGCAGGGTGGCACAGTGGTTAGTGCTGCTGCCTCACAGGACCTGGGTTCAATTCCCGGCTCGGGTCACTGCCTGTGTGGAAGTCTGCACATTCTCCCCATGTCTGTGTGGTTTCCTCCAGGTGCTCCAGTTTCCTCCCACAGTCCAAAGGTGTGCGGGTTTGGTGGATTGCCAATTGATGTCACAAAGATGTTAAGGTGGATTAGCCAGGGTAAATGTAAAGGTTCTGGGGGTAGGGCTCTTTTGGAGAGTCAGTGCAGACTGGATGGGCCGGATGGCCTCTACTGCACTGTAGGGGTTCCAGGCTTGGTAAAAGTACTGCAGTAGTTTACAGTTGCCTTCTGCCATGTGGCTGATTAGGAACCCCCACATCGCCCCAACCCTTACTGCCTGACTGGCACTCAAATCTGCTCGGCTGTGGTGGGAACTCACTCCCTGCGGCCGTGAAGTCCTGAAGTGGAACTTGAACCCAGGGCTTCTGACCCAGGGGTAGGGACGCTAACCTGCTACGCCACAGGAGCTCCCTGCTCTCATTATCCCGGGGGATAATTCATTGCTGGAAAAGCAGGGAGGACGGCAAATCTATTTCCCCAATCCAGGCCAGGATTCCAGTCTGCCAAACCGCAGCCCAATATCTGGAGAGTGATGGATGTGAGATTGTGGTCTCGGTGTAAGCGGTCACAGTTATCAGTGGACGCTGGGTCCCAGTGTACCCTCAATCCGCTCACACCGATGTGAAAGCTGGATTTACCTCTTTACTTCGTTCATCCAGAACCTCCACAAACTTAGCGGGAAACCAGCCCTGGAAGAGAAGGGTCAAATGTTAGTTATACAAACTACAAACTACCCCAGACACTGCACCCCTCCAGGCACTGTACTCCCCTTACCCCCCCCTCCACCAGGCACTGCACACCTACCCCCCCCGCTTCACCCTGAGGCACTGCATCCCATCAGTCAACATTCCTGGGGTTACCATTGACCAGAAACTCAACTGGACTCGCCACACAAACACAGTGGCTACAAGAGCAGGTCAGAGGCTGGGAATACTGCGGTGAGTCTCTCACCTCCTGACTCCCAAAGCCTGTCCACCATCCACAAGTCAGGAGTGTGATGGAATACCTCTCCAACAACACCCAAGAAGCTCGACACCATCCAGGACAAAGCAGCCCGCGCTTGATTAGCACACCATCAACAAACAATCTACTCTCTCCCTCCATTCAGTAGCAGCAGTGTGTACCATCTACAAGATACACTGCAGCAATTCACTAAAGATCCTTAGACAACACTTTCCAAACCCATGACCACTTCCATCTAGAAGGACAAGGGCAGCAGATACCTGGGATCACCATCCCCTGCAAGTTCCCTTCCAAGCCACTCACCATCCTGATTTGGAAATCATAGAATCCTGCAATGCAGAAGGAGGCAATTCGGCCCCTCGAGTCTATACTGACCACAATCCCACCTAGGCCCTATTCCTGTTACCCCCACATATTTACCCTGCTAATCCCCTGACACTAAGGTCAATTTACCATGGCTATTCAATGTAACCCGCAACATTTTTGGCATAAATATATTGCTGTTCCTTCACAGTCGCTGGGTCAAAATTCTAGAATTCCCTCCCTGTGGGTCAACCCACAGCACATGGACTGCACCGGGTCAAGAAAGCAGCTCACCACCACCTTCTCAAGGGGCAACTAGGGATGGGCAATAATGCTGGTCCAGCCAGTGATGCCCATGTCCCACGAATGAACAAAATAAGACACTGCACAGCCACGCGCTCAATTCATTGGACCACTGGGTTATTGCAGCAACTGTTCCAGCCTGTGGTCACCCTACCCACCCTGCAGTGATCAAAATGTGACTAGCCTTCTCTATTGAATTTATTTATTAATTTGAAGCAAACGCCACAATCCTGGCGCCCTCACTACAATCTCATAGATGGGCCCAGTTTTTAAACTTCCATTATTCAGATTTACATCTTGCACGGTGGCACAGCGGGTTAGCACTGCTGCCTCACAGCGCCAGGGACTTGGGTTCGATTCCCGCTTGGATCACTGTCTGTGTGGAGTCTGCACGTTCTCCCCGTGTCTGTGTGGGTTTCCTCCTGGTGCCCCAGCTTCCCCCCACAGTTCAACTGTGTGCGGGTTGGGTGGATTGGCCACGGTAAATTGCCCCTTAGTATCTAACGATGTGAAGGTTGGGTGGATTGGCCATGGTAAATTGTCCTTTAATGTCCAAAGATGTGCAGGTTAGGTGGGTTACGGGATAGCTCGGAGGCTGATGGTGGGGTGGGGGCAGCGGAGGGTGGCAGACCGAGTGGGGGGCAGAGGACAGTGTTCTGGGTAAGATGTTCCTTTCAGAGAGTTGGTGCAGACTTGATGGGCTGTCAGGTACGGTGTGGAAGGAGACAAAAAAGGACCGAAAACAGTATGTTTGCAGCAACCTGTCTGGTGAAAAGGTTACTGAGCTGGAACATTAAGTCTGCTCCTTCTCTACAGGCGCTGCCCAGCCCTGCTGGGTATTTGCAGAGTTTTATTTTAATATCACAAAACATAGAACATTTCAGCACCGTACAGGCCTTCGGCCCTCAATGTTGTGCCGAGCTATGTCCAAACCCAAGATCAAGCTATCCCACTCCCTATAATTCTGCTGTGCTCCGTGAGCCTATCCAATAACTGCTTGAAAGTTCCTAAAGTGTCCGACTCCACCATCACATCAGGCAGTCTATTCCACATCTCTGGGTGAAGAATCTACCTGGGACATCTCCCCTATATCTTCCCACCATGAACCTTATATGTTACCCCGAGTAACAGCAAACCCACCAGCCCGGCTCCTGAATGAAGAGTTTCAGGTATACCAGACTGTCCAAATAACCTGCAGCTCCGTCAAATCATCGCAATCCTCTTCTCGCACGCGGCGATCTCTCATTATTATATTACAGTGTTCAGTGTCCAATTCATTAAAACCAGGAGGATGAACCCTTGTCTCTAACACTGCTTAGCGACGCACTTTACAAATTGTATGAAAGAAAAATCAGCAGTTGCGATATTTACAAGATGTTTCTCCAGCGAGTCAAGCAGAATAACTCAAAGACATCTCCACACTTGGCTGGACAATGAGACTGCAGAGTGGAGAGCGATTCAGCACTCCAACACCAGCAACACGGTCATTACCTCGATTCAAACACATTCCACCACAGGCTCACAAAACTGCCCCCCCCACACCAGAACCAATACCGACCCCCTCCCACACCAGAACCAACACCGACCCCCCCCACAGAACAACCGACCCCCTCCCACACCAGAACCAGTACTGACCCCCCTCCCACAGAATCAACACCAACCCCACCCCCCCATACCAGAATCAACACCGACCCACCCTCTGCAACCACCCCCCCTCCCCCCACCAGAACCAGTACTGGCTCCCTCCTACAGAACCAACACCGGCCCCCCCCCCACCGCAACAGAAACAACACCGACCCCCCCCCCACACCAGAATCAACACCGTCCTCTCCCCCCCCCAACAAAACGAACACCACCGCTCCCCCCCCGAATCAATACCGACCCCACCCCACAGAACCAACACAGGCTTCCACTCCCCCCCACCCCCAAGGACCAACACACTACCCCCCCCCCAACCACAGAATCAACACCGACCCCCCCACTCCCAACAGAATCAACTCTGACCCTGACCCCGCCACAGACTCAACACTGTCACCCCCCCCCTCCCCCAACACCAGACCCCTGGGTTCAATATCAGCCAGCCCTCACAAAATGGGACAAATAACGAGGCAGAGAAGGCAGGTGGAGAGAGACAGAGAGAGACAGGGGGTGGGTGGCAAAAGTTGGGGGGATGTGGAGAGAGGCAGTGGTGAATGTGCAAGTGTGTGTGTGTGTGTGTGTGTGTCTTACAGCAGGACAGGCACAGGCAGGTGGGGGAGATGGGGCGGGACAAAGCAGAGACAGAGAGCCTGACGATGAGACAGAAGGAGAGAGTGTGTCGGAGACACAGAGGGATGAATCAATCAGTCTTTATGTGGACTGTGTTCCCCTCAGTCTGTGTGGGAATCCTGATGCCGACTCGGTGACTGTTGCTGCCATCTGCTGGCAGAACCGACAGCTGTGCAGCAATTTCCACACAGCTTGGTGACCCCCCTTTACTGGGGTGCCTTTGACTGGATCAGCGCTGGGCAAACTGCGGCCCAGGGGTTGCACGCAGCCCATCTGGGTTGAGTACAGCTGCTCGAGACATGTTGATGACCGTTACCCATGCACAGGATTATCCACATTCTGCTGATTCATGTCCGTGTAGTTTTTTCCCCTAATGGGTGTGACTGGGGTGATTTGCTCGTAAAGCGAGGGTGAGTGAAGTGAAGTCGCTGCTTGTTCACAACATTAACTGTGAGAGCCGTGCTCTCCCTCTGTGTCCAAAGCACCAATATTGCTTTTCTTTTTAACCCTTTGACAGTTCCATTAATATATAAACGATACAGCATTTTCTATAACTCGTTGTGAAATATTTGGTGTGTATTAAATGTATTTAATTTATTCATGGGGACAGGGTTAGTGAACAAGCCCAATTTCAATCTTGTGGCCCCCCCCACTGAGGTAAAGGAGGCCACTCACTCGGCCCACTCACTATCCCAGACTGCCCCTCACTGGATTAGAGTGTAGAGTAACGTACTGGCACTCACCTCGCAGCCCGTTCAGCTCTCCAACCCAGCAGTGCTCGTCCTTCTGAGATATAATCTGAAAGAGACAAGTGGAGCTCTCAGTCAGGCTGGGACACTGGAGACTCAACAGTGAAAACAGGACTGCAGAAACTGTGCAGAGGGGATTGGGATCAGGCTTGTCCAGAGTCCAGTCTGAGGGGCAGACGTGGGATGTGAAATCCCTCAATGCAGCCCCTTCCCACTGTGAACCCCTCGATGCAAAGCCCCCCACCGCTGTTAAGTGTAAAGTTTAAGTTTATTTGTTCGTGGCACAAGTAGGCTGACATTAACACTGCAATGAAGTTACTGCAAAAATCCCCTAGTTGCCACACTCCTGCACCTGTTCGGGTACACCGAGGGAGAATTTAGCATGGCCAATGCACCTTAACCAGCACAATCTTTCATACTGTGGGAGGAAACTGGAGCACCCAGAGGAAACCCATGCAGACACGGGAAGAATGTACAAACTCCACACAGACAGTGCCCCAAGCTGGGAATTGAACCTGGGTCCCTGGTGCTGTGAGGCAGCAGTGATAACCACTGTGGCACCGTGCGTAGACTAGTCAGGCTATCTGGCGTGAAACAGTGTTTGATTGGAGGAGCAGCGAACACACTGGTGAGTGTGCAGAGGGCTGCTGGGTTGAGGGAAAGGAGGCTGGAGCTCAGGGAGCCAGGACAACCTGGCCCAGAGCCTAGGAGGGCGTTCCACGAGACCGGGTTAGGATGGGGGGGTTTGGGTTGGTGTGGGTGGGAGGAGGGGGTGTATCCTCAAACATTGGGTTTGGTTGAGGAGGGGTCGAGCCCGTGAGATTGGGTCTGGTTCGGGAGGGGGGTCCTGCAAGGCCAGGTTTGGATTGGGGTGGGGGGAAATGGGTGCTTGTGGTTGGGTATGAGAGACGGAATTTGTGGTGGTTATTTATCCTTCGTTTAACCTGAACAATTTATTGTTATGACGTTGCTGTAATTTTCCTCAGCAGCTGTTTGGTTCCTTAAAGGCTCAACTCTCTTTCTGAGATTCCGTGTATTTTTGCGGATCGGCCCTCAGGAGAGACAAGATGCAAGTGCCCACCCCCCCCCACCCCTGCAGTGAGAAATAGTTACAGAGACATGACTTTCAGAAACAAACCACTCCATTATCAAACAGAAAGCTCACAGTGACAGTGTCAATATCGAATCACACCTTGCTCTGCTCCCCAACCCCTCTGAGCCTCTCACCACAGAGTCCCTACAGTGCAGAGAGAGGCTATACGGCCCATTGGGTCAGCACTGAATCCCCATAAGAGCATCTTACCCAGGCCCACCCCTCTGCCCTATCTCCATAACCCCACGATGGCCAATCCACCTCACCTCAGGCAGTGACACAAGGCAGCAGCGTACCAGCACTTTCTCGAGGGGTATTAGGGATGGAGAATAAATACTGACCTGGCCAGTGACTCCCACATCCAGTGAGTGAATCAGAATCAGTTTGTGGTTGGCACTGCTGCCTCACAGAACCAGGGACCCGGGTTCGATTCCAGCTTTGGCTGACTCTGTGGAGTTTGCACGGGGACAACACAGACAGGCACCCAAGGCCAGAGTCGAACCTGGGTCCTAAACACTGTGCCACCGTACCAACCATGGGTTAATTCCTGGGTATATTCCCCAGTGTGAGAGATTGTGCACTGTCTGATTTTTGGGTACATTTCCCAGTGCGAGGGATCACACACTGTCTGATTTCTGGGTATATTCCCCAGTGTGAGGGATCGCACACTGTCTAATTTCTGGGTATATTCCCCAGTGCGAGGGATCTCACACTGTCTGATTTCTGGGTATATTCCCCAGTGTGAGAGATCACACACTGTCTGATTTCTGGGTATATTGTGCAGGGCGAGGGAACACACACTGTCTGATTTCTGGGTATATTCCCCAGTGTGAGGGATCACACACTGTCTGATTTCTGGGTATATTCCCCAGTGTGAGGGATCACACACTGTCTGATTTCTGGGTATATTCCCCAGTGCGAGGGATCACACACTGTCTGATTTCTGGGTATATTCCCCAGTGTGAGGGATCACACACTGTCTGATTTCTGGGTATATTCCCCAGTGTGAGGGATCACACACTGTCTGATTCCTGGGTATATTGTGCAGGGTGAGGGATCACACACTGTCTGATTTCTGGGTATATTTCCCAGTGCAAGGGATCTCACACTGTCTGATTTCTGGGTATATTCCCCAGTGTGAGGGATCTCACACTGTCTGATTTCTGGGTATATTTCCCAGTGCGAGGGATCACACACTGTCTGATTTCTGGGTATATTCCCCAGTGTGAGGGATCACACACTGTCTGATTTCTGGGTATATTCCCCAGTGTGAGGGATCACACACTGTCTGATTTCTGGGTATATTCCCCAGTGCGAGGGATCACACACTGTCTGATTTCTGGGTATATTCCCCAGTGTGAGGGATCACACACTGTCTGATTTCTGGGTATATTCCCCAGTGTGAGGGATCTCACACTGTCTGATTTCTGGGTATATTTCCCAGTGTGAGGGATCACACACTGTCTGATTTCTGGGTATATTTCCCAGTGTGAGGGATCACACACTGTCTGATTTCTGGGTATATTTCCCAGTGCGTGGGATCACACACTGTCTGATTCCTGGGTATATTCCCCAGTGTGAGGGATCACACACTGTCTGATTTCTGGGTATATTTCCCAGTGCGTGGGATCACACACTGTCTGATTCCTGGGTATATTCCCCAGTGCGAGGGATCACACACTGTCTGATTTCTGGGTATATTCCCCAGTGTGAGGGATCACACACTGTCTGATTTCTGGGTATATTCCCCAGTGTGAGGGATCACACACTGTCTGATTTCTGGGTATATTTCCCAGTGCGTGGGATCACACACTGTCTGATTTCTGGGTATATTCCCCAGTGCGAGGGATCACACACTGTCTGATTTCTGGGTATATTCCCCAGTGTGAGGGATCTCACACTGTCTGATTTCTGGGTATATTCCCCAGTGTGAGGGATCACACACTGTCTGATTTCTGGGTATATTCCCCAGTGTGAGGGATCACACACTGTCTGATTCCTGGGTATATTCCCCAGTGTGAGGGATCACACACTGTCTGATTTCTGGGTATATTCCCCAGTGTGAGGGATCACACACTGTCTGATTTCTGGGTATATTCCCCAGTGTGAGGGATCACACACTGTCTGATTTCTGGGTATATTCCCCAGTGTGAGGGATCACACACTGTCTGATTCCTGGGTATATTCCCCAGTGTGAGGGATCACACACTGTCTGATTTCTGGGTATATTCCCCAGTGCGAGGGATCACACACTGTCTGATTTCTGGGTATATTCCCCAGTGCGAGGGATCACACACTGTCTGATTTCTGGGTATATTCCCCAGTGTGAGGGATCACACACTGTCTGATTTCTGGGTATATTCCCCAGTGCGAGGGATCACACACTGTCTGATTTCTGGGTATATTCCCCAGTGCGAGGGATCACACACTGTCTGATTCCTGGGTATATTCCCCAGTGTGAGGGATCACACACTGTCTGATTTCTGGGTATATTCCCCAGTGTGAGGGATCACACACTGTCTGATTTCTGGGTATATTCCCCAGTGTGAGGGATCTCATACTGTCTGATTCCTGGGTATATTCCCCAGTGTGAGGGATCACACACTGTCTGATTTCTGGGTATCTTCCCCAGTGTGAGGGATCGCACACTGTCTGATTTCTGGGTATATTCCCCAGTGTGAGGGATCACACACTGTCTGATTTCTGGGTATATTCCCCAGTGCGAGGGCTCACACACTGCCTGATTCCTGGGTATATTCCCCAGTGCGAGGGATCACACACTGTCTGATTTCTGGGTATATTCCCCAGTGCGAGGGATCACACAGTGTCTGATTTCTGGGTATTTTGTCTGTTGATCTCCCACTCACTGTGATGATGTCGTTTTTCCGGAATCCTAGTTCGTCGTCGTCATGCCGTTCGAAGTCCAGCAGTGCCTTGGCTCTCCGCCTGCGGTTTCGGGACACTGCAACATAATTTTCATGGTCTTTCTGGTGGCTTTCCATGGAGTAGTCTGGGGTCAGCTCCTGTTAAAGGGAGAGGTGGTTCATTTACTTGCTCAGTACGTAACTCAAACATGTCAGGTCAGGGTGGGTGGCAAGAGTGTCTCGGAGCAGAATAAACTCAGGACAGACGGGAATGACCTATACCATGCTCAAGGTGAGCGTCACTTTTACTGCCGTTTCAGAGTAAAGAATAACTTTTAAATGCTTCACAATCCAGAAATAGCTGAACAAAATTAAACAGTGGAAGGAGAAATGGGTCATTGGGTGTAAATGACCGGATTGAGAAACTGACTTTACCCCATCTCTACATTCCAGCAATGCAATGTATTTATTTATCCCAGCCACCCGCTTCCCTATCCCACTCTCCGCTTCCCTATCCCACTCCTGCTTCTTTCAATCCCACTCCCCTGCACCCCTCAATCCCACCCCCCTGCATCCCTTAACCCCACCCCCCATCCCTTAACTCCACTGTCCGCACCCCTCAGCCCCACTCCCCTGCATCCCTTAACTCCACCGTCTGCACCCCTCAATCCCACCACCCCTCCGCACCCCTTAACCCCACCCTCAGCCCCACCCTCCCCCTCTGTCCCTTAATTTCACCAATCTGTATTGTTCAGCTTTAGCTAGCTTCACCATGTCCCTATCTCCATCATTCCCTTCTCTTTCTCTCCTCCGATTCCCCCTTCACTCGATTTATACCCTGTTAATCTTTTTCCCCCCCACAGTTTTATTACGTCACGGGTAAAACCGTTTGCTGATTCTGCAGGACACTGGCTACCCTGATCACTGTTCGCTGTGTATCATGCAAACTTGCAAAAATGTGAACAGTCAGACGAGGAGAGAGGCTGGTCTACCTCAAATTACCCAGGAAAGGCAAAGTGTCTGTAAAACTCAAACACGAGGTTACACGCTGCTACAAAACAGCTACCCGAGTGGTATTTCCCACTGACTTGTCAATCCAAAAAGACATTCTCCCTGCCAAATGATGTATGAATTTCATTGCTGGTGCGGTGCCAGGGACAAAGGCCCAACACCCCAGCGGACTGAATCAACTGTGTTCATTCAGTTGTTCATAATAATCGGAGTCCAGACTGCACTCAATCTGCGCACGATTACAAAACCCCAAAATAAAATGTCTACTGCGATTGGGAATCGCCTGCTGAACAATTCCGAGTGTGCTAATAGCTACACTAACAATCAATCATAGGTGATTGGTTTAGCCTTGCCAGATCAACGTACATTCATATCCAGGGACCCAATCTCTGCAAACTTAAGGAATTGAATTACCCAGAAGCCTGGGGTATCGATGTCCCCCCAATGCTTTCTCAAAGACAACACCTTGGCTAAGCAGAGTCGACTAATCAGCGCCCCCATTTCTCCCATGGTATAAACTGCTATGACCGTTTGAAATTTGGCATTCTTGCATTTGTCCTGATGAAGAACTTCAGCAACATCACTCCTTTCTCAGAAATATTCGAGCTTTTGTACCTGCTTCACAATGAACGATGGCCTGAATCAGCTCCCACTGCACGGGAGACCATTCAGTCCATCTCAGTTGTGCTGGTTCTATGCCAGACCAATCGAAACTAGTCCGACCTTTGCTATAAATCTTCCCTGCTACAGATCCTTTACCACTTTGCCTCGGAACTCTCAATGGCCTCTGGCACTCCTATTCCGAGCGGTAGAACGTTCTTTATTTCCAACAGTCTGCTGCGCAAAAAGAGATCCTAACCACTATCTGTTGCCAATTAAGTTAATAGGAGGAGGACACCTAGGGAAGCATAATCAGTCAGACAGAACTGACATTGTTTTACAAAACCTACTGGAGCTCTTTGAGGATGGGGAGGTGACGGCCGAGTGGTATTATTGCTAGACTATTAATCCAGAAAATCAGCTAATGTTCTACAAACTCAGGTTGGAATCCCACCACGGCAGGTGGTGGAATTTAAATTCAATAAAAATATCTGGAATTAAGAATCTTCTGGTGACCATGAAACCACTGTGGATTGTTGGAAAAATCCATCTGGTTCACTAATGTTCTTTAGGGAAGGAAATCTGCTGTCCTTACCCGGTCTGGCCTATATGTGACTCCAGAGCCACAGCAATGTTGTTGACTCTCAACTGCCCTCGGGCAACTAGGGATGGGCAATAAATGCTGGCCAGTCAGCGGTGCCCATGTCCCACGAATTAATAAATAAAAATGAATGTAACAAATACAGTGGACAAAGGGGAACCAGCAGATGTAGTGCATTCCAATTTGGGATTTCCAAAGGCATTGGTAAAAGTGTTCCACAAGATGATGGCTTTTGGGGGAAATAAATTAGCATGAATAGAAAAACAGTTAACCAACAGGAAGCAGAGAGTTGAAATAAATGGGTCATTTTCAGGTTGGCAAATCTCAACTACTGGAGTGTCGCAGCAATCAGTGCTTATTTGTAGTCTAATCTTCTGAATTTACAAAGATGGTTAGAGAAGAAAATTGTGAGGAGGACACAGGGACTGCAAAATGATAATAGATGGGTTAAGTGAGTGGACAGAAAGCTAACGGGTGCAGTATATATGTGGTAAAATTGGAGGTAGAAGAATAAAAAAGTAAATATTTAAGTTGGGAGCGTCTGAAGAATATATTGGTATGGGGGATCTGGGTGTCCTCATACATGAATAACAAAAAGGTACAGCAAGTAATTTGAAAGGCAAGTGGAACGATAGACTTTATAACAAGGAGGGTCAAGTATAAAACTAGAGAAGTCTTGCTACAACTGTACAGGGTCACACCTAGAATTCTGTCCACAATTTTGGTCTCCTTACTCAAGGACAGATACATTTCAGAGAAGGTTCATTAGGTTGATCCCTGGGATGAAGGGCTTGTCTTTTGAGAAAGAATTGAGCATGTTGGGCCCTTACACATTGGAAGTTGGAGGAATGAGGTGATTTACTGAAATATATAAGATTCTGAGAGGACATGACAGAGTTAGCTGTCCCCATGCGGGGGGTCAAAGCTCATGATGAACAGACAGGAAAGTAGCATCAAGGCCAAGACCACAATCAGGTCAACCCATGATCTAGTTCAAGGGGCCATAGAGTCATAGAGGTTTACAGCATGTAAACAGATCCTTTGGCCTAATTTGTCCATGCTTCCCGTTTTTTTTTAAACCCCTAAGCTAGTCCCAATTGCCCGCATTTGGTCCATATCCCTCTATACCCATGGGAGTAGGATATGCTGATGGAATTACAGGAAGAAGGGCCTCCTGGCTGTGAATTGTGGACTGGCCTCTCGGACTATTAGATGTAAATTGCCTGCTTGCTTCTGATGCAATGATACCATTTTTCCTCTTTGACTCTTCATTCTGTACATCTAGCTGTCTGCACCTCTCAATTCCTTGACTCTAGTAATTAGCATGTGTTTACGTCCACTGATGCTTCCAGTCATCTTGGTAAGCTGTTTCCTACTGCTAGGGTAATTTACACCTGTTTCTATCAGGATGTTTGCTAATCTCGTGACTGGGGAAGTCACATCTTTTGAGTGCTGGCTGCTGCTGTTGTTAGGCAGATTTCTACCTCTTCCTGGACAGATGGCATCCCATCAATATCTTATTAAATTCTTGTTACTGCAGTTGCTAAACAGATCAATGACCCCAAAACCCTCAAGCAAGTATTTCCAACAGTCCCTTCTCTTTCAAAGCCAATAAGCTCACGTCCTTATTTGTGCTAAAAATAGCAAGGTTTAAGAAAAGACATTCACTTCACTAGAAAATTCTCGACTTAATTTTTTAGAAAACTGCCCAACTGAGCTGATGGCGCAGATCGACACAAATGGATACGATCTGGTGGCCATTACAGAGACGTGGCTGCAAGGTGACAGGGACTGGGAGATGAATGTACAGGGTTATCAAGTGTTCAGGAAGGATAGGCAGGAGGAAAGAGGGGGTGGAGTAGCTCTGCTGATTAAGGATAGTATCAAGGTGGTAGCAAGGGATGATATCGGAGCCAAGGAGCAGAAAGTGGAATCGTTGTGGGTGGAGATTAGGAACAGAAAAGGGAGGAAGACGCTAGTGGGTGTCGTCTATAGGCCCCCGAATAATGATCTGGAGGTGGGGCGGGCTGTTAACGCGCAAATAAGTGCAGCGTGCAGGAATGGGACGGCAGTAGTTATGGGAGATTTCAATCTGCATATTGATTGGTCGACCCATGTTGGACGAGGTGGGCTCGAGGAGGAGTTCTTGGAATGCTGCCGGGATAATTTCCTTGAACAGTGTGTGTTGGAGCCGACGAGGGAGCGAGCTATCTTGGATCTGGTGCTATGTAATGAGGCGGGTAGAATTAGGGACCTTGCGGTGAAGGATCCTCTTGGAGAGAGTGATCATTGTATGGTGGAGTTTCTGGTGCAGATGGAGGAGGAGAAAGTGGGTTCCCAGACACGCGTCCTTTGTTTGAATAGAGGGGAGTATGGTAGGATGAGAGAAGAATTGGCGAATGTGGACTGGGGGAACGCGTTGGAAGGTAGGTCTGCTGAGGAGCAGTGGAGGATCTTTAAGGAGATCTTTCTTGGTGCTCAGCAGAAATTTATTCCGATGGTTAAAAAGGACAGTAGGAGGAGAGGTAATAAGCCGTGGATAACGAAGGAGGTGAAGGAAAGTGTTAAATTAAAAGCGGAGGAGTTTAGAGTAGCTAAGAGCAGTGGGCGAGAAGAGGATTGGGAAAGGTTTAAATGTCAACAAAGATTGACAAAGAAATTGATAAAGGAGGGTAGGAGAAGCTATGAGGCTGGGCTAGCACTTAATATAAAAAAGGATAGCAAGAGTTTTTATAAATATATAAAAAGGAAGAGGCTGGCTAGGATAAACGTTGGTCCTTTAGAGGATGAGAAAGGGGAGCTAGTGGTAGGGGATGGGGAGATGGCTAAGGTCTTGAATAACTTCTTTGTTTCTGTCTTCACGGAGGAGGACGTGAATAATTTGCCGGGTGTTAGCGATGGAAAGGTGGTAGGAATGGAGGGTCTTAATGACATTACTGTTACTAGAGAGGTGGTGCTCGACAGACTGGAGGGGCTGATTGTGGACAAGTCCCCAGGACCGGATGGAATGCATCCGAGGGTTCTGAAAGAAATGGCGGAGGTGATAGTGGATGCCTTGGTGGTTATTTTCCAGACGTCGCTGGATTCCGGGGAAGTGCCGGAAGATTGGAAAACGGCTAATGTTACGCCGTTGTTTAAGAAGGGTGCCAGGCAAAAGGCGGGGAATTATAGGCCGGTTAGTTTAACGTCTGTGGTAGGTAAAATGTTAGAAACCGTCATTAAGGAGGAAATAGCGAGGCATCTTGAGGGGAATTGCTTGATAGGGCGGACGCAACACGGTTTCATTAAAGGGAAGTCGTGTCTGACAAATTTACTGGAGTTCTATGAGGATGTGTCTAGGGCAGTGGATGGAGGAGAGCCGGTGGATGTGGTCTTTCTGGATTTTCAGAAGGCGTTTGACAAGGTACCTCACAAGAGGTTATTGCAGAAGGTCAGGGGACATGGAGTTGGGGGTAGGGTGTTAGCGTGGATAGAGGATTGGTTGTCAAATAGGAGGCAGAGAGTGGGGGTCAATGGATGCTATTCGGATTGGCGGTTGGTGACTAGTGGGGTGCCCCAGGGGTCGGTGCTGGGGCCTCAGCTATTTACCATTTATATAGATGATCTGGAGGAGGGAACCGAGTGCAGGGTGTCGAAATTTGCTGATGACACCAAGATTGGGGGAACGGCAAATTGTGCGGAGGGTGTGGAGAGTCTGCAGAAGGATCTAGATAGGCTGGGCGAATGGGCCAGGAAATGGCAAATGGAATTTAATGTTGGCAAGTGTGAGGTGGTCCACTTTGGTAGGAGGAATGGTAGGAAGGACTATTACTTACGGGGCGAAAAACTGCAGCAGGCGACGGTGCAGAGGGACCTCGGGGTCCTTGTGCATGAGTCGCAAAAACCCAGCTTGCAGGTGCAGCAGGTGGTCAGGAAGGCGAATGGGATGCTGGCCTTCATAGCGAAGGGGATTGAATATAAAAGTAGGGAGGTCTTGCTGCAGCTGTATAGGGCATTGGTGAGGCCGCAGCTGGAGTACTGTGTGCAGTTTTGGGCGCCGCACCTGCGCAAGGATATTTTGGCCCTGGAGGGAGTGCAGAGGAGGTTTACTCGGCTGATACCGGAGTTGAGGGGATTGAGCTATGAGGAGAGGCTGAATAAACTAGGCTTGTACTCGTTAGAGTTTAGAAGAATGAGGGGAGATCTCATTGAGACGTATAAGATGATGAATGGGATGGATAGGATAGAGGTGGAGAGACTGTTCCCGCTCAAAAAAGACAGTAGGACTAGGGGGCACAGCCTCAAGATAAAGGGGGGGCGGTTTAGAACAGAGTTGAGGAGGAACTTCTTCACTCAAAGGGTGGTGAATCTCTGGAATTCTCTGCCCGTTGAAGTGGTGGATGCTGCCTCGCTAAATATTTTTAAGAAACGGGTTGATGGGTTTTTGATAAGAGAAGGGATTAAGGGTTATGGGGAGAGGGCGGGAAGGTGGAGCTGAGTCACGACAGATCAGCCATGATCTTATTGAATGGCGGGGCAGGCTCGAAGGGCCAGATGGCCTACTCCTGCTCCTATTTCTTATGTTCTTATGTTCTTATAAACTATTATGGCTTTGGGGGTAAAAGTGTGGCACAGTGGTTAGCACTGCTGCCTCACAACGCCAGGGACCCAGGCTTGGGTCACTGTCTGTGTAGAGTTTGCATGTTCTTCCCGTATCTGTGTGGGTTTCCTCCGGGTGCTCCGGTTTCCTCCCACAGTCTGAAAGACGTGCTGGTTAAGTGCATTGGCTGTGGTAAATTCTCCCTCCGTGTATCTAAACAGGTGCCAGAGTGTGGCGATTAGGGGATTTTCACAGTAACTACACTGCAGTGTTAATGTAAGCCCACTTGTGACACTAATAAATAAGCTTTAAAACAGATGCTGTCAGGCCTGCTTAGCTCTTCTTGGCAGAGCTGCCATGGGTTCCCTTTGCTGTTCCCCCTTTGTTCTACACTCACAATGCTGCAGTTTTTGGGATCCAGGCACTGGAAGTGTCGAGCCACTTGCAGAATGGCTTCCCGTAAGTCTGCTACCACCTCCGTCTGTTTAATGTTTTTTGCCTTCAGCGCCTCTGCATCTTCATTGTCACCTGCCAACGAGAGAGAGGCAAAGAGTGTTAAAGAAAGGCCGTGAATGAGCACAAGCGCAGGGGTGGCACAGCGGTTAGCACTGCTGCCTCACAGCGTCAGGGGCCTAGGTTCAAATCTGGCCTCAGGTCTGTGTGGAGTTTGTGCATTCTCCCCGTGTCTGTGTGGGTTTCCTCCGGGTGCTCTGCTTTCCTCCCACACTCCAAAGATGTGCGGGGTAGATTGATTGGCCGTGCTAAATTTCCCTTTAGTGTCAGGGGGACTAGCAGGGTAAATATGTGCAGTTACAGGGATAGGGCCTGGGTAGGACTGTTGTCGGTACAGGCCTGATGGACCAAATGGCCTCCTTTTGCACTGTAGGGATTCTATGATTTTAAGTGAGAGTAACCAGACCCAAGAGATGCAGTCCAGCCACAATGAGGTGATTAGCATGGATTAAAATTGGCCAAGATGTGGCCAGTCCACAATTCATCGTACCAATTCATATCATCAGCTCAAGCATCCTGAACATATGAACTGTAAATGCATTGAATAGGATTGTACCGAGATGAGATGGTGGGGAGGGGAGGGAAAAGATGGCAGGGTGAGAGGGAAGGAGGAGGGAAAGGGAAAGGGGCGGGGCAGGGAGGGAAAGGGGCAGGGAGGGAAAGGGGCAGGGAGGGAAAGGGGCAGGGAGGGAAAGGGGCAGGGAGGGAAAGGGGCAGGGAGGGAAAGGGGCAGGGAGGGAAAGGGGCAGGGAGGGAAAGGGGCAGGGAGGGAAAGGGGCGGGGCGGGGCAGGGAGGGAAAAGCTGAGAAAGGGAGTAAATCTATAAAATTACATCTCATAAAATAGATGGTAAAATGACCATATTAGAGCATAGTAATTCCTGATATCTGTGCCCGTCAATAAAATTCCCACTCTGTGAAAAAATCCTGTGGATGTTGGAAATCTGAAACAAAAGCAGCAAATGCTGGAAATTCTCCAAGTCTGGCAGCATCAGAAGGAATGGAAAGATCATCGAACTGAAACACCGGCTGCTTCCCCCTTCACGGTGCTGCCGGGCGCACTGAGAGTTTACAGCATTTTCTGTTTGTTTCCCCATCCCCGTCTGAGCCACTCTGTGACATCCGTGTCTTGTCTCTTAGTGAGGACGGAATCACCTTACCAAAAAGTAGTGCTCCCAGCCCAGACTTCCGACGTTGGGATTGCCTTCGAACAATCTGCAAGAAAAGGGAACAAAGGAGAGGTATGAGTGAGGCCCTCTCTCACATTTGCAATGTGGATCAGGGGAGGGAGGGATTCGGTGTTGAGAGCTGAACCTCGGTCAGAGTAAGCTGCCAATAAGCATTTCTTTCTGCTATTTTAAAGTCTGATGATGCCGTGCTATTACTATGTATGTCATGCTTTAAGGTTCAGTGTTTTGTTACAAACAGCCAATTATTTTCTATTGTGGTATAAATGTGAGGAAAGGATATTTCGTCTCAGGTGTAATTCCACTGACAAATTAGTGATTTAAAAAATATCAAAACAAGCTTTATTCGTAAAAGTTTAAGAATAACTGTTCACAAAACGAAACAGTTTAACTCTTAATCGTTGAACAATCTTTAAACATGAGAAGAAACACAACTCCTAACTTATCACCATTCAATTCCAATTAAGCAATATTTCTCTTAAGAGACTTAAAATCCACTTACAAAATAGTTACTAACTGCAGGCATACTTGCTTTGACTTGGGTTAATAACTTTGGAGATAGATTTTGTGGCGAGAGAGAGAGAAAAAGAGAGGGCTCTTTGTCAGCTGCTATCTTTAAAAAGTTCTCTCCAGCAAATGAACTCAGAAAACTGTTCTTTCCTCAAACACAGCTCCTTCTGTTTCTAGATCACATGACTGCATGACTCTGGATACACAACTCACCTTTCCATTACTTTAATTAAGGAAAAATCCCATGGGTTGTTTTCTTTAATAAACAAAAGTTCATCAAGCCCGCTGCTACATAAACATTTACTGGCTCTAATGAGTGGTTATCCTGCATTCCAGCACCTGCTGTATTCCCTCCAGACAAACTGACTGTTTATAGCAAATCACTGAAACTTAAAACAGTCATCCGTGCTCAGTTTCCTCCCATAGTCTGAAAAATGTGCTCGTTAGGTGCATTGGCTGTGCTAAATTCTCCCTCAGCGTATCCGAACAGACGCCGGAGTGTGGCGGCTAGGGGATTTTCACAATAACTTCATTGCATTGTTAACGTTAGTGTTAAGTCTGCTTGTGGCTAATAAATAAACATGCAGCGACCCACCCTGGCCAGTGTCTCCAACCCTGAGCAGCTTCCCCTCCGCTCCCCAACCCCCTCCCCCACCCCCACCCTCCCCCAGTCCCCTCACAGTGCTCATGCCCAGTCCCCAGGCAGTGTCAACGCCCAGTCCCCGGCCAGCATTCCTACCCAGCCTCCATGCAGTGTTCACACATCCTGTGCCAGAGCTCTGTTGCCTCTCCCAGTACAGATGATATTGTGTCCCCAACGCTGGGATATGGTGTAAACAACTAATTCCTTGGATCTGCACACACACTGTGCTGCGTGCGTTACTGACCACACATACCTTTGTGAAATTTGGCATTGTTGCTTGTGGGATCTGGTTCTGGTCTGCAATCAGATAAGCCAGATGTTTCCTCCTCTGGGTTTCGATCATGACATCTGTCAACGACCCGGCAAGCTTCATCGACTCCTGCGGTGAGACATTTAGCTGCTTATTGTACCTGCAGGTGAGCAGCAAGGTGGCTGCAACCCATTAGGGTCTGAACAGGATTGAAATGAGCTTGGTTGTCCGGTGTCAGAAGCTCTCGCAGTGCGAGTTGTCTTCTGCCACGCTTACCCCACAGTTCAACACATCCTTGCCAAACACCCTTCCTTGGAAGGGCTACAGCCTCACACCAGCACGGTGATCACTGGCAAGTCGGTGGCAACTGAAGTCCTTGTAGACTTTCCACACAGTTCCATAGCAAATACAATTCAATAGTCTTCCCAACAAAACTAAACTAAAGTTAGATGAGGGCAGTGCAATTGATGTTGTCTCCATGGACTTTAGCAAGGCCATTGACAAGGTACTGCATGGTAGGTTGCTGCATAAAGTTAAATCTCACGGGATCCAGGGTGAGGTATCTAAATTGATACAAATTGGTTTCTTGACAGAAGCCAGAGGGTGGTTGTAGAGAGTTGTTTTTCAAACTGGGGGCCTGTGACCAGCGGTGTGCCTCAGGGATCAGTGCTGGGTCCATTGTTATTTATCATGTATATTAATGATTTGGATGAGAATATAGGAGGCATAGTTAGCAAGTTTGCAGATGACACTAAGCTTGGTGGCATGGTGGACAGTGAAGAAAGTTATCTCCAATTGCAACAGGATCTTGATCAATTGGGCCAGTGGGCTGATGAATGGCAGATAGAGTTGAATTTAGACCTATGGGAGGTGATATATTTAGATAGCTTGAACCAGGGCAGGATTTACTCAGTTAATGGTAAGGCATTGGGGAGAGTTACAGAACAAAGAGATCTAGGGATACATAATTCCTTGAAAGTGAAGTCACAGGTGGTTAGAGTGGTGAAGGAGTCATTCAGCATGCTTGGTTTCATCGGTCAGAACATTGAATACAGGAGTTGGGAAACCTTGTTGAAGTTATACAAGACATTGGCAAGGCCACACTTGGAATACTGTGTGCAATTCTGGTCACCCTGTTACAGAAAGGATATTATTAAACTAGAAAGAGTGCAGAAAATATTTACTAGGATGCTACTGGGACTTGATGGATTGAGTTATAAAGATGGATTGAATGGACTGGGACTTTTTTCTCTGGAATGTAGGACGCTGAGGGGTGACCTTATAGTGGTCTATAAAATAATGAGGGGCATAGATAAGGAAGATAGTCAATAACTTTTCTCAAACGTAGGGGAGTCTAAAACTTGACGGCACAGGTTTAACTAGAGAGGGGAGAATACAAAAGTGTCCAGGGGGCAATTTTTTTCACACAGATGATGGTAAGTGTCTGGAACAAGCTGTCAGAGGTAGTAGTAGAGGTGAGTACAAATTTATCTTTTAAAAAGCATTTAGACAATTACATGGTTAAGATGGGTAGAGAGGGATATGAGCCAAATGTGGGCAATTGGGATTAACTTTGGAGTTTTAAAACTTGGGCATGGACAAGTTGGGCCAAAGGGCCAATTTCCATGCTGTAATGATCTATAACTCTAATTAAATTATTGCCACAAAGCCAGTCTTCCAGCCCTTAAATCACCAAACCTTTGTCCCATCAAGTGCTGTTACTAGTTAACTGTTACTGACTGGTCACACACGATAATTTTAGTTTATTATTGATGGACTGCTCTGTCACACACTGTGCTATTACTGACTAACCATATGCTGACATTAGTTAATAATTACTGACTGACCACCCCCTGACCTGGGTCTTCACAACAACAGCCAAAGATGTGTGGATGAGGTGGATTAACCATACCAAGTTGCCTCAGTGTTAGGGTAAATACATGCATTTACGGGGATAGGGCCTGGGTGGGATTGTGATTGGTGCAAACTCAATGGGCTGAATGGCCTCCTTCTGCACTGTCGGGATTTTACTGCTGTGAAAACGGACAGAAGGACACGGGTTGGCATGGAGAGCGTGAAGGAGTTTGTGTTGTTATTGGGTTGGGGGGGGGTGGGGATGGGAATGTGAGGGGTGAGGGCTGCCTTACATCTTCCTTTGTTACAGTGCCAGTGGACCGAGATGGATCTTCCAACCAATCTCCTTCCACACCTGGCAGCCTCCACCCTCGTGCTGGGGTCCAACTCCTAGGGGAGCTCAGTACCCGGAACAGAGAACCCAATCTTCCGGGCTACTTCCTCCCGGATTGGGATTTGTGGAGCAGGGGGAATGTCCCAAATCTGTACTTCCCACCCTGGGACTGAAAATCCCCTGCGTTATCAGTTAGTTATCACTGATCGGCTGCTCTGTCACAGGTATTAAATCTGTGGGAACTGGACTGTTAACATGAGCTGCCCTGGCCCACAGCTGCTGAAAGGTTTTGAACATCACTATACCTTGATGAGGACCTCTGGGTCTTCAATCTGTGAGGGAATGTCCGACAAGGTGTTGAAGATGGACGCTGAGTTTTCGGACTGGATGAGTTCCTCTTCCTATAGAAGCAACAAGGTTCTGTTAAATTCACCTCATGCTCCAACATTCCCAGTTACAGACTACCACATGCAGTAGGATCACACAAGCAGAAATGAATCATGGATTACTACAGTGCCGAAGGAGGCCATTCAGCCCATCGTTTCTCTTTAAGGTGTCACAAGTACGCTTATGTTAACGCAGCAATGAATTTACTGTGAAATTCCCCTAGTCGCCACACTCCAATGCCTACTCGGATACACTGCTGGAGAAGTTAGCACGGCCAATGCACCTAACCAGCACGTCCTTCGGACTGTGGGAGGAAACCAGAGCACCCGGAGGAAGCCCACGCAGACACGGAGAGGATGTGCAAACTCCACATGGACTGTGATCCAAGCCGGGAATCGAACCTGGGTCCCTGGCGCATGAGGCAGCAGTGCTAACCATTCTGCTTGCACCGACAACAATCTCGTTCAAGTGTATTTACCTTGCTAAACCCCCTGACACTAAGTGGTAGTGTAGCGTGGCCAATCCACCGAACCCACATATCTTTGGAGTGTGGGAGGAAACCAAAGCACCCGGAGGAAACCCACAAAGAGAACATGGGAGAACATGCAAACTCCACACAGACAGTCACCCAAGGCTGGAATCAAATCCAGGTCCGTGGCGCTGTGAGGCAGCAATGCTAATTCACAGTGTGTGGGAATGGGTCAGTTGGCATGTGCATCTGGCATTTCTTTGGAGGAATGCTGACTAGGGGACATGAAAACCTCCTTGATCTTCTTCAAGCAGAATTTCACAGATATTGGTGCAGATCTTGGGTCAATAAGCCAGAAGCTAAGGCCCCCAGCGTTCCAGCAATGCTGCACTCTCTCATCGTTGAGTAAAGTGATGCAAAATGGAACTGTTCTCGTGGCGGTAAGTCAGAGCCAGGTGGGGCTGACAATGCACACAGGTGGAAAACACGGATGTTACTCTTAATACGGGGTTCCAGAAATACGTTCAGTCAAACATTACCCAGTTCTGCCACATCAATTACTTTCTTAAACATTTTTATACTCTCATTTCAGTACCAACTCTCTCCCTGCCATCAGACAGAGTTATAAGAGCTTCTGACATATAAGTTATTTACACTCAAAATTACAATCATAGAATCCTTACAGTGCAGATAGAGGCCATTCAGCCCATCGAGTCTGCACCAACTCTCAGACAGAGCACCCCACTCAGGCCCTATCCTCATAACCCCACATACTTACCTGGCTAATCCCCATAACCTACACCTAAATTGACACCAAGGGGCAATTTAGCATGGAGAATCCACCTAACTAATATGTCTTTTGGACTGTGGGAAGAAACCAGAGCACCCAGAGAAAACCCACGCAGACACAGGGAGAACGTGCAAACTCCATATAGACAGTGACCAGAGGCCAGGATCGACTCCGGGTCCCTGGTGCTGTGGGGAAGAAATGCCAACCATTGTGCCACCCCAATTAGTATCAGTGTTCACTATTCACTCAATATCAGGGGAGATCATAGATCATAGAACCCTACAGTGCAGAAAGAGGCCCTTCAGCCCATTGAGTCTGCACCGACCACAATCCCACCCAGGCCCTACCCCCATATCCCTACACATTATACCCACTAATCCCTCTAACCTATGCATCCCTGGACTCTAAGGGGCAATTTCTTAGCATGGCCAATCAACCTAACCTGCACATCTTTGGACTGTGGGAGGAAACCGGAGCACCCGGAGGAAACCCACGCAGACACAAGGAGAATGTGCAAACTCCACACAGACAGTGACCCGAGCCGAGAATCGAACCCAGGACCCTGGAGCTATGAAGCAGCAGTGCTAACACCACTGTCGATACAGGATCCCATGGAATTTACTACAATCATCATTGACACGGAAGTGTCCAGCTACTTGAACTGGTGCACCACCCCAATCACTCTTCTTGGCCTTCCTTGTGCTACACCCATGTGGTGCTAGACTACGTGGAACTAGGTGTAGTCAGAAATAGTATGGATGCAGCTGCACTGCATCATTTTTCCCAAACGTTCCCTCGCTGCCATAGCTCCATGTCAGCCTGCTTACCTTCATTTTGAGCATCCCCAGTGTGATCTGGAACAGCAGCACAGAGCCCTCGCAGAAGAACAGGTCCCAGACCCGGAGGAGGATGTTGATGTGCACAACACTGGCAAAGGCAGTCAGAAACCAGTGCAGGGTGATCAAAGACAGCTCTGTGAGAGACACAACACAGGACAGAGTTAGAAGATTTTAACTTCTCTAATGAACAGCCAAGCAAAAGGCACATGCGATCCTTTACCTAGCATGTAAAAATCCAACCAGGGATGGTGCGTAGTGGATCCAGTAATGGGGAACGCAATTCAGAATAGATAAGACAAGGGAGCTTGGGGAACGTTGAGGCAAAAGTGATCACACCATAATACAATCCAAAAGAGTGAGAAGACCACAACTGGTCACGACCAAAATAGGAAATTTGCAAATGTTAATTGGAAGAAACTGGAACCAGGGAAATTGAAACAGAAAAAAAACACCACACTCTGAACTTTAGACACAATCAGAATAGATCCCACAATTTATTTAGCAACCCACCCAGATATCAGTGATCACAGACAGCCACAACAAACCTTTAAATTCTATTTTCTCAATGAGGAATTTTGTTTTTTTTTGTCATATAGCCTCCAATTTCCCTCAACAGCAGCTCCAACTTAGCCTAGAAGCCCTTGTGCCTCTTCTTCCTACAAGGAGTTTTCAGGCAACCCATCTCCAGCTCAGATTATCCCGACAGCAGCTCACCACCCAGGCATTCGCATTGTCCAAGGCTGGCTAGGCTGCACGCACTGACAAACCATCTCCACCATCCCAGCTAGCCAGCTGCACTGAGCTGCTCACCAGGGCTTCTCTTTGCCCCAACTGTCAGCTTCACGGCAACTTCACAACTGCTTCTAGGGGCTCTCTGAACCCCAACTCCTCAGCAGCACGGAGCTACCATTGCTCCAGGGCTTCCCCTGAGCCCCAATACCTCAGCAGCACAGAGCAAGCCTTGCTCCAAGGCTTCCCGACCCCAACCCCTCAGCAGCATGGAGCTAGCATTGCTCCAGGGTTTACCTGAGCCCCAACCGAAGAGCAGCATGGAGCTAGGAAGGGGTATAGAATATAAGAGTAGGAGTCTGATGTTGCAGTTGTATAGAACGTAGGTTAGGCCTCACCTGGAGTACTGCGTCCAGTTCTGGTCGCCGTACTACCAGAAGGATGTAGAGATCCTGGAGAGAGTGCAGAGGAGATTTACCAGGATGTTGCCTGGTATGGAAGGGCTGTCTTACGAGGAAAGATTGAATGCACTTGGGCTGTTTTCCCTTGAGAGATGTCGGCTGAGGGGGGATCTAATAGAGGTTTATAAGATTATGAAGGGGATAGATAGAGTAAATGATGGTAAGCTTTTTCCGCTATTAGAAATGGATAGAACGAGGGGTCACGGGCTTAGGGTGAGGGGGGCTAGATATAAGACTAATATTAGAGGGCAGTTTTTCACGCAAAGGGTAGTGGGGATGTGGAATGCACTGCCGAGTAAGGTGGTGGAAGCAGGCACGCTAGGGTTGTTCAAGAGTCACTTGGACAGCCACATGAGCGGTCTACATATAGGGGGATATAGCAGGCCTTACTAAACATTGTAGGCTTGGGGTTCAGTTTTTGCCTCAGGGATATAGAGTCTTTTAATAATAAATTTTTTATCCACAGGCATTTAAGTCCAGCAAGGAGCATGCATGCGGCAGGTTGTGGTGGGCTGCTCTTGGATGTTGCTTCGGGAGTTGCCTACTGCTTCATGTCGTTGGTGTGCGTAAACTGGACCATCTCGAGGGCATCATGACAGCTCAGAGGCTATCTCTGTTGCTGTGCGGACACATGGATTTGGGCCTGTGTCCCTGGGAGTTTGCGCGTTCTCCCCGCGGTTGCGTGGGTTTCCTCCGGGTACTCCGGTTTCCTCCCACATCCCAAAAATGTGCTTTTAGGCTGATTGATTGGGTAACAAATTGTCCCTATATTGGACCTCCCTGATCCTCACACATTAAGCATAGACTAAAATCATGAATAGGTCACTGACCATGGGACGGCGGCGTGGGCTCGTTGGGCCGAAGGGCCTGTTTCCCGTGCTGTGTTGTTCTTTGTTCTAGCCTTGCTCTGGGGTCTCCCTGAGCTCTAACACCTCAGCAGCATGGAGTTACCACTGCAACAGGGCTTCCCCTGAGCCCAACATCTCAGCAGCATGGAGCTACCATTGCCCCAAGGCTTCCCCTGAGCCCCAGCAGCAAAAAAGTTAGTTACATTTGTCACTTCTTCAACTCCAGACTAATCTTGCCATATGGGCTTGTTTTTTCATGCCATGTATCTTGTTATGTGGTTCTTGTCCCAGCCACCAAATGGAACCTGGAACCAAGCACTCACAACCCACCCTGTGTTTGCACAGCAGAGCGGGAAATACCAGGTGTTATTGGCCTTAGCCTCCGTCCAAAAATATATTTTAAAAATCCAAAAACATTCCCTCACAATTTACAAAACCATTAATACCATAAAGAACACTCAATCAAGTCAAGAGCCCAGGAGCAGAGTAGATAGCAAACCAGCCAGAAAATAGGAAAACTTGCAAAATTAGCCTTCAGTTGACAAACAAAGTTACTAAAGATAAAAAGGTTGCACGTTCCTGTACGACAAATAAGGAGGCTGCATGCTCCTTGGAAAGTGACTAAGTAGGCTGGAGGAGCAGATACACAAATTTCAGTAATAGTGACCATGAAACCACTGTCGGGAAAACCCATCTGGTTCACTAATGTCCTTTAGGGAAGGAAATCTGCCATCCTTACCTGGTCTGGCCTACACCAGAGCCACAGCAATGTGATTGACTCTCAACTGCTCTCTGAAATGGCCAAGTTAGCCACTCGGTAGTCAGCATCACCTTCTCAAGGGCAACTAGGGATGGGCAATTAATGCTGGCCAGCCAGCGATGCCCATGCCCCACGAATGAATAAAAAGTAAACATGGCATAGGGTGGCCACATACAGAGCCTCAGTCATCTTAATCGGGCTCTCTCCACAGGGAGAATTAACTGGCACACACGCCAGGTTACTCCTGCATCATTCCGAATTGATTCTACATCAGTTATCTTCAAATCTGAGATAAAGTTTTGTTAAGCAAGGATATTAAAGGATATGGGCCAATTGTTGGTATATGGAGTTAGACCACGGATCAGCCATGATCTCATTAAATGGCAGAACAGGCTTGATGGGTTGAATGGCCTACTCTAATTCCTATCCGAAAGGATAGGTGTATGTTCCAACTTGCCCAATCTGTATGTAAGACATTAATTATTAGTGTCACAAGTAGGCTTACATTAACACTGCAATGAAGTTACTGTGAAAATCCCCCAGTCGCCACGCTCTGGCGCCCTGTTCGGGTATACTGAGGGAGAATTTAGCACGGCCAATCCATCGAACCAGCAGGAGACCCACGCAGACACGGGGAGAACGTGCAGACTCTGCACAACCAGTTACCCAAGTCAGGAATCGAACCCGGCTCCCTGGCGCTGTGAGGTAGCAGTGCTAACCACTGTACCACCATGCCACCCAGGGATAGCAGGTGAGTACACCGCAGATGCTGAGGATAGCTTATACTGACTTACATCAAACCCACCCCACCATCAATCTGCCAAATGGGGGATGTCTGATTTATCAAAAGATCAGTACGTCTCTTACCAATGTCATGTTCCTGGAGGAGTTTGTCCAGCCGGGGAATGTACTGCACTATCAAGTGCCGCAGAACTCGCTGGTCCGTCTGCACGCCCAACAGTGTGGTGCTGAAGTACGAAGGAGGAACCAGGTCCTCGATAATGGCGCACATCATCCAGAAAGCGTCCTCTTCCTCCAGGAACAGCAGCAGGCAAGCTGCAACCTGCCCAAGAAAACTAAGAGTTATCCCGGAGAACACCACCAAACGTCACCGGATAAGATGGAAACCAGGAGGCCAGGCAGCAGGCCCAGCCCAGACCTTCCCTTCGATACAGTGTCCCTTTACCATGCCATGTATTTTGCGATTCTCAAAGTAAATCAGACAGTTTATCAAATCTATTGGAACAGAAGAAACAGATGCCAACAACCAGTGAAACTCCGCCACACAATGATGGGTGGCACAGTGGTTAGCATTGCTGCCTCACAGCGCCAGGTATCTGGGTTCGATTCCGGCCTTGGTTTGTGTGGAGTTAGCATGTTCTCCCTGTATCTGTGTGGGTTTCCTCCGGGTGCTCCGGTTCCCTCCCACAGTCCAAAGATATGCAGGTTAGATTGATTGGCCATGTTAAATTGACCTAGTGTTAGGGGGACTAGCAGAGTAAATATGTGGGGTTACGGGAGTGGGGCTTGGGTGGGAGTGTGGTCGGTGCAGACTTGATGGACCGAATGGCTTCTTTCTGCATAAAGGGACGGTATGATTGTACGTATGATTGTGTAGTTAGCCAGAGCTGGGAACAGTGACTGAAACTCTGATCTGGGTGTCTTGAATCAAAAAACGTTGACACGCAGTTACAACAAGGAAGATTGAGTATAAAAATACGGAAGTCTTGCTACAACTATGCAGGGCATTGGTGAGACCACACCTAGAATACAGGTTACAATTTTGGCCTCCTTACTCAAGGACCGATACGGGGATAGGGCCTGAGTGGGATTGTTGTTGGAGCAGGTTCAATGGGCCAAATGGCTTCCTCCTGCACTGTACAGATTCTATCTATGATATAGAATATGATACGGGGGTGGGGGGGAGGCTGAGAATACACTTCAAGGGTATCTCAGAAAGAGGTCTCAGATCAAAGGAACTTTCACAACCACTGTGGTTTCCTTGAACACAGGAAGAGTAGGCCATTTGGCCCCTCGAGTCTGCTCCGCCATTCAATAAGTTCTCTCATAATATCAGGTTAAAGTCCAATAGCTTTATTTGTTATCATGAGCTTTTGGAGTGCTGCTTCATCATCAGGTGAGTGAAACTTGATGTCTGTGTTGATGTGCGTGATCTTCTTGGAGATCCTCTCCACTCTGAACCAGCAGTTAACTCACCTGATGAAGGAGCAGCGTTCCGAAAGCTTGTGATGCCAAATAAACCTGTTGGACTGGTGTTGTGAGACTTCTTAGTGTGCCTACTCCAGTCCAACGTCAGCATCTCCACATCATTCAGTAAGACCATGGCTGACCTGTGGCCTAACTCCACGTACCTCCCTGGGGCCATATCCATTGATACCACTGCAGGAACATTGGAGCAAGGGTTCTCAAACTGACTCCCCTGTGGGGGGGGGGGTCAGAAGATGAGATTTTGGGTTTGTGAGCTCCAATGCAGCAATGGCTGCAACAAAGCTTCAAATGACTCCTGACAGCTGCGAGTCGCTTGTTTATTTTTATTGGCCTGCATGGCCTTATTAAACACTGCCCAAGGCCCAATTGCAGCAACAACAGGCAGTAAGAGGTAGCTGCTTGTTTGAACTGCAGACACAGCTCCTTTTAATCATTCCGCACCATGGTCAACAAATGAGGAAGCCACTCCCACCACCACGTACCCCCAGGGCTTATTAAATTCATACGCCAGGGTCACACAGCGTCTGAGGCACCAAGATAGGGTCACACCTGGAAAAGTTTGGGAAGCGCTGCCTTAGAGAAAGGAAGGTTGAGAGAAGGTTTGATGGAGGCGTTTAAAATCACAAGGGTCTGGATACGATAGACAGGGAGATACTGTTGCTGTTGCTGGAAGGGTCTAAAACAAAAGGACACCAATGTGAAAAAGGAGGTGACTGGAGGAAAGTCTTTTTTATGCAGTGACCGGTTAGGATAGAATCCCTACTGTGCAGAAAGAGGTCATTCGGCCCATCAAGTTTGCACCAACAATGGTCCCATCCAGGCCCTATCCCTGTAATATCATGTATTTACCCCTGACATTCAGGGGCAACTTAGCATGGATAATCCACCTAACCAGCTCATCTTTGGACAATAAGAGGCAATTTAGCATGGCCAATCCACCTAAACTGCACATCTTTGAACACCACGGGGCAATTTAGCATGGCCAATCCATCTAACCTGCACATCTTTGGACAATAAGAGGCAATTTAGCATAGCCAATTCACCTAACCTGCACACCTTTGGACACTAAGGGGCAATTTAGTATGGCCAATCCACCTAACCTACACATCTTTGGGAGTGTAGGAGGAAACCGGAGCACCCAGAGGAAACCCATGCAGCTACAGGGAGAACATGCAATCTCCATGAGAACAGTCACTCAAGGCTGGAATTGAATTCACCACAGTGGTAATCACTGTGCCACCATGCCGCCCGATTTGGAATGCTTGAGAGTGTGCCGGAGACAGATTCAATTGTGGCTTCTGAAAGGGCTAAACGGAAAGGGCGGGGGAGTGGGACTGCAGACAGCCAGCACAGGCATAATGTGTCTGTGCTGTAATATGCTATAAATCTGTAACAAGCAATGCTGGATTTAGCAGGGAATTAAAATCGACAGGCTGATATCCCTGGAGAGAAACAGGACAATGTGAGACAACCTATTAGATTAGCAGAGGAAGCTATGGCTCTACACATTAAGGAATGATACTATTAAAATGCCATCTGCTGAACTAGACTCCAAACATATCTGGTAGATTTGTTAGTCAAAGCTGTTAATTTGTCAGCTAAACAAGGTGTCTAAACCTTGCAGCCTGGACGTCAATATGTTGCGCTAATTAGAGTCCTAGTTAGTGTGATTTACGGTGCAACAGCAGTTAAATACAAGTTAATAAATCTGTTAATTAATAATGTTTCCTCCAGCACTTCGTAAAGTCTTTATCTTTTAATCAGGGAATGCTGTTAGTCATAAGTGAGTCAACATGGAAAAGTCGGGTAATGCTTTTATTGCCTGACCCGCTAATGACTTTGTCAAGAAGAAATTAAATGTTGTTTGGTAGTACCAAGCTGAAATATTGCTGAAAAGAGAGACATGTTGTTGAAGCTTTTCATCTTGCACTCATCAGAACAAATGCAAGAATGCCAAGTTTCAAATGATCAAATTTATACTGCAGGAGAAAAGGGGCTTATCTGTTGGCAAGTCAACTCTCCGATTGCTTTCTCCATGGCAATGTCTTAACCAATAAGGAACTACAGGCTCCCCAAGCTCCTTGGTAATTCAAATAAGCTAGATTCCTTGAACATATTCCTTTTTTTTGCAGAGGTGACCCTGTTTATGAGTGTATGTTGCTTCTAGCAAATGTTAATGAGTCACATGCTAAGATTATCTTAAATTGGTTGTTGATATAGTTATCAGCACATACAGGATTATTCAATGAGTGATGACCAATCGTGGAATCACATCTAATGTTAGCTGTTTTATTTGGGTTTTGTAAGCAGGGGGTAGTCAGGTACAATTGAGTACAAAAGCCAGTGGCACAGTGGTCAGCACTGCTGCTTCACAGCGCCAGGGTTCAATTCCAACCTCGGGTGACTGACTGTGTGGAGTTTGCACATTCTCCCGTGTTTGCGTGGGTTTCCTCTGGGTGCTCTGGTTTTCTCTCTCAGTCCAAAGATGCACAGGTTAAGTGGATTAGCCATGCTAAATTGCCCCTTAGTATCAGAGGAATTAGCAGGGTAAATATGAGGGGTTACAGGGACAGGGTCTAGCTGGGATTGTTATCAGTGCAGGCTCAATGGGCTGAATGGCCTCCTTCTGAATTGTAGGGATTCTATAATTCTAATCTGTACTCTGCCCATTATGAACAACTGAGGCAACATGCAATTAAGTTACTGTGAAAATCCCCTAGTCGCCACACTCCGGCATCTGTTCGGGGACACTGAGGGAGAATTTAGCACAGCCAATGCATCCTAACCAGCACGTCTTTTGGAAGAAACTGGAGCACCCGGAGAAAACCCATGCAGACACACAGAGAATGTGTAAACTACACACACTGACCCAAGCCGGGAATTGAACCCGGGTCCCTGGCACTGTAAGGCTGCAGTGCTAACCACTGTGTCACCCTCGTGTATATGGGTTAATTGGTAATTTTATCGTCCATACTGAGTGTTGGAGAGTTGGATTTGATGGGAGTTAAATTCGAAGAGAGTGGGGCTTGGAAGGGAGTTATGAGTTCTGCAGAGATGGGCTTAGGTGATTGCAATTGCCTTGTCTCACCTGATAAGGAACGTGCAGCAAACAGGGGCACATTCTAACCACAGTCCTTACCATTCCTGTGCCCTGGCAATACCCAATCTCAGGGTATAGCCACGCTAGCCCACGTAGGATTCTCCGTAATCTCGGAATGCCAACGCTGTTTATGTTGGAGAAGCAGGTGTTACTCGGCATTGTGCGAAGCAGGTCTTTCTCGATCTGGAAGAGAAAAGAAGCAGGCAACTTGACTGCCAAATACCAATCTGATCTAAGTGGCAAACCACAGCTGCTGCCAGGAAATATCATCACTCCCACACAAAATTAGCGGTTATATTCACAATGCTTTGTTTGCTCTTTTATGGCCTTATTAACATGCGTCATCACTTCTTGATTTTTTTAAAAAACAGTGTGTGCAGCGATCACCAAGCCAGGCAACAGCTTACGCAGAGGCTAAATGGAGCTCTGAGTCCTCTGCTGGATTTCGTCAGGGAGGGGCTGTCTTCAATGATGAGTCATTGATTTGATTTATTATTGACATGTATTAGTATACAGTGAAAAGTATTGTTTATTGCGCGCTATATAGATAAAGCATACTGTTCATAGAGAAGGAAAGGAGAGGGTGCAGAATGTAGTGTTACAGTCATAGCTAGGGTGTAGAGAAAGCTCAACCTTAGTGCAAGGTAGGTCCATTCAAAAGTCTAATGACAGCAGCAGGGAAGAAGCTGTTCTTGAGTCAGTTAGTACATGACCTCAGATTTTTGTATCTTTTTTCCGATGGAAGGTGGAGGAAGAGAGAATGTCCAGGGTGCGTGGGGTCCTTGATTATGCTGGCTGCTTTGCCAAGGCAGCGGGAAATGTAGGTAGCGTCAGTGGATGGGAGGCTGGTTTGCGTGATGGACTGGGCTACATTCACAACCTTTTGTAATTACTTGAGGTCTTGGGCAGAGCAGGAGCTGTAGAAGCAGTGATACAACCAGAAAGGATGCTTTCTATGGTGTATCTGTAAAGGTTGGTGAGAGTCGTAGCTAACATGCCAAATTTCCTTAGTCTTCTGAGAAAGTAGAGGCATTGGTGGACTTTCTTAAAATTATAGCGTCGGCGTGGGGGACCAGGACAGGTTATTGGGGCACCACAGCTGCAGCCCAACTTTCCTGCAAGGCCTCCAGTTGTGCCAACATGAACAGAAAATGCTGGAGAATCTCAGCAGGTCTGACAGCATCCGTGGAGAGAGAATGGAGCCAACGTTGAGTCTGGAAGATGCATTGTCAGAGCACACGGGTCCCACTTGTGCCAATTTGCTGCACAAAGGACTTGGTCAGTGTTTCCGTAGGCGAAGAATGCCTAGTGTTAGCGTGGCAGGTTGAAGCCAGGGCTGGGGTCTGTGATGAGGAAATTATTTTTAATGGTGGTGTGTTGGTTTCAAAAGAAAAAAGAAAACTACTTTTGTGATTTGTGTATCCGCACTCCTTGTTCCATGTGCTCTCTTGCCCATTTCGACACTTACTTTCAAAAGGAGCACGTGACATCTTTATTCTGCTTATCAAAACGTTCCACCTCATGCTTTTCTACATTGAAGTTTGTTTGCTAATTGCATAACCATTCTGCAAATTTATTAATGACTTCATTGCAATTCTCCACTGCATTAACCACACTGCTGATTTGATGAACTGAACTTTCTGAAATGGTATTTCAGATGCCTGATACACAAATCACTTATACAAATGGTTCAATCAATGATCCTTGTGGGACATCACTTCTCACCTTTTGCTATTTAACCCTTGCTCTTGGTTTAGCCAGTGAGCTATCCATTCTACTAACTGTCCCCTGGCTCCACATGTTCAGAATTTAGACAAGAATCAGCTACACAGAACCTAATAAAAGGCCTTTTGCAAATCTAAATGTATTGGGTGGGATTTTCTGTGCCTCCCCCTCCCTCTCTCTGAGGTGCATGTTCCGCAGTGGTGGAGGCAACCCGCTATTAGTCAATGGCGGGATTTACTGTGTCCCGCTTTTTGTCAATGGGTTTTCCCATTGTATGCACCCCCCACTGCCCAGGAATCCATAGTGGGGTGGGGGGGGTCGCCGCTGGTGGGAATGACCAGAAAATTCTTGCCATCGTGTTTACGAAATTATCCGCCTTTCTCCTTCCTGTCATTTCAAAGTATTTAGTTGGATTGATTGACGGGCATCTTTTCAAACACATTCCGATCACTATTTATAGCAGCTTTGAGGTTTTCTTTTGAATTATATCTTGCGTAAGGACTCTACTATTTTTCCTCGTACCCAACTTAAGCTGGGTAATCTCTAACTCCCAGGACTTGTTCTTGTTCCCATGTGATATCACAGACCTCTGATGATATTTCCTTAATGATGCACTCATCCAAGTTTGTTTCAAAATGCAGAGGTACAATCCATCTGTCTGGCGCCACAGAGGGATTCTAAAAAAAGCAGTGCCTCAAATTCTCATGTTTAAAACCCTTCCTGTGCACATCCCTTCTCATCTCTGTAACCTCCTCCAAGCTTTCCACCACACCTCTTTGCAGAACTCTTCATGCTCCTGTGGTCTTATTGAGAAAGCTTATTTCAGCGTACCAGTGAGAATCCACATTCCCTCACTGACCCTCTCTATCTCCCCTCCTGTAGGGCAGTCCTTAAAACCCATTTCAAAGAACCAGCCCCTGGTCGCCTCTCCAGTTATCACCTTCTGTGTGTTGGTATGAATTTTTATTGTATTGCTCCTTCTCCTTGGAATGTCAGGTACTGTACATGTAGCTGCACAGTGTGGTTAACACTGCTGCCTCACAGCATCAGGGAACCCGGGGTCAATTCTGGCCTTGTGGAGTTTGCACATTCTTCCCATGTCTGTGTGGGTTTCCTCCAAAGATGTGCAGGTTAGGTGGATTGGCCATGGTCAAATGCCCCTTAGGGGTAGGTTAGGTGGATTAGTGGGGTAAGTACGTGGGGTTACAGGAATAGGACCATGCTCTATTGGAGAGTTGGTGCAGAATCGTGGGCTGAATGGCCTCCTTCTGCATTGCAGGGATTCTATGATTTATATAAGCTGTTTCACTCCAGCCATTTCCATTCCCTCACCTGTTTAGCTGCAATGCTCCCATCATTGGAGCTGTTCTTGGCGATGTCACGGTACGAGGTTTCTGTATTCCGCTTCTTCTGCAGAGCGCCTGACAACCGCATCCAGATCTAGAGAGAGATTGACCAAGGAAGGAGAACGTCAGCAATAAAACACCACACAGCAAGAACTTTAAACCAGTACAACTGAGGGAAGGAACTTGGGAGAAATGAAAGAAGCCGAAATGTTAACAAAATAGGAAAGCATCAGACAGGCTAACCTAAGGTAGACAGAAGTAGCCAGGGAATAAACAGTTATAGGAATGCAAAAGATTGTGGCAAAAAGGAGTAACCTCTATGCAATGTGTGTGAAACTGCACAGAAATGCATCAACCACTTTTAGTTTCAGATAACTTCACACTCAGGTGGCTCCTGCCCCCCGTTTAGTCCATGGGTTTTAACTTTGCGACAACCCTGTTGTTCGGCACTTTATCAAATGCAATTCGGAAGTTCATGTACAGCTTATAAACTGCACCGTCCCTGTCGCCGCGTCAGGTGCACCACCCCCGTCGCCGCGTCAGGCGCACCGTCCCCGTCGCCGCGTCAGGCGCACCGCCCCCGTCGCCGCGTCAGGCGCACCGTCCCCGTCGCCGCGTCAGGCGCACCGCCCCCGTCGCCGCGTCAGGCGCGCCGCCCCCGTCGCCGCGTCAGGCGCGCCGTCCCCGTCGCCGCGTCAGGCGCGCCGTCCCCGTCGCCGCGTCAGGCGCGCCGTCCCCGTCGCCGCGTCAGGCGCGCCGTCCCCGTCGCCGTGTCAGGTGCGCCGCCCCCGTCGCCGCGTCAGGTGCGCCGTCCCTGTCGCCGTGTCAGGTGCGCCGTCCCCGTCGCCGCGTTAGGCGCGCCGCCCCCGTTGCCGCGTCGGGCGCGCCGCCCCCGTCGCCGCATTAGGCGCGCCGCCCCCGTCGCCGCGTCGGGCGCGCCGCCCCCGTCGCCGCGTTAGGTGCACCGCCCCCGTCGCCGCGTTAGGTGCACCGCCCCCGTCGCCGCGTTAGGTGCGCCGTCCCCGTCGCCGCGTTAGGTGCACCGCCCCCGTCGCCGCGTTAGGTGCACCGTCCCCGTCGCCGCGTTAGGTGCACCGCCCCCGTCGCCGCGTTAGGTGCACCGCCCCCGTCGCCGCGTTAGGGACAGAATTATTAGAGACATTATTAGAGACAGGATTTATAGTTATTTGGAAAGTAATGAGTTGATTAGAGATAGTCAGCATGGTTTTGTAGCGGGTAGGTCATGCCTTACTAACCTTATCGAGTTCTTTGAGAAAGTGACCAAAGAGGTGGATAGGGGTAAGGCAGTTGATGTGGTGTATATGGATTTTAGCAAGGCATTTGATAAGGTTCACCATGGTAGGCTTCTGCAGAAAATGCAGATGTATGGGATTGGGGGTGATCTAGGTAATTGGATCAGGAATTGGCTAGCAGATAGGAGACAGAGAGTGGTGGTTGATGGGAAATATTCGTCATGGAGTTCGGTTACAAGTGGTGTGCCTCAGGGATCTGTTTTGGGGCCACTGCTGTTTGTAATTTTTATTAATGATCTGGATGAGGGTATAGTTGGGTGGATTAGTAAGTTTGCTGATGACACCAAAGTCGGAGGTGTGGTAGATTGTGAGGAAGGGTGTCATAGTTTGCAGGATGACTTAGAAAGGTTGCAGAGCTGGGCTGAGAGGTGGCGAATGGAGTTTAATGTGGAGAAGTGTGAGGTAATTCATTTCGGTAGGAATAACAGATGTGTTGAGTATAGGGCTAACGGGAGGACTTTGAATAGTGTGGAGGAGCAGAGGGATCTAGGTGTATGTGTACATAGATCCCTGAAAGTTGGGAATCAAGTAGATAAAGTTGTTAAGAAGGCATACGGAGTTTTGGCGTTTATTGGTAGGGGGATTGAATTTAGGAGTCGCAGCGTCATGATGCAACTGTACACATCTCTGGTGCGGCCGCATTTGGAGTTTTGTGTGCAGTTCTGGTCCCCACATTACAGGAAGGATGTAGAGGCTTTGGAGAGGGTGCAGAGGAGGTTTACCAGGATGTTGCCTGGTATGGAGGGGACATCCTATGAGGAGAGACTGAGAGATTTGGGGTTGTTTTCGCTGGAAAGAAGGCGGCTAAGAGGGGATCTCATTGAAACATATAAGATGATTAGAGGTTTAGACAGGGTAGATAGTGATAGCCTTTTTCCTAGGATGGAGAAAGCTAACACGAGGGGGCACGATTTTAAATTAAGGGGGGGTAGTTATAGGACAGATGTCAGGGGTAGGTTCTTTACCCAGAGGGTGGTGAGGGACTGGAATGCCCTGCCAGCTGCAGTTGTAAATGCACCTAGTTTGGGGGCGTTTAAAAGATCTGTGGATAGGTTTATGGATGAAAAGGGATTGGTTTAGGCTAGTGGGTCATTGTTTTGTAACTGGTCGGCGCAACATCGTGGGCCGAAGGGCCTGTTCTGCGCTGTAATGTTCTATGTTCTATGTTCTATGTCCCCGTCGCCGCGTTAGGTGCACCGCCCCCGTCGCCGCGTTAGGTGCACCGCCCCCGTCGCCGCGTTAGGTGCGCCGTCCCCGTCGCCGCGTCAGGTGCGCCGCCCCCGTCGCCGCGTCAGGCGCGCCGTCCCCGTCGCCGCGTCGGGCGCGCCGCCCCCGTCGCCGCGTCGGGCGCGCCGCCCCCGTCGCCGCGTCGGGCGCGCCGCCCCCGTCGCCGCGTCGGGCGCGCCGCCCCCGTCGCCGCGTCGGGCGCGCCGCCCCCGTCGCCGCGTCGGGCGCGCCGCCCCCGTCGCCGCGTCGGGCGCGCCGCCCCCGTCGCCGCGTCGGGCGCGCCGCCCCCGTCGCCGCGTCGGGCGCGCCGCCCCCGTCGCCGCGTCGGGCGCGCCGCCCCCGTCGCCGCGTCGGGCGCGCCGCCCCCGTCGCCGCGTCGGGCGCGCCGCCCCCGTCGCCGCGTCGGGCGCGCCGCCCCCGTCGCCGCGTCGGGCGCGCCGCCCCCGTCGCCGCGTCGGGCGCGCCGCCCCCGTCGCCGCGTCAGGCGCGCCGCCCCCGTCGCCGCGTTAGGCGCACCGCCCCCGTCAATCTTTGTTATTACCTCGTGAAAAATCTCAATCAAGTTAATTAAAACACAATTTGCTGTAACAAATCAGTGCTCTTTTATTCCTTAATTTATCTACCACGGTCTAAGTGACTGTTAATCTTGACCCAGATTATTGTTTTGATATCATCATCAACCCTTCCCAGCACTCGGGTTAAACTGACCAGCCTGCGGTTAGGGGTTTAGTCTTATATTCTGCCCCGTCCCTAACTGCCCGTCTGGACTGCGTAGCTAGGCCATTTGGGAGGACAGTTAAGGATCAACAAAATAGTTGTGGCTCAGGAGGCCAGACCGGGTGAGGATGGTGGATTTCCTTCCCTAAAGGAAATCCAGATAGGTTTATACCACTGTTCGTGAAGTTTGATGATCATCATTACTGAGACCACTTCTTATCCCCAATTTTATTTCATATCCAGCAGCTGCCATGGTGGGATTTGAATCTGTGTCCTCAGAATATTAGTCTGGACCTCTGGATTACTAGCCCAGTGACAATACCACAACACCATGCTCTCTGAGATAATATCCAATTGGGTTGACAGATGGCAGCTAACTCCACACCACATTAATGCCAGGTAATGACAATAGCCAAGAGAAAGCCCACCCTCTGCCTCTGACCTTCCAAAGCACCATCTTTACAGACCAACATCTTGGGCCATCCAAACATCATTAAAGAAAAGTAACCTGTACATCTTTGGATGTCGGTTAGCTCAGTTGGCTGGACGGCTGGCTCACGATGCGAGTGGCACCAACAGCGTGGGTTCAATTTCCGTATGTGAGGTTATTCATATAAGCCCCGCTTTCTCAGCCTGGTCCCTCACCTAAGGTTAAAACACCGCCACTCAGCTCTCCCCCCTCAAAGGGGAGAGCAGCCTATGGTCCTCTAGGATTATGGCAGCAATGTACAAGCCACAGACCCCAACAGTAACTCACCGTAGAATAGAATCTCTACAGTGTAGAAGGAGACCCTCGAGCCTGCGCCAACTCTCTGAAACAGCAACTTACCTTGGCCTATCCCCGTAACCCTGAGCATTTACCTAATGCCCCTAACTACACATCTCTGAGCACCAAAGGGCAATTGAGCATGGCCAATCCTCCTGATCTGGAGAATGGGAGGAGACTGGAGTACCCAGAGGAAATCCACGTAGACATGGGGAGAGCGTGCGAAAGCCAGACAGCCACCCAAGGCTGGAATCGAACCTGGGCCCTGGCACTGTGAGGCAGCAGGGCTAACCACTGTGCCACCATACCACCCAAACTTACTCTGACAGAACCTCCCTGCGACCTTTACCACTGGCATGAACAAGAGAAACACATCACAGAGACCAGCATCCAAGTGACTTAACTTCCCTCCATGTTTCCCTCCAGGTCACACGCCATCTTGAATTGGACATATATCACCATTGCTTCATTATCATTGTTTCGTTAGTCTGAAATTCCCACCATAGGGAGGGAACCTGGCACACGATTCATAGCAGCTGGAGAAGACCCACCCATGGCTTCTCAGAGCAACTACGGATGGGCAATAAACACAGTTACCCGAGATTTCTACTTGGATGGAGATATAGAGGTTTACAGCGTGACAACAGGCCCTTCATCCCAACTTGCCCAAACTGGTTTTTTGTTTTACCACTGAGCTAGTCCCAATTGCCCACGTTTGACCCTCTACCCATCTTACCATGTAACTTCAAAATATTCTTTAAAAGACAAAATTGTACCCGGCTCTACGTCTGGCAGCTTATTCCAGACATTCACCACCCTCTGTGTGAAATAATTGCCCCTCTGGACTCTTTTGTATCTCTTCTCTCTCACCTTAAACCTTATGCCTTCTAGTTTTAGACTCCCTTACCTTTGGGAAAGATATTGACCATCTAGCTGATCTATGCCCCTCATTATTTTACAGACTTTAAGCATCTTTAGTACAGCAGAATTGCAAAAGTTAAATCGGACTATTGATTAGTAAGAGACAGAGATAGAAGGACAGATTAGAGACCCAGTTGAGTATATTTAATTAACAAAGAAGACTGAGTAATAGCAAATTAGAAAAAAATTCTAGTAAGTGACCTGCGGCCTCAGGGTGTGGGGGATTCCAGCAAGGACTAGGGTTCGCAGTTTCTGAGAGCGCGGCAGCACGACATCAATTTTATCCCACGTCAAGTCGCCGACATCATGGTTGTGCGTGAACTCCAGATGTGCTTGCCACCTTAACCGCTGCTGAGGGTCTTCGGGGAGCGGGACGCCCAGGATTTTCCTGCAATTTGGTTCAGCTCCATCTGTGGAAAGGTAAGAAAGGCGTCAGTACGTGGAGTGAACCCTCAGTTTTGTCCGCACCATGTGACACCAGATCCATAACAATGTGGGTTGACTCTCCACTGCTCTGCGAAATGGAGGGCGGTTAGGGATGGGCAATAAATGCTGGCCCAGCCGACAATGTCCATGTCCCATAAATGAAAACAAAAAATCAGAGTAATTGTTTCCACCTAAAACTATAAAGGAAACATATTAAATGGAAACTTGAAAGTGGGGAGGGGGGGGGGGGGGGGGCACTGCAGGCGAGCAGAAGTGGGGGGGAGGGGTGGTTTGTCATTCAGCAGGAGGGGTGTGTGCTATCAGCAAGCGGGGCTGTCTCCTCTCTCAGTGACTAACGGTGTGAGTTGAATGCTGCCCGCTAGTTTTCCCATGAGCAAGTGGAAAGAGTTTGATCTTTAATAAATCATTGGAAATGAATTATTCATCATCCAGTTTGACATCAACAACAAAACTGGCTTGCATTCACTCAGCTCCATTAATGCACAAAACCATCCCGAGGCATTTTGCAAAGTCCAATCGGACTCAAGTGAGCAGAGTGCTGGAAGAGGGAGATTCAGATGGGCAAACTGAAAGCTATGTCAGACTTGTCACAAAGAAAGGAAGGGAGGTGGAGAGGCCGGGAGGTTAGGCAGAGAATTCCCTATTCCCCGGATGGCTGAGAGGATGAAGCCCCAAGCCATCCTCAACTCTGGAGTTGGTTCATTTAAAGTAGAAGTTTATTTATTAGTCACAAGTAGGCTTACATTAACACTGCAATGAAGTTACTGTGAAAATCCCCTTGTCGCCACACTCTGGCACCTGTTCAGGTACACTGAGGGAGAATTTAGCACGGCCAATGCACCCTAACCAGCACGTCTTTGGGCTGAGAGGGAAAACCGGAGCAGCCGGACAAAACCCACGCAGAAGCGGGGAGAATGTGCAGATTCCACACAGACAGTGACCCAAGCCAGAAATCAAACCTGAGTCCTGGTGCTGTAAGACAGCAGTGCTGACCGCTGTGCCATCCATTAACACCCGTGCGCTGCAATGCCAAAGAGATATGCATCCCAGCTCGCTGGATACGGAGACAGGAAAATCAGCCAGCTCTGGAGTGGAGTTGGCCAGTAGGTCTGGTGGGGCGATGCTGAAAGGGGCTTGGAGTTTTACTGGGCCCAAGAGGAACACCCTGCTTCATGCACTGTCCCAAATACAAACACGGAAAATCTCCTGGGCATTTTTCAGTTTAAGTTTATTTATTTGAGTCACAAATAGGCTTACATTAACACTGCAATGAAGTTACTGTGAAAATCTCCTAGTTGCCACACTCTGGCATCTGTTTGGGTACACTGAGGGAGAATTTAGCACGGCCAATGTACCCTAACCATAGAATCCCTACAGTAATAGAGGCAGATACAATTTTATCTTTTGAAAAGCATTTAGGTCGTTTCATGGATATGATGGGTATAGAGGGATACGGGCCAAATGCGGGTAATTGGGATTAGCTTAGGGGTTTTAAAAAAGAAAGGGCGGCATGGACAAGTTGGGCCGATGGGCCTGTTTCCATGCTGTAAACCTCTATGACTCTATGAACCTAGTCCCGCTGACCCCAATATCAGCCTAGTAGCTGTAGACATCTGAAGCATTGAGGAGGTTGCTAATGGTGTTTCTGTCCTTGCCCCCTCATGGCAGGCAGCAATAGTAGGTAAGCAGAGTGGCTGGCTCAGGGGGTGGGGGGAGGCGTGTCTAACAGGATGGCAGAACGCTCATTTACCTTCTTTGTCGATACGGAACCCAAACTCGTCGTAACGGATTTCTGGCTGCTCCCCAGACTCTTCCTTCTGAAAGAAAAGCAGAGCAGAGGTGGGTCAGTGCCGCAAGCCAGCAGCTCAATGCGTCTGAGTGAGGCTGCACCCAGGGAAGGCCAGGGAAGCAGCTGGAGACACCATCCGAAATAAATCGAGTTCCACTACCAAGCTGAAAAGATGGCAAAACATGAGGGACGCTTCTTGTATAGTGTGGAGAAGGGTCCAGAAAAGGATTCTTCTGCTCAATGATTCACTCTGGAACTTCTAAAGAAAATTCTTAGCGTCACGCACTCCTGGGTTAGGTTCAGGGAGCACGAAGGGTTCCTGAAACCCTCACATTACCCCACTCTCCCATCCCCAAAAAAATCCTCACGATGTCCCTGCAAAATGCAATTACCCATAAAGTCTTTAAAGTTTATTTATTAGCGTCATCAGTTGGCTTACATTAACACTGCAATGAAGTACTGTGAAAATCGCCTAATTGCCAGACTCCAGCTCATGTTTGGATACACTGAGGGAGAACTTTGCACAGCCAAGGCATCTAACCAGCACGTCTTTCAGACTGTGGGAGGAAACTGGAGCACCTAGAGGAAACCCATGCAGACACGGGCAGAACATGCAAACTCCACACAGTGGCCTGATGCAGGAATTGAACCCGGGTCCCGGGCGCTGTGAGGCAGCAGTGCTAACCACTGTGCCACCGTGCTGCGAATGATAACACCTCACACTTAACAGACTTAGACAAAAACAGAGAATGTTGGAAAAACTCAGCATCCTTAGGACGAGAAAATAGAGCAGAGTTAATTCCAAGTCTGCACGACTCTTCTTCTGAACTATAAATGTGTGTTTTTTTTATTCATTTGTGGACATGGGCGTCGCTGGCTGGCCAGCATTTATTGCCCATCCCTAGTTGCCCTGGAAGGGCAATTAAGAATTAACCACATTGCTGTGGCTCTGGAGTCACATGTAGGTCAGACCGGGTAAGGACAGATTTCCTTCCTTAAAGGACATTAGTGACCCAGATAGGTTTTTCAGACAATCGACACAGGTTTCATGGTCATCAGTAGATTTTTAATTCCAGATTTTTTAAAATTAAATTCAAATTCCATCATTCTGCAGTCGTAGGATTCGAACCCGGGTCCCCAGACCCGGATTTCTAATTTAATCATCTAGCGATAATGAGTTTCTGGATTAATCACCTCCCCGATGTTGGATTATATACTGCAAAGGAGTGGGTGGAACAGTGGGGGCAGTGATTCGTGGGAGATGGGAGAGACCACAACCAAGATGTAATAAAACTGAAGAACATGCGACAGATGGCCCAGTGGGGGAGTGGTTTTTTTGTGCAGGAACAAAAAATATTTGGGATTTTTCTTTAAAAAGTTAAGATGGAAGAGAAAAGTCACAGTGTAAAGTTGTTGGACTCAGTGTTCAGTCCTGAGGGCTGTAATGTGCCCAACTGGAAGATGAGATGCCGTTCCTCCAGTCTGCATTGGGCTTCACTGGAGCATTGCAGCAGGCCGAGGGTGGGACATGTGGGCACGAGTGTAAGGCGCTGAGTTAAAATAGCAGCAATGGGAAGGTCGGGGTCATGCCTGTGGGCTGAACAAAGGTGATCCACAAAATGGTCACCCAGTCCGTGTTCAGTCTCCCCCGTGTAGAAGAGACCGCATTGGGAGCATTGGATCAGATTGAAGGGGGTTCAAGTGAAATGCTGGTTGACCTGAAAGGAGTGTTTGGGGTCTCAAGCAGTGAGGAGGAGATAAAGGGCCAGGTAATGCACATTCTGTGATTGCAAGTAAAGGCTGAGTGGATGTGTGGGGGTGGGGGGGGTTGAAAGCAAGCACAAGGGGGACCCTATCATGGCTGTGGGAGGGAGGGGAAGGGGTGAGGGCAGAGGTGCAGGAAATGGGTCAAACCCAGTTGAGTGTCCAGTCAGCCACGATGGCAGAGAAAGGTTTTGGGGTGGGTGAATGGTGGGGAGGAAACTTGGAGGAAAAAGGCAGACATGTCAGAAGTGCCACTTTTGAAGTTGGCATCATAACAGGTGTGATGGAGGCGGAGAAAGTGGGAGAATGGGATGGCTGACTTAAAGAGTGGAGATGAATTTTTTGAGCAGTTTTAGTTGTGTTCTGATTCTTTTAGGTCTGTGTGAAAGGGATGTTAACGTTACAGCAACTTGTTACGGTCTTCTTTGACGCTGCCTCTGGGCTGACAGTGGAGTTAATCAGTAATCTGTTAACTGTCTGTGCTGTTATATGCTCTGTCTGAGGCCAGAACTCTCCATGCACCTGACAAAGGAGCAAACCCCAAAAGCTTGCGAGTTTACTATCAAATAAATTAGTTGGACTTAAACCTGGTGTTGTCAGACTTCTTACTGTGTTTACCCCAGTCCAACGCTGGCATCTCCACATCATGACAGTGGATCAACAGTTAACCTAACTGCAGCTCCACCATACCTGGAGAATACCTGGCTTCCTGGAGTCCACACCCTTTAGCACACAGCTAATGACTCAGCTAACACCGAGAACAGTACTGAGCAGACAATAACTAATCCCAGTGTAGACCACACCTGCAAATTCTGACGGAGTCAACCACACCTTCATGAATTCATGCACAGGATGTAAGCTCCACATAAACTCCCTAGAGTAATGCCTGGAGGAATGACAGACTGACATGTCTATGCAGAGCCTGAAGTGCCCTCCCTGTAAGCCAGAGAGCAGGGACAACTGCAACTTGTGAACACTACCGTCAATTTTCAGCCATGACAGCTACTGCATCTCAAATAGCCACAGAGTTCCAAAATCCCACCAGAACCGTGCCCTCTGCCGGGGATGGGCAACTTTTTCAAAAGTTTATTTATTGATCACAAAGAAGGCTTACATTAACACTGCAATGAAGTTAATGTGAAATTCCCCTAGTCACCTGTTCGGGTCAATGCACCTAACCAGCACATCTTTCAGAACATGGGAGGCACAGTAGCACAGTGGTTAGCACTGCTGCTTCCCAGCTCAGGTCACCATCTGTGTGGAGTTTGCACATTCTCCTCGTGTCTGCGTGGGTTTCCTCCAGGTGCTCCAGTTTCCTCCCACAGTCCAAAGATGTGCGGGTTAGGTTGATTGACTGTGCTAAAATTGTCCCTTAGTGTCCTGAGATCTGTAAATTAGAGGGATTAGTGGGTAAATATGTAAGGATAGGGGGGTAGGGCCTGGGTGGGATTGTGGTCAGTGCAGACTCGATGGGCCAGATGGCCTCTTTCTGCACTACAGGGGTTTCTATGATTCTATGAAACCAGAGGAAACCCGTGCAGACACGGGGAGAATGTGCAGACTCCACACAGACAGTGATCCAAGCCAGGAATTGAACCTGGGTCCCTGGCACTGTGAGACAGAGTGCCAATCACTGTGCCACCGTGCTGCCCTGCGGCCTCTTAGAATGTAACTGGTAATAACATTGGATTTGCTGCAATCTTACCAAAGGTAAGAAGCTGTAAGGGTCAGCTGACCTCGTAAACCATGTAACCAATGACAAGATATTGTGATAATCAGCTGACCAGCAGGCTCAGTACAAGAATCTGTTGGGAATTGTGGGGAGTTTGGAGTGGCCCAGAGTGAAGCCAGAAGTTTGGAGTAATGAAGTTTCTTTATTAAACCTTTTCTTTGATTTATAAGTTGAAGTAAGTTTTATTAAATTTTTGTTGTCTTAATTTGAAGAATTCTTTCTGGATGAGTGGCCTACGGGACATACGTGGCCGATCTGGATGCGGCCCCACGAGACATTTTGTTGCCCATGCGCAGAAATGCCACATTCCGCTGGTTCCTGTCCGTGTAGTTTTTTTCCTGCCAGTGTGACTATGGTGATTCACACATAAAGCAAGGGCGAATGAAGTGAGGTGTGTGCTGATTGTTCACAACATTGACTATGAGAGCGCTGAGCACTCCCTCTGTATTCAAAGTGTCAATAAATATTTCCTTTGTTCTTACCAAAGTATTGACAGTTCTGTGAATATGTAAACAATTCAGCATTTTCTATAACTTATTATGAAATACTCGGTGTGTATTAAATGTATTTAATTGTATTCCCGGAGTTACGGTTAGCGAACAAGCTCAATCTCAACCTTGTGGCCCACTGAGATAAAGAAGCGCCACTCATGCGGCTCACTCACTAGCCCAGGTTGCCCTCACTGCCAAGGTAGAAGTATTTGTGGAAGACTCCTATCCACTTATCAACACTCACAGTGCAGTGTGTAGAGGGATGGTAGCGTTGTGGTGAACGTTATTTGAACAGTAATCCATAGCCTTGGACGAATATTCCAGAGGCTTGAGTTTGATTCCCACCACAATGGCTGGGGGAATTTAAATTCAATTACATTGATGAATCTGGAATAAGATGACAGCTTAATAATAATGATCAGGAAACTATTGGATTGCTGTGAAAGTCCATCTGTTTCACCAATATCTTTCAGGGGAGAAAATTCAGCATCCTTATCCAGTCGGGCCTACACGAGACTCCAGACCCATACCAATGTTTCAGCAAATCACTCAGTTTGTGGATGGCTTATTGCTGATGGGTAATACAGGCTGACTTTTGCCAGTGATGTTCACACTCCAAGAATGAATTTTTAAGAGGTTGAGGCAATAGGGAGGATATGGTGCCAACTTGGTTTGCCAAAATAAATAGGATGAAAAATAGAACTTCTTACTGTTACGATAGAATGGAGAACACATTCTTCATTTGGATTTAGGGTGGCACTAGTGATTAGCACTACTGCCTCTCAATACCAGAGATCTGGGTTCAATTCCAGCCTCGGACGACCATGTGGAGTTTGCGTGTTCTTCCGACATCTGCATGGGTTTCCTCTGGGCTCCGATCTCCTCCCACAGTCCAAAGATGCATAGGTTAGGTGAATGGGCCATGGTAAATGCATGGGATTAGAGAGAGAGAGAGAGGGTGGATGGCTTGGGTGAGATGATCTTCTGGAATACTGGTGCAGATGCGAATGGCCTCGTTCTGTGCTATATGGATTCTATGATGAGTATAGGACAATTTGGTCGAGCTGTGTAATATAAAGGATAAGACTGGATAGATCTAACTAATGTTTTGGACTCGTTGAGGAGTCTAGAACAAAAAAAGGGAAATAGATTGATTTGCATTGATATAATTCCACAGTGCAGTAGGCGGCCACCTGGCCTATCAACCATAATCCCACACAGGCCCTCTCCCTGTAACTCCATGGCTTTTACCCCAAGTACTATTTATATCACACTTTTCACAACCACAGAATCTCCAATCGTTCCTAGCACAGAGTGGCATGGAGGGGGACGGTGGAGGCTGGGTAAGATGCTCTTCAGAGAGTTTGTACATAATCAATGAGCTGAAAGGCCTCCTTCTGCACTGTAGGGATTCTACGACCCTTGGGAATATCACTGTCCACCAGCCTCCAGTTTAGACGAGAACCATTTACTATGGCCCATTAGTTTCTGTCCTGAAGCCAATTCTATTTTTAATTCAAATTACTCTAGCCTCCCTGCTCAATGAGCCTCGATTTTTGTTAACAGCTTTCTTTCTGTATTACTTTGTCAAACACTTAGAGCTTATATCGACAAACATCACTGCTTCCCTTCATCAACATTCTCTGTTGCTTCATCGATGAATTCTATTAGATCAGATCCCCCTACTGATGATAATTTCTGAGATCTTGCCCATCTCTTATTTTCTCATGCGTGCATTTAGTGCCCTAGAATTGAGTGGTTTGCCATTTCAGAGGGCAGTTAACAGTTCCATTGCTGTGGCTCTGGAGTCACACGTAGACCAGACTGGGTAAGGACGGCAGATTTCCTTCCCTAAAGGGATATTAGTAAATCAGATGGGTTTTACAACAATCGATGATAGTTACCGTCATTGAGGCTAGCCTTCAATTCCAAATTTTAATTAACTGAATTTAAATTTCACCAGCTGCCGTGGTGGGATTTGAACCTGTGTCCTCAGGCCTTTAGCCTGGGCCTCTGGTTTACTCATCAAATATAGTCAAACCTCTATCTCACCACCTGTGGTTACTAGGCATGCTCTTACGTTCTAGAGTCTCTCCTTTCCTTCTCCATGAACGGTATGTTTTGTCTGTATAGCGCGCAAGAAACAATGCTTTTCACTGTATGATAATACATGTGACAATAATAAATCAAATCAATTCAAATGGGTGTTACGTGTAGCATTCTCCAATCCGTGGGGGTTCAGAAGCTTATGGCAAGTCTTTCTGTTGTCTTCACTCCATTTCCTTTAATAACTTGGGATATAATCCATCCGGACCAAATAACTGGGTGGCAGGATGACACAGCGGTTAGCACTGTTGCCTCACAGTGCCATGGACACGGGTTTGATTCCCAGCTTGGGTCACTATCTGTGAAGTCTGCACATTCTCCCAGTGTCTGTGTGGGTTTCCTCCCATAGTCCAAAGGTGTGCAGGTTAGGTGAACTGGCCACGCTAAATTTCCCCTTAGTGTCAGGGGGACTAGCTGGGTAAGTATGAGGGGTTACAGGGATCAGGCATGGGTGGGATTGTGGTTGGTGCAAATTTGATGGGCCGAATGGCCTTCTTCTGCATTGTAGAATTCTATGATAACTTAGTGGCTCTAAGCATAATGAGCCTTTCCAGTGTGGCTATGAACTTTCATCTCATCCATTATCTCTGCCATCAATGTTGTCAGAACCTCTTCCTTAGTAATGACTAATGCAAAGTTAGCACTGCTGCCTCACAGCATCAGGGTTCCAGGTTCAATTCTGGCCTTGGGTCACTGTCCGTATGGAGCTTGCATGTTCTCCTCGCATCTGCGTAGGTTTCCTCCGGTTTCTTCCCACAGTGCAAAGATGTATGGGGGTCAATGAGGGTGGAAGAGGGCATAATATGGATAAAGAAGGTAATATATACCTTGAGATGACAGGGCAGATACTCATCAAGAGAATACTTGATGAGTATCATAGAATCCCTACAGTGCAGAAGGAGGCCATTCAGCCCATTGAGTCTGCACTGACCACAATCCCATCCATGCCCTTTCCCTATAACCCCATGTATTTACCCTAGCTAGTCCTCCTAACACTAAGGGGCATTTTAGCATGGCCAATCCACCTAATCTGCACATCTTTGAAGTGTGGGAGGAACCAGAGCACCCAGAGGAAACCCATCCAGACATGGGGAGAACATGCAAACTCCAACAGACAGTGACCCGAGGCAGGAAGTGAACCCGAGCCCCTGACGCAGTGAGGCAGCAGTGCTAACCACTGTGCCACCTTGCAATGACCTCAACTCACTGCGTCACTATTAACTTCAATTGAATTCTGCAAAATCTTGCTAGCTAATTCCTCACTTTTTAAAGTTGCAAATTCTCCTCTATCATCTTATTGTGCGTATGTATGAAGTCTAGACCATTCCCTGGGGTTGAATGTGTGAATAATCTTTACTTCTGATTTAACTCTAAAGAAACAGAGGAGTGTTTTTTATTCATTCGTGGGACATGGGTGTCACTGGCTATCCAGCATTTATTGCCCATCCCTAGTTGCCCTTGGGAAGGTGGTGGTGAGCTGAATTCTTGAACTGCTGCTGTCCATGTTCTGTGGGTTGACCCACAATGCCGTCAGGGATGGAATTCCAAGATTTTGACCCAGTGACTGAGAAGGAACGGCAATATATTCCCAAGTCGGGATGGTGACTGGCTTGGAGGGGAACTTGCAGGTGGTGGGGTTCCCATGTATCTGCTGCCCTTGTCCTTCCAGATGGAAGTGGTTATGGGTTTGGAAGGTGCTGTCTAAGGGTCTCTGGTGAATTGCTGCAGTGCATCTTGTAGATGGTACACACTGCTGCTACTGAGCGTCAGTGGTGGAGGGATTGAGTGTTTGTAGATGCGATGCCAATCAAGCGAGGCTACGTCCTGGACGGTGTCAAGCTTTTTGAGTGTTATTGGAGCTGCACCCATCCAGGCAAGTGTGGAGTCGACTCTGAATCAAAGATATGAATTGTGGATTCATACTTTTGGCCACAGAATCCCACTGATTTTTGTCGCTTGCCGAGTCAGAGTAAAGAGTAAACTTTATTTATTAGTCACAAGGCTTACATTAACACTGCAATGAAGTTACTGTGAAATTCCCCTGCTGCTGATACCAGCTTTAGCATTCTGCTGTTATTACAGGCAAATCTACCAACTTGAATTTGGGTTCAAACCTGTTTAGACTGTAGGTAGTGCATTTACTCTGAGGAAATGGACATTTGTAACTTACTCCTAATAAAGTTGACAAAGAAAAATTAATCCATACATGGGAACTTCAAGAAAAACTTAAACTCCCAATAGTGGCGGAGTTCAGGTTGCGGGGGCTGGGAATATTTTTTTAAAATGTCAATCCTGTACCAAATACAACCTCTTGATTTCAGTTTGAATAGAGGTGAGATGGGGGCAGAACCAGACCATTCCTGGGTGGCAAGTTGGTTACTTAAATCTCATAGGGGTGGCAATGTGGTTAGCGCTGCTGTCTCACAGCGCCAGGGACCTGGGTTCAATTCTAGCCTTGGGTGACTGTGTGTGTGTGCGTGTGTGTGTGTGTGCGCGTGGAGTTTGCACATTCTCCCTGTGTCTGCATGGGTTCTCTCCCACACTCCAAAGATGTGTGGGTTAGGTTGATTGGTCATCGTAAATTTTCCCTTCGCGACCCAAGATATGAAGGTTAGAACATAAGAACATAAGAAATAGGAGCAGGAGTAGGCCATCTAGCCTACTAGATGGCTAGGTGGAGTAGGCCATTCAAGCCTGCCCCGCCATTCAATAAGATCATGGCTGATCTGTCGTGGCTCAGTTCCACCTTCCCGCCCTCTCCCCATAACCCTTAATCCCCTCTCTTATCAAGAACCCATCAACCCGCTTCTTAAAAATATTTAGCGAGGCAGCCTCCACCACTTCAAAGGGCAGAGAATTCCAGAGATTCACCACCCTTTGAGTGAAGAAGTTCCTCCTCAACTCTGTTCTAAGCCGCCTCCCCTTTACCTTGAGGCTGTGCCCCTAGTCCTACTGTCTTTTTTGAGCGGGAAGAGTCTCTCCACCTCTATCCTATCCATCCCATTCATCATCTTATATGTCTCAATGAGATCTCCCCTCATTCTTCTAAACTCTAACGAGTACAAGCCTAGTTTATTCAGCCTCTCCTCATAGCTCAATCCCCTCAACTCTGGTATCAGCCTAGTAAACCTCCTCTGCACTCCCTCCAGGGCCAAAATATCCTTGCGCAGGTGCGGCGCCCAAAACTGCACACAGTACTCCAGCTGCGGCCTCACCAATGCCCTATACAGCTGCAGCAAGACCTCCCTACTTTTATATTCAATCCCCGTCGCTATGAAGGCCAGCATCCCATTCGCCTTCCTGACCACCTGCTGCACCTGCAAGCTGGGTTTTTGCGACTCATGCACAAGGACCCCGAGGTCCCTCTGCACCGTCGCCTGCTGCAGTTTTTCGCCACGTAAGTAATAGTCCTTCCTACCAAAGTGGACCACCTCACACTTGCCAACATTAAATTCCATTTGCCATTTCCTGGCCCATTCGCCCAGCCTATCTAGATCCTTCTGCAGACTCTCCACACCCTCTGCACAATCTGCCTTTCCCCCAATCTTGGTGTCATCAGCAAATTTCGACACCCTGCACTCGGTTCCCTCCTCCAGATCATCTATATAAATGGTAAATAGCTGAGGCCCCAGCACCGACCCCTGGGGCACCCCACTAGTCACCAACCGCCAATCCGAATAGCACCCATTGACCCCCACTCTCTGTCTCCTATTTGACAACCAATCCTCTATCCACGCTAACACCCTACCCCCAACTCCATGTCCCCTGACCTTCTGCAATAACCTCTTGTGAGGTACCTTGTCAAACGCCTTCTGAAAATCCAGAAAGACCACATAGGGGGATTTGTGGGGTAAATACAGGAATAGGGCCTGGGTAAAATGCTCTGTCGGATAGTCGGTGCAAGCTCAATGGGCCAACTGGCCTCCTTCTACGCTGTAGGTTTTCTGTGATTCTATGACAGGGGGAACAGCTGTGTGGAAAAATTAAATGGTTTCCAGCACTGCTTGTGAGCCAAGAGGAGAGGAGTGCTCGGGACACCCAAACCAACCTGCTTTCCCCCTCAACTGACTCTGTCCCTGTTAATTGTATAAACTAAGGTTAAGTGTCTATAGGTAACGGGGGATAGGACAACACTTTGGATAATTACTCATTATTAAATGAGTAATTAATTACTCATTTAATAATGAATTAAAGGAACTTTTACTGATTCTGGTGGGTGGGTTAGTGTTCGGAGCTGTACACTTGTAATGTTCCCACTTTGCAGAACTGAATACCACAGAAGACAACAAGATTGGGGCAGTAATAGTGGGTGCTGAACTCCAGGGAACAGATCCTTCAGGTGGATTCGTTTAACCGTGCAGTGCTAATGGCTGTGCCTCGACAGTGTGGTACAGGTTGGCTAAATCATTACTGAGATTCATTCAATAGTGAAAGTTATACCTGCTTTGTGTTTGCCAATGACAACAGAAAGAGATCACGATTCAAGAGCGGTGCGTCCATGAAAACTAGCTGGAATACACCACTTTATTAGCATTGATGTAGCCTCTAGTAAGATGCATACGGTTTGGAACAGGAGTAGGCCACTTGGCCCTTCGGGCCTGCTCCGCCATTCGATAAGACCACGGCTGATCTGATAATCTCAATTCCACATTCTCACCCACCCCCGAAAACCTTTCACCCCCTTGTTCAACAAGAGCCTATCCAGCTCTGTCTTAAAAACGTTCAAAGACTCTGCTTCCATTGCCTTTAGCGGGAGAGAGTTCGAGACACACTATCTGCAAGAGTAAAAAAAATTGTCTTAAATGAGTGATCTTTTATTTTTAAACAGTGACCCTCTAATTCTAGATTCTCGCCACAAGAGGAAACATCCTCCCCATCCCACCCTGTCAATATCCCTCAAGAACTTAAACTGTTTCAATCAAGCCACCTCTTACTCTTCAAAATATCAGTGGATACAGGCCCAGCCTGTCCAATCTTCCCTCCTAAGACAAATGGCCATTTTTGGTAATAGCTCCCGAACCTCAGATACTGAAGCAGTCCATGACCAAATACAGCAAAGCAGGACGATATCTCGACAAGTGACGAATAACATTCGTGCCACACAAGTGCCAGGCAAAAACCATCAATAAAACAGAATCGAACCATCATTCCTTGACATTCAATGGCATTACCATCCTTGAACACCCACTGTCAGCATCCTGTAGGTTACCACTGACCAGAAACTGGACTAGCCATAGAAATACTGTGGATATCGGAGCAGGTCAGAGGCTGGGCACGCTGTGGTAAGTAACTCACCTCCTGACTCTCCAAAGTCTGACCTCCCATCTGCAAGGCACATGTCAGGAGTGTGATGGAATACTCTCCACGTACCTGGTTGAGTGCAGCTCAAGAAGCTGGACCCAAGATAAAGCAGCTCACTCGACTGGCACCACCTCTTCCACAAACATTCCCCGAGGAACAGCGGGAGCCATGTGCACCATCTACCAAGATGCACTGCAGGAACGCACCAAGGCTCCTTTGGCAGCAACTTCCACACCATCTAGAAGGACAAGGGCGGGAGACGCATGGAAACACCACTACCTGGGAATTACCCTCTAAGGCACTCGCCATTCCTCCCTGACAGCACTCTGGGTGTACCTACACCATATGGTCTGCAGGTTCAAGATTACCACCTCTTAAGGGCAATAAATGCTAGCCTAGGCAGCGATGCCTACATCCAGTAAAATGAACAGAAAATAAACTTCTGAATATCTTTCCTTAAATAATTAGATCAAAATTATGTTCCAGTGATCCCACCAGGTTATGCTTCAGTTGTGCCCTGCATGATTGAAGTTTAACCTCCCTATTTTTGTATTCTCCTCACAACAAACAATAATATTCTATTATAAAAGGAAAATATTGTGGATGCTGGAATCTGAAACAAAAATAGAAAAATGTTGGAAAATCTCAACAGGTCTGATAGCATCTGTGGAGAGAATAGAGCCAATAGGTTTAAGGTAGGAGGAACAAGATTGAGGAGATGTTCAAGGCAATTTTTTTTTAAAACACAGAGGGGGTGGGTGCCTAGAACTCGCTGCTGGGGAGGTAGTGGAAGCAGATACAATGAGTTTTAAGGGCTGTCTGGACAAATACATGAATAGAATGGGAAGAGGGGGACATGGTCCCTGGAAGGGTAGGAAGTTTTAATTCAGTCGGGTAACATGGTCGGTGCAGGCTTGGAGGGCCGAAGGGCATGTTCTGTAATTTTCTTTGTTCTACAGAGGCCATTCGGCCCATTAAGTCTGCATCAATCTCTGACAGTATTTTACCCAGGCTCATTTCCTTTAATCTCACTCATTTACCATGACTAATCCACCTTACCTGCTCATCTTTGGGACACTAAGGAGCAATTTAGCATGGCCAATCCACCTAACCTACACATCTTTGGACTGTGGGAGGAAACCAGAACACCATGAGGAAACTCACACGCACATGGGGAGAATATGCAAATTCCACACAGACAATGAGCCAAGTTTGGAATTAAACCCGGGTCTCTGGAGCTGTGAGTCAGCTGTGCTAACCACTGTGCTGCCCCATCCAGAAGGGCAAGGGCAGCAGATACATGGGAACACCACCTCCAAGTAAGTTCCCCTCCAAGTCACTCACTATCCTGACTTGGAAATATATTGCCGTTCCTTCACAGTCATTGGGTCAAAATCAAAATCCTGGAATTCCCTCCCTAATGGCACATGGACTGCAGCAATTCACCACCACCTTCTCAAGGGATTAGGGCAATAGACACACTCAAGGCCTCCCTGAAGTCGCTTGACATTGACATGGCCACCTGGGAAACGCTGCACAAAACCGCCCTACCTGGCGCTGCCTCATCCACAAAGGCTGTCAAACTCACGAAGCAAGGTGTATTGCTGAAGCACAATTTAAGCGTGGGCTATGCAAGTCCAGAGCCACCAGCGCAACAACTACAGTGTCTACACAAGTCTGTCTAATACATGCCAGGACATTCTGTGCCCGAATTGGCCTGATCAGTCATCTTTGGATACACTGCAACCAGCCTCAAAATGACTAATGGTGCCCAGGTCCTCATCGATGGCGATGGACGAACAACCAGGGCAATAAACGCTGGCCAATCGTTTGGCCAAAATGAATAAAAAACAAGAAGAATCAGAGAGGTAAAAAAAAATTGTCTTAAAACGACAAAGACAATTTGCTCTCCTTCCTTGTTAAAAATCTGTCTTAAAGATGTGACCAATCAGGAATATACAACGTTCATCGGGATTAATGCAAAAGGCAAAATCTAAAACGTATCGGAGGACGCTTATTGTAAGCCTTTTATTAGCATGTGACTTTAATAAGGTAGTTGCCATGGTTTGAAGGGTACGGGACAAAGACAGAAGTATTTGTGTTCTTCACCTGACAGACACGCCAGCAGATTTAATCTTGCAACAGTAATACATGTGGGGAACAAAAGGGTGATTGTGGATAGAGAAATGAATAAGGATCAGATTACCCAAGTCTCTGACTGATAATGGTTTCAAATTTGCTAATGAGGAGGTGAGAGACAATGTGTGAAAACATGAACGCTGTGGTTACGAACACTGCAGCTCAAAGTCCTTTCAAAATGGACTCAGTGAAAGGAATCACGTGGCGTCAGTGGAAAAGCTGCTCACGATCTCAGATCAACTAAACTGCACGTTGATGTCTGGTACTGGGCTGCTCATCCAAAGAATGGTTTGGAGGGTATAATCCATTCAATTGCTCTATGGGGGGAGTTCCAGAACCCTGCGGGGCGATGTCCCCTGTGTCTAGAGGCGGCTATGATTAGTTCCATTTTTTCTGCATCTGAATATTTTACATGCAGGGAGAAGAGCTTTCCTCAAGGCTGAGGTTTCAGGGAAAATTTAGCGAGCCCTGAGGGGTGGCACAATGGTTAGCACTGCTTCTTTCTCAGCGCCAGGGACCCGGGTTCAATTCCACCCTTGGGTTATTGTTTGCATGTTCTCCCCATGTCTGCATGGGTTTCCTCTGGGTGCTCCAGTTTCCTCTCTCAGTCCAAAGGTTAGGTAGATTGCTCCTAGCAGAGTAAGTATATGGGATTACAGGGATAGAGCCTGGGCATATTCTTATAGGTGCAGGCTCAATGGACTGATTGGCATCTTTCTGCACTGTTGGGTTTCTATGATTGATTGTATATGACCCTCTGAGATAGATTTTCATTTTGGGGATATAGTACATTACAAAAGAGAGGACCAAAAGGAACAGAGAGGTCTTGGTAAGGTAATAGTGTGGGACGATAAGACAGTGGTTGTCCAACAGGTAATTAAACGATTAAGTTTCATTCCACACATCAAACTGGGGTTGATTAAAAATTCTAAGAATCTGAGCAGGTTATAGGAAGCGATGAGGCACTCTGTACCTCTCATATTCGAGTGCTTTGCAGTGACAGTCCCAAGAAAGACAGGACAATAGAAAAAGGGGTTGGAAAGAGGTGGTTTAAGTGAGCATAGTGCTCACGACTGGATCAAGGGCTTTATGTGGAGCCTCAGGTGACACGTGTTTCCAGAAGGCTGCAGTGAACGAGGGCTGCAGTGAGTATTGTGGGACGTGCAGGGAAAAAGCTACTGATAAGTTTAAATACAGGTCAAGTGTTCATGGTGATGGCAAGGGAGTGGGATTTACTGACAGGCAAAATGGGACAAAGTAGCAGAAAGTAAGGAAGTCCAGTGAGGTATGGGTCTGAGAGTGAATCTTGATCATGTACTGGAGAAGAGTATCTGACCACATGAGCGAGATCTCACAAAAGCCATCCCAAAAGTGCAAATGGAGGTGGCAGTTTGACGAGGTAACACAATGAAAGGAGGGTGACAGAACAGTCAGAAGATCAGTCCTCATTGTTTCTTCAGAAGGAACTCTTCAAAATGCAGCTAGTGAAAATACAACAAAACGTACTCCAACTTATAAATCAAAGAAGGGGTTTAATAAAGAAATATCATTACTCCAAACTTGGGGTCTCACCTTGGGCCACTCCAAGCTCGCCACAATTCTACATAGTTCTTTACTGATAGTCAGCTGACCTGCTAATTCACTATTACATCATTCTGTAATTGGTTCCGTGGTTTACTGGGTCAGCTGACCCTTACGTCTTGTTCCAATTGGTTACATTACATCCAATGAAAAGTTGTTACTGGTTACATTCTAGCACCCATGACTGTGAAACTTAGGAGACAGCAAATAAACATAAGGTTAACTATTAAGAGGCTAAACAAAATCATCGAATCATAGAATCCCCAGTACACAAGGAGGCCATTCGGCCTATCACATCTGCACTGACTCTTACCCCGGTCCTATCCCCATAACCCCATGTATTTGCTTTGCTAATCTCCCTAACCTCTACATATCTTGAGACACTAAAATGTAATTTAGCATCACTAATCCACCCAGTATAGGTGGATTGGCCATGCTAAATTGCCCCTTACTGTCCCAAGATGCGTAGTTAGATGGATTAGCCACGGTCAGTGTACAGGGTTGCAGCGAAAGGGTGCGGGGAGAGGACCTGGGTAAGATACTCTGTCAAAGGGTTGAATGGCCTCCTTCAGCATTGTAGAGATACCATGACACACCCAACCTACACATCTGTTGGACACTAAGGGACAATTTAGAATGGCAAATCCACGTCACCTATGCAGTCTTTGGACTGAGAGGGGAAACTGGAGCACCCGGAGGAAACCCAGGCAGACATGGGGAGAACGTGCAAACTCCACATGGACAGTGACCCGAGGCTGGAATTGAACCCGGGTCCTTGATGTTGCGAGGGAGCAGTGCTAACCACTGTGCTGCCCTAAAAGAAAGGCAGTTGGAACAAATTTGTAGTTTGTTCCAAAGTACTAGATGAAGCCCATTAAGCCTTGTGACATAGGTTAATTTACAGATGGGATTTGAGACTAAAAAGAGGCAAGTTGTTCAGGATTTAAGAGCTGCTGGCCACAATGGGAAATGTAACCCTCAAAATCTTTTTAGTTCTTTTGGCCTCATACTTGTGGGAACGGGCATCAATTGACATACAAGCCACACTTCTGCAGAGCAAAGAGAGAAGGCTTTTTGAAACTGCCTAATGAGGCATGCAAGCCACACTTCTGCAGAATATTGCAGAAGTGAAATTCTGGAAACTAAGCAATTGCACTTAGTGCTTTGAGGATCTAGTATTGTTCAGCGAGATTGATTTTGCTGAAAGTAGGCTGCATTTAACTTTATTGTAAATTTCCCTTTTTGATGCCAGTCATCTTCATGATGCTTGTTGATGATTTCTTACAGGATGTTATGTGGAATTTGAGAAATTAGTAAGATTGAAGTGGAGTTTAAAATTGGAAGTCAGGTTTCAGGGGCTTTTAAATATATTGGCTTAGACATTAAACAGAATAAATCTGCACAATTTTAGAATCAGCAATGCCTTTACAGAGTGCTATTCCTATCCTGTTTAATTATGTTAGGTCGTCTTAGATAGACAATGTCATAGCTAATGTAATGGATTTGCCTGGTAACAACCAGACCCAGAACTGACAAACAGAATGATGGGGTGTAATCTGCCCAACAAGGAGAATCTGCCAGCAGCTCACATTCAAAGGGGCAGATTAAGTGTGTTATTTTCCCAGTAACGAGATTAACAGACGTCTAGATAAGATCAGACATAAATAGCCTCATCATCAAGAAACAGTTTACTGAGATGACAGATCCAGGAGAGGCATCTAGATACTAATTTGATAAAGTCAAGATCGTAGGAGAAAAAGACAGCCCAACATACAGTTAGCAGAATCAAAGAAAGTCAGGCTAAAACTGTCAACTCCTGCAGAAGCAAGTTTAACATAGGATCCTACTGTGCAGGAGGCCATTCAGCCCATTGAGTCTGCACCGACCACAATTCCACCCAGGCCCTATCCCCATAACCCCATGCATTTACCCTAGCTAATCCCCTTTGACACTAACCGGTAATTTTGCATGACCAATTCACTACCCCGCGCATTTTTCAGATTGTTGGAGGAAACTGTAGCACCTGGAGGAAACCCAGGGAGAACGAGCAGACTCCACAGACAGTGACCTCAGCCGGGAATTGAATCCGGGTCCCTGGCACTGTGAGGCAGCAGTGCTAGCCACTGTGCCATTGATAAACATCTCGCAAGAAGGCCAGGGAAACATCCAACAACAAGTCAGCTCACAGCAGAGTGTGATGATAGTGTACCTTTAAGTAATGTATTTGAGTCATATTATTATTCCAGGAACTATTGTAGCAATTCTATACACTAGGAGCCGTTGGGGGCAATTTTACCATCGCGTTGCGCCCGTCTTCAGGTGAGATGCGGTGCTAAAGTGGGGCATAAAGCAACTAGTGTCGGTTTTTGCATCCAGTGCTATTTTACAATCACCGGATTTCCAGTGCGGTCATCCTCTCGCTGGAAATAAGCGAGAGGCAGGTTAATATATTTAAATTTACTTAAATGCTGTTTAACATCTGCTTAGCAAGCCCGGCGCTCAATTGCCCAGCTCCTCCCCCACTTTATGACCTCACTGGCGAATGGGGAGCAGTCGACTTCCTACAGAGGAGAAAGAGGCCACCTGGCCCATCGAGTCTGTACTGACCCTCTGAAGGAGCAACCCACCCAGGCCCTCCCACCCTGCCCTATCCCCGTAACCCCACACATTCACTCCAACTAATCCAACCAATCTACACATCTTTGGACACTAAGGGGCAATTTAGCATGACCAATCCATCGGAACCTGGACCAAGTGGAGGAAACCCGCGCAGAAACCCACCCAAGCCCCGGATCCCTGGGGCCATTTTGATTTTTGCTCCAGTGTCCCACCAAGGGCTGTCACCCTGTTATTTTTGTTTAATTTACTGATTTTTTAGAAGAATATAGACACATCCCCTTCAAAATAAAAGGTTGCTCATCTGTTTATTTGATTTCTCAAGAACAATACAAAGAGACACTTCAGGTATTATTTAATCCGAGTTTAAGCCTCTTTTTGATGGTTACGCCTCTACCCAGAGTGTCTTTGGCAAGGGAACATGTGATGTCCACTGGTGCACTTGAGACTTTCCACAGCCAGTGGGCACTGCACAGCCTGGACAGGTTACATCATCAGCTCTCCAAAATGACATTTTAATTTAATTTGGATAAGTTTCCTTTGAAACTTTGTGTTTTTTTCCCAGTGGCCCTTTAAGAGGCGGTTCATTAGTTAATTTGATGTTAATAAAAACTCTACAAAGAGATCCTTATTGACACTGGTTGTGAGGGATGGTTTGAGTTAGGAATGATACATTTGTAATGTCTCACTCTGAGTTAATGTAAAACTGAGTAAAAACGAACCTCTTACAGAATCCTACAGTGCAGGAGGCGACCAATTGGCCCATCGTGTCTGCACTAACCACAACCCCACCCTATCCCTATAACCCCCGGCATTTACCCTAGCTAGCCTCCCTGGACACTAAGGGCAACTTGGCGTGGCTAATCCACCTAACCCCCACATCTTTGGACTGTGGGAGGAAACCGGAGCAACCGAAGGAAACCCATGCAGAAACAGGGAGAATGTGCAAAATCCATATAGACAGTGATCCGAGGCTGGGAAGCAAACCCAGGTCCCTGGAGCTGTGAGGCAGCAGTGCTAACCACTGTGCCACAGGATGACGTCATTCACCTATTGGCTGGAAGAGGTTCAGCAGCCCCCATACTATTGTTCTCTCACAAGCTGATTCCATTTCTGTCCCTGGGTTGCTGCTTCCTCTGGACTGATTCTCAGCCTGTCAATTTGGTTGTCTTCCAGGGGTTCCCTGCCTCACTGCCCACCTCCCCAATTTGCCCTATCCAGACGCTTGCCTCAAATAAATGCTGGAGTCTCCTTGCCTGGACTTAAAACATTGCTTAAATATGTTAAATTCATCAAGTAGTATCACCTGCAAAAGAAAAGTGGTGAGGCCAGTAAAGTGAAAGAGAAATGAGGTGCTCTTTGTGACTCAGTAGCAATAAATGTGGAGTGACTCCACCTTCCAAACTAGAGTGGACCCATGCCTAACAAACGAGAAATGGGAAGATAAACATTTTGGGGCGCAACCATTTCAATTTATTCTCGCTGTAAGACTATTTGACGTAACAACCCAGCAGTAGGTTTGAGTTTGGTATGCAGACTAAGACCTTCTCTTACCTGGGAGTACTTGGTCAACGTATCCTGTGGCCACATGCTGGGAGTCAATGCTGTAAATGGGCCGCTGACAGATGGTGTAAAGTTCCCTGTTAAAGGAGATACAGAATATAAATGCCAGGACACCATCAGTAAGAAAGGCAAGGCTAGCTGCGTACAGGACATTAACACTTGCATCTAGCAGATCTCAGGTGAGACACTAACTACTTAGGACAATTTGAAAACAGACGCAAGATAACAAATATGAGAATCCTCACTAGAGACAGATTCCATGCAGAAACACAGGTTTCATGCAGCTTTGTGCTACAGTTACTTTGTTCGCAAAGAGTTTAATGTGTAATTTGGGGAATGTATGGAGGATAAGGAAGTTTAAAATCATGACGTGTGTTGAGTTAGCTGATCTCAATGAAAACAAGAGAGGTTTCCATTTCTACAGTGCTTTCCTGACCATAGGATGCCCCAAAGGGCTTTTCACCCAATGCAAAGGCAGCACGGTGGCACAGTGGTTAGCACTGCTGCCACACAGCACCAGGGACCCAGGTTCGATTCCAGCCTTAGATGACTTTCTCCCCGTGTCTGGATAGGTTTCCTCCGGGTCCCCTGATTTCCTCCCACAGTCCAAAGATGCGCAGATTAGGTGGATTTGTTATGCTAAGTTGCTGCTTAGTGTCCAAAGATGTGTGGGTTTAATGGTTTAGAGGGATCAGGCAGGGGAGAGGTCTGGGTAAGATACTCAGTCAGAGAGTCAGTGAAGGCTTGATGGGCCGAATGACTTCCTTCTGCGCTACCGGGAATCAAAATAATTTTTGAAATGTAGTCACTGTCGTAACATAGGTGCAGGAATTTGCACACAGGAAACTCTAAGAAATATGGTAATGACCAGATAACCTGCCTTATCCCTCTATCAGCATGACTAAACATTGGCCATGTCATCAGGGAGAATGCTCCAGGTACTTCTTCACAATAGTGTCATGGGGCCCAAGTATTAACATTTCTTCCAAACAACTGCATCTCCAAGAGAACAGAACTCACTCAGTATTGCATTGGGAGAGTCAGCTTCGATTTGTCCCAGAGTAGGACTTGAACCCACAATCCCCTGACTCAGGAGGCACAGCTGCCTGGGAAGTAGCCAAAATGCTACAATGCATTCAGCAACCTTCGGCTAGGCAGGGGTAGAATGCCCCCATGCAGGAATGCGGTGTCACCCTTTGAAGCTACTAAAACTCCCACGTTAAGAATGACCACTGATGTGAAACAACAGAGAACTGTCGACGACTCAAGGAATTTGATGCGGAGATGCCAGTGTTGGACTGCGGTGAGCACAGTAAGAAGTCTCACAACACAAGGCCAACAGGTTTATTTGGCAGCACTAACTTCTGGAGTGCTGTTCCTTCCTCAGATGACTCACCTGATGAAGGAGCAGCACTCTGAAAGCTGGTGATACCAAATAAATCTGTTGGACTTTAACCTGGTGTTGTGAGACTTCTCATTCAAAGAATTTGGGAGAGGAGAAGAGGAAAAAAGGAACTTTCCTGGTTGAGAAATACCTCAGTAACTACAAGCGGGAGTGCACGTCAGCATTTCCAGCACAGTTCCAGGCAGCTCATCGTATTCAGCTATCACTGGAAGTCTCGGAATTAGCATTCAGCCCCAGTTCAACTGGTCTCTTTCTGCAACTCTCCAAAACTATCTGCTACCTGTTAGTGCTCATTTAAAGCAGCCATTGTGCCTCAGAAAGCCATGTACCTCTGGGAATGGAGCCCTCAAAACACCATACATTGTATATATGACTGTAGTCAATATACAAATAGGCAGGGGCATGCAGGTAGGGAGATAACGCACTGACAACATGCACAGAAACACACAGGAGGACAGAGGCAGATATAAATATGGCTACATACATAGAATGTGCAGAGGGAAACAGGCCATTCAGCCCATCCAGTCCATATATTCTACTCAAAGCTGAGATGCAGAGAAACTACTTCTCTCAGAGGGTTATGAATCTGTGGAGCTCAGAGTGCCAAGGAGGCAGAATCAATTAAGGAAGAGAGATGTGTCTGTTGAAAAGCAGGATAAAGGGTTATGGGGAGCAGGCAGGGAAGTTGAGGTGAGACCAGGATAAGATCAGCCATGATCATAGAATCCCTATAGTGTAGAAGGAGGCTATCTCAGTATTAACTGCACACTCCTAACCTGGTGTCAGCTGCACATTTAGAAACTACACTTTTGATTCCAATGTCTTCAATTAAAATGAATTATGAACAACAGTGGTCCCAGCATTGATCCATGTGAAAAATCAATGCCATTCTGAATAACTTATTCCCACTCTGTTCTTTCTCCAGAAGCCAGCTAGTAATCCATTCAGTTCCTTATCCGCATGAGCCCAAATTCTCTGACCTTATTCGTTAGTCTAATTATGTAGCAACTTATCAAAGGCCTTTTATAAACCTAGATAAGATCATAGAATCCCTACAGTGCAGGGGGAGGCCATCCAAGCCCACTGAGTCTGCACCGACTCTTCATCAGAGCATCTCACCCACGTGTTTACCCAAGACAACTTAACATGGCCAATCCACCTAACCCGCACATCTTGGGACACAGAAACATAGAACAGTACAGGCCCTTCGGCCCTCAAAGTTGTGCCGAGCTATGTTCAAACCCAAGATGTAAAGGGGGCAATTCAGCATGGCCAAACCTATATCCATAACACCTTATTATTTAATTTAGCATGGCCAATCCACCTAACCTGCACATCTTTGGACTGTGGCAGGAAACTGGAGCACCGGGAGGAAACCCACGCATACATGGGGAGAACATGTAAACTCCACACACTCAGTGACCCAAGGCCGGAATTGAACCCGGGTCATTGTGACAGCAACGCTAACCACTGTGCTACCGTACCGCCCCTACATACAAGACACTACATATATGTAGATGGATACACACTAAGCTTAAAATTGCAGATAATTCCAAAACAAGATAACAGATTTAATTTTTTAATTTTATATTTAAAATGTTTTAAATTAATTCTTTGATTTTTTAAATCATGATTCTTTCATAGGATGTGGATGTCGCTGGCAAGGCCTGCATGTAGTGCCTGTTTCCAATTGCCCTTGAGGAGCGAGGAGAATGGAGAAGAGGGTAGGTGTGATGAGGCAACCTGGTTTGACCCCATTCTTCAAACTACTTTTCATAGTGTAACGATACCTTGAATCCAGATCAATATTTCACGAGTGAGAGGTGACAACCAGAAAACACCCACATGATTAGGTAATGATTTTTGAAACTGAGACACCTTGCTTTGAAGTTCAAGCCATTGTCTGGGCCACACAGTCTATGCAACAAGGTCTCAATGAACAAACATAGGAATTAGGAGCAAGAGGAGGCCATTCGGCCCCTTGAGCCTATCCAACATTCAACAACATCATGGCGGATCTGACTGTAACCTCAACCCCAGATTCCCACCCACCCCAATAATCTTTCACCCTCCCCCCACTTGTTGATTAAGAATCTATCTAACTCTGCCTTAAAAATCTTCAAAGACGTTGCTTTCACTGTCTTTTGAGGCAGAGAGTTCTAGAGACTCACCACCCTCAGAATAAAATCTCCTCATCTCTGTTAAATGAGTGACCTCTTATTTTTAAACTGTGATCTCCTGGCTCTAGATCCTCCCACAAGGGGATGTATCCTCTCCACACCCACCCTGTCAATACCCCTCAGGATGTTAAAGGTTTCGATTAAGTTGCCTCTTAGTCTTCTAAGCTCCAGTGGATACAAACTTAACCTTTCCTCATAAGACAACCCACCAATTTCTGGTAGTAGTCCAGTAAACCATTTCTGGACTGCTTCATTTACATATTTTCTTAAGTAAGGAGACCAATATCGTACACAGTATTCAAGATGTGGTTTCACTAGTGCCCTAGATAACTGAAGCATAAGAAACATCAAAGTAAATAAGTAACTGACAAGAAAGTTCCAGTTTAAACTCGCAGTACAGTGACCCAGCTATAGAATCGCTGCAGTGCAGTAAGGGGCCATTCAGCCCGTTGAGTCTGCATCAACTCTTCAAGACAGTATCTTACCCCCAGGCCCTATCCCCATAACCGCACATATTTACCTCGCTAATTCCCCTAACCTACGTATTTTTGGACACCGAGGGAACATTTAGCATGGCCAATCCATCTTAACCCGCACATCTTTGTCTGGGAGGAAACCGGAGCACCCAGAGGAAACCCACACAGACACAGGGAGAACACGCAGATGCCTCACAGACAGGCACCCAAGGCTGGGAATTGAACCTGGGGCTATGAGGGAGCAGTACTAACCACTATGCTATTGTGCCGCACTGTAACTTCACACAGTGCAGATACATTTGATATGACACGACACCTTTTGTTTTCCTCCATTAGTGTTGGTGAGGAAGCTATTGACATGGGATGCACCAAGGAAAATAAGAACTGGGGCTAAGATCCATATTTAACTCTGTGGGGTCTGAGTGCCCAGGAGAACGAGAACAGGCTGAACGGGCACTAAATAAAGGCAGGTACAGGAACTGTACTGATCCAGACTGTTAAAGAATATTGCAACAAAACCCAGTAAGGGTATCAATGAATACAGGGAAATTCCACTTAAATATAGATTGAAGGGCACGGGGCACGCATGCGCCCACCGACATGGGGGCACACACACACACATACGCAGGCGGGCACACGCGCACGCACACACACACACAAATGCAGGCAGGCGCACACAAAAACAGAGGTGGGCACACATACACACAAACAGGCGGGCACACATACATACACACAGAGGCAGGCACACACACACACATACATACACACAAACAGAGGCAGGCACACACACACATACATGCACACAAACAGAGGCAGGCACACACACAACACACACACACACACACACACACACACACTAAATAGGGAGGCAATGAAAGAGATTGCAGAGTAGCAATTAACTGAATGTCGAATACTGGGCTAGGTTACAGCATCTGCAGCATACAAGCCTGTGACCACTGTGCGAAGCTACATCTCGGACTGTCAGTGTACTTTGAACACAGAATTCACTTCTGGTCACCAAGGTGCCATGTAAGAACGGTAATGAGCTCAGTGTTGGGCATTTGGGGATTGAGCCGTGCACAAAGATTAGGAAAATTTCAGTTCACTTCGGACTAGAGAAAATGAGGAGCTTTGCAGAAGAATATAAAATGTGCCGTGGAGTGAAGGTTTGTCAGCAGCACTATTTCAAGTTAAACCAAGATGCAAGACAAAATGACAGACTCATAAAAGCATGAGTTCACTGCTGATGTCATGAAGCATTCCTTCACGCTGGGACTAATTACTGGAATTAAGGCAAAACTCCTGGAGCTGTTCCGGAGATAATTAATATTTTGTGACGTGGGGGGGGGGGAAACGCAGATGCTGTGAAGTACAATCTTACTTGCATAGAATTGATCAGAATCCATGCAACGACAAGTGATATACAGCAGTGTTAATACGAAGCAGGCCCAGTATATTCCAGCCTAGATTCCATTAAATCCTATTCACCATTTTCAAAATCCTCTCCCCTTCCTTAGATTGCGACTGCATTCCATACCTGAAGTCATTTTGTCAACGGATGTAGGGTTTCCTCGCTTCACAAGCTCTGTGGGGGTGTGTGCTCTCCTCGACTCAGTCGCTCAGCGCACTAGGAAGAAGAGAACCTGATCAGTAGGATGTGGAGCACGGAGATGAACGCCGGCTTCAAATCTATTAACCCGACCACCAGGAATCAAAGCAGCAGCCTCAGTTCAGTCAGACACATTTCTAGGCAAGCTGACAATGTGTGTGTGGGGGACAATGTACCAATCACCAAATCAAATTAAACTCCTGGCAGATTACACAATGGGCTGTCAGGTTAGAGTTCACCAAACCTGAGATAAAAAGGGACGAGAGTTGTTACCAGGGGTTACTCATAGGCCCGTCTCCATCAAACATCTCGTCGAAACATCAACATTAACTCCTGCGGGTACTGGGGCAGGTCACCGTTCCCCTGGAGTGCAGGATAGTGAACTGAAAGTTCTGCTCAGACTTTCGGCCAGAATCCCTGCAGTGCAGAAGGAGGACATTCGGCCCATTCAGCCTCCAGCGACTACAATCCCAGCCAGGCCCTATCCCCAGGATGGCACAGTGGTTAGCACTGCTACCTCACAGCGCCAGTGACCGGGCTTCAATTCCAGCCTTGGGTGACTGCATATCTCCCCACATCTGTGTGGGTTTCCTCTGAGTGCTCTGGTTTTCTCCCACACTGGTGTGCAAGTTAGGTGAATTGGCCAGGCTAAATTGTTCCTTAGCGTCAGGAGGATTAGCAGGGTAAATGCATAGGGTTATGGTGATAGGGCCTGGATGGGATTGTTGTCCATGCAGCCCTAATGGACCAAATGGCCTCCTTCTGCACTGTAGGGATTCTATGTATTTACCTGACTAGTCTCCCTGATACTAAGGGGCAATTTAGCATGGCCAATTCACCTAATCTGCACATCTCTGGACAAAAGGGAGAACTTAGCACAGCCAGTCCATCTAACCTGCACGCCTTTTGGACTGTGGGAGGAAACCCACGCAGACACAGGAGAATGTGCAGACTCCACACAGCCAATCACCTGAGGCTGGAATTGAACACAGGTCCCTGGTGCTGTGAGGCAGCAGCATTAACTACTGCACCACCGTGCTGTACATCGCAGTCTATCCTGAGTAGGTTAACTGCACAAGCAGTTTTCATTTCTAATTTAGTAACACATTCACTCAAGATTGGCTCCAGGAGCACTTGCATCAAAACACACAACCCCAGTTGCACAATCGTTCAATCTACAGAAATCCCAATCCCTTTACTCCCTGTTATCCGTAGCTGCCAGTGCTTTTCGTAAGCATCACCTCTGTATGAAGCTCAGATAACAGACACATGGCAAGTTACAACCCATGAAACTGGTTCAACCAGTCCACATCAGTGTTTCTCTTCCATGCGGACAAGTTCCCACATCTCATCAACCACGTTTACTTCACCCCACAATTCAATATTGAACGTTCACAATAACAAACTGCCGGTACAGAGATGATGGGCCAAACGGCCTCTTTTCAGTGCTGTAACTTTCCTATGGCTCTGCCTTATTCACTCTACGAGTGAATTCCCCAGCCTCACCTCACCATGAGGAAGTTCCTTCTGCTACCAAGATTAAATCTCTCGTATATCATCTTGTTTCTGCGCTCTTGTACTCAAAAGTTCCTGGTTCTGTACGGTTCTGACAGCACGGGAGGTGGCCATTCAGCCTGCACCAGACTTTCCACATACAACCCAGTTGGTTATCTGTCCTTTCCCTGTTTTCCCCCTTCATTTATACAATGCCCTCTTGAAGGTTGCTTTTTGAATCTCTATCCACGTGCTCTATCGGGCAGCGTGTGGAAAACCTTTCTGGTTCTTTTGTCGATCCCTTTGAAGCTTGTCAGCCATTGGAAACAATTTTTCCTTCTTTACTCTATCCAAACCCTTTGTGGTTTTAAACCATTCTGCTCCAAGGAGGCTTCTCCAGTCTATCCAGATAAATGGACCTTAGCTCATCCGTAGAAATAGAACATCATTCGGCCCATCGGGTCTGCACTGCACCAATTCTCTGACAGAGTATCTTACCTGGGTCCTCTCCCCCACCCTATCCCCGCAACCCCACACATTTCCCATAGCTAATCCATCCGACCTACACGTCTTGGGACATTAAAGGGCAATTCAGCATGGCTGATCCACCTAACCTGCACATCTTTGAACTGTGGGAGAAAACCGGAGCACATGGGGAAAATCCACGCAAACACAGAGAGAACATACAAGCTCCAGAGAGAGAGACCTGAACCTGGAACTAAACCTGGGTCCCTGGCGCTGAGAGGCAGCAGTGCTAACCGCTGTGCCAGCCTTAACCCTGGAACCATTCTTGTAAATCTCTTCTGTGTCTTTGCTACAGCCTTTGTATCCAGTGCTCAGATCAGACAGCTGCCCTCCAGCTGTCTGATCTGAGTTACTGTATGAATTACTGTGTGATATAGGTTTCGCTTTTTGTGTCTCTCGATAGAAAGCCCCGGATCCTACAGGCTTTATTAACTGCTTTGCTAACCTGTCCTGTAATCGCCAACCGTCTCTGCACCAACACCCCCAGTACCGCTCTTCCCACACCCACTGTAAAATTTGCTTGTACTGCCTCTCCTCATTGTTCCCATAACACTTCCACCTTTCGTCTTGTTCTAATTGTGGCCTGTACACTGAAATCTAGCTCAGATCAGGAAAGGCAGTGGTCCAAACACCATCCCCCACCACACAGGAACACCACTTTTATACCTCCCTCCACACCATAAACCAACCGTTCTCTACTAGTTTCCCTTTTTTCTTGTCACTCAGCCAACTCCTTGCCACTATCCCTTTTATTCAGAAGAATTAGGAGCACAAGTCGGCAAATTCAGCCCTTCGAGCCAGTTCCACCATTCAGATCATGGCTGATCTCTCCCTGGTCTCAAATCCACCTCCCATCTGTTCCCCATTTCCCCTTATCCCTTTTTTTATTAGGAATATATCTAAAGCCTTCTTGAAACCATTCAATGATTCAGACTCCGCCGCGCTATGGGGCAGCGAGTTCCACAAATTCAGCACCTTCTGTGAGAAGTAGTCCCTCCTCACCTCAGTGTTAAATCTACCGCCTGTCAACCTATACCTGTGACCTCTTGTTTTAGATTGCCCCATGAAAGGAAACATTTAGACTATGTTTGCTTTATCAATCCCTTTTAAAATTTTATATACCTCGATTAGATCCCCTCTTATCTTTCTAAACTCCAGCAGGTACAAGCCCAAACTGTTCAGTCTCTCCTCATACATCAACCCTTTCATCCCTCGGAATCAATGTAGTGAACCTCCTCTGAACTGCCTCCGTGCATTTTGATATTTCTGTTACGTGGCACTTTGCCTTTTGAAAGTCTGTGTACACCACAGCAATTAGAATTAATCCGGTATATCTGTGAAGACCTTGGGAAGGAAGGGTGGAAACTGCACAGTCAACCCAGCATCTACAAGTCAATCAGTTTAAATCCAGCAGTGGGAAAGATGGTGGAAATGATAAGCCGGAACAAGATTAACAATAGCCTTGATGAACGCGGATATATTGAAGGAAGTCTGTGTACACCACATCAATTAGATTGCCATCATCAACCCACTCTTGCTATCTCGTCAATAAACTCAATCAACTTAGTAAAACCTGATATTTTCCTTCGCAAATCTACACCAGCTTCCTTCAATTTATCTGCGTTTGTTGAGGCAATTGTTGATCTTGTTCCGGCATATCATTTCCACCATCTTTCCCGCTGCTGGATTTAAACTGATTGACTTGTAGATGCTGGGTTGACCCATACAGCCTCGGCAGTCTCCACTCTTCCTTCCCAGGGAATTCACAGATGTACTGGATTAATTCCTGGTGACTTATCAACTTCAGCCTAATACCTCCTCTTTATCATGGGTGGCACGGTGGCACAGCGTTTAGCACTGCCGCCTCGCAGTGCCAGAGAGCCGGTTCAACTCCCGGTTTGGGTCACTGTCTGTGCAGAGTCTGCATGCTCTCCCCATGTCTGTGTGGGTTTCCTCTGGGCGCTCTGGTTTCATTCCCACCCCCCAAACTGTGCTGGTTAGGTAGATTGACTATGCTAAATTCTCCCTCAGTTACTAAACAGTTCTTTGGCGACTAGGGGATTTTCATAGTAGCTTCACTGCAGAGTAAATATTAACCTACTTGTGGCTAATAAATAAACTTTAAGCCCATACAATGTGTCAACTCCTCCTCTTTCACTAGGAGTTGGGCAGCAGCTTCATCCTTGGTTAAGATAATTGCAAAATGCTCCTTTAATATCTCGAGATGGTCTAGGGGTATCATTAGATCCAGAAACTCAGCTAATGTTCTGGGGACCCGGGTTCGAATCCCGCCACAGCAGATTGTGGAATTTGAATTCAATAAAAAATATCTGGAATTAAGAACCTACTGATGACAATTATCAATTGTTGGAAAAATCCATCTGATTCACTAACGTCCCTTTAGGGAAGGAAATCTGCTATCCTTACCCGGTCTGGCCTACATATGACTCCAGAAGCACAGCAATGTGGAGAGACGTTTTGAGTCTGGATGACCCTTCGTCACAGCTCAAAAGACTCGAAACATTGGCTCTATTCTCTTCCCATAGATGCTGTCAGGTCTGCTGAGTTTCTCCAGCTTTTTCTGTTTTTATTTCAGATTCCAGCATCTGCAGTATCTTGTCTTTACCACAGCAATGTGGTTGACTCTCAACTGCCCTCTGAAATGGCCTAACAAGCCACTCAGTTCAAGGGTAACTAGCGGTGGGCAATAAATGTTGTAATAAAAGCCAGAGTGGCGTTTGCTACCAATTAAACCTGTTGGACTTTAACCTGGTGTTGAGAGACTTCTTACTGTGTTTACCCCAGTCCAACGCTGGCATCTCCACATCAATAAATGTTGGCCAGCTGGCAGTACCCATGTCCCACGAATGAATAAGAAAAATGCCCTCTATTTCAATGTGCAAATCCCCTTTCTGATGCTGAATGAACTCTCTCTTCCTTTTGATGTAATATTACTTTTGGATTACCAAGTGCATGCGCTGCGAATCTCATCTCACACTGTCACCTCGCTTCTCTCCTTTCTTTGCACATTTCCCTCTGAAACTTCCTACATTCAGCCTGGATTCTCAGTTGTGATCAAGCTACCATCTGGCATACACACACTTCATTCATCCAGAGAGATGAATCTTCATTAGTCTTACCTTTCACTCTGGTGGCAATGTACCTCAAGCCTAGATGGCCCACCTCCACTTTAAAAGCTGCCCACTGTCCCAAAGCTATTCATCCATTAACTGACTTGTACCCTCGTTGTCTACAAGTGCAGAGTAGACAGAGATAGCAACGCCCCTACAGGCAGGGGGAATTCAGAGCTGGTGTTTTGAGTATTATAATCCACGCCACAGTCTGCAGTCAAGTGTGGTCTATTTTTAGAAGCAAATGAGTGATTCAGCTTGTAAGGTAGTGGTGAATCACCAGAAAATTCTGACAATTTGAAGGTGCACTATCTATGTTCAGAAACTTTTCTACTGGGTTGCTTAGAGACAATCAGAAAGAAACTCATCTTCCTTTGCCCTTGGGCAGAAATAACTGGCAAACTGTTCCCCCACAAGAGTGCCATCAGGGTGGCACAGTGGGTTAGCACTGCTGCCCCACAGTGCCAGGGACCCAGGCTCAATTCCGGCCTTGGTTGACTGTGAGAGTTTGCACATTCCCCCTGTATCTGTGTGGGTTTTCTCTGGGTGCTCCAGTTTTCTCTCTCACTCCAAAGATGCGCAGTTAGGTGGGTTGGTCATGCTATATTATCCCAAGATACATAGGTTAGGTGGATTGTGAATTGGCCATGAGAAATGTGTGGGGCTACAGCGATAGGATCTGGGTAAAATATTCTGTCAGAATATCAGTGCAGACATGATGGACTGTCAGGATTCTATTAAAAAAACACAGCAACCCCCACACCTTCCCACAAAATGAGCAGTAACACAGCAACCCCCACCCTCCCTGCCAAATGGATAACACAGCAACCCAAAACCGCCCACCAAATAGGCAACACAGCAACCCCCACACTTGCCATCCAAACAGGCAACACAGCGACACCCACCCTCCCCCACCAAATGGGCAACACAGCAACCCCCACCAAATGGGCAACACACCAACACCCACTCAACCCCCCCCCACCAAATGGACAACACAGTAAGCCCCACCACTCCCCCCCTGCCAAATGGACAACACAGCAACGCCCACTCACTCCCCCCTGCCAAACGGACAACACAGCAACACCCACTCAACCCCCCCCCACCAAATGGACAACACAGTAAGCCCCACCACCCCCCCCCGCCAAATGGACAACACAGCAACGCCCACTCACTCCCCCCTGCCAAACGGACAACACAGCAACACCCACTCAACCCCCCCCCACCAAATGGACAACACAGTAAGCCCCACCACCCCCCCCGCCAAATGGACAACACAGCAACGCCCACTCACTCCCCCCTGCCAAACGGACAACACAGCAACACCCACTCACCCCTCCCCCCGCCAAATGGACAACACAGCCAAACCCACCCAACTCCCCCGCCAAATGGGCACCCCCCCAACCCCCAAATGCACAACACAGCAACACTCATCCCCCCTCCAAAATGGACAACACAACACTCCCCCCCCCGCCAAAAATGGGCAACACAGCAACACCCACCCCCCTCCACGCCAAATGAACATACAAGTTCACCACTCAAATCACCATGTCGATCAACTTTGTCACTGCCTTCAATTGTGTACCAGGATATCAGTGAATCAGTACTGTACTCCATGGACCAGCCCACATCAAGACAGCCATTCCCACAGGAGCAGATGGGCTAATGGGGCAGCTGTAACTCCTGTGACCGAGTGGCAGTGTTAACAGCAGACACAAACACATTTCCAATGCTGACTCAATGCTGCTGTGGCATTCGTGGCAGAGTATGGAAGAGTGAACCACTTTTCAAGCTCCTCACCGTTTGACCTTCCCGCACAAGGATTCACTTTCCTGATCCCATGCTTCTGGCTGAACGCTGATTTAGGGGAACAGATACAACGAATGGAACAATCCCCATTGGGGTGTGTCCGGGCATCCTTGTTAATCAATACTTACACTAGTGACCTGCCCAAAACAGAATCGCGTACCTGCACACTGCTAATATTTCCCTGACCAAGTGAAACTTGTTGGCCACCATAAAGGCCTGCGCCACTGATTTAAAGAGGCTGGAGTCTGACTTCCAACGTTGGCAATTTCTGGCACATCCACAAACTTTGGTATCCCCATTGTAACATTCCGAGTAAACAGAACCCTGAAAGTCTCCTCTTGTGGCAGAGCTAAACCATCCTAAACTGTCATCGCATGGTGCTGCACAGAAAGAGGATGGTCCATCGAGTCTGTGGGACTTCTTCAAGAGGCAATCCAACCAATCCCGCTCCCATATCTCTCCAATCAATCACAACCTCTCGTAAAGGCAGCACCTCCACATCGCGGCATGGTGGCTAGCACTGCTGCTCACAATGCCAGGGACCCGGGTTCAATCCCAGCTTTGGTCACAGCATGTTCTCCCCGTGCCTGCGTGGGTTTCCTCCAGGTGCTCCGGTTTCCTCCCAGAGTCTACAGATGTGTGGGTTAGATTGATTGGCCATGCTTAAATTGCCCCTTAGTGTCAGGGGGATTAGTGTGGTAAATATGTGGGGTTATGGGGATAGGGCTTGGGTGGGAATGGCCTCCTTCTGCACTGTAGGAGTCTACGATTTCAGGAAGAAATTCAACAGCAGAATAAATCTGATCCAAAGTGTTCAGGATCCACCTGGGAAGCAGACGCATTGACCTCTACAACGCATCACTCACTTTGCATTTGGTGTATTCCGCAGCAGAATCCTGCTCCCCTGTGACCGAGTCCATACCCAGCTGAATTCTATCAGATAATTCATCACAGGTATGCATTTAGCAGCAACAGCGGGTCCACTGATGCTTGCAAACACGGTGCCCAACGTCGCAAATTTGCAGCCTTCACAGAGCTCAATCAGCACATCGGTTAAGACAGGGCGATCTAGAGAAATATCAACAGGTCACCAACCCGTCTCAAACCAAAGCAGTCATTTCTGTTCATCAGCAAAGCACAAAATGGCCCAGCAAGTCACACGGTGAAGCCCAACTGTTATGAATAAGATTAAAACTGGACAAACCATCTCAGCACTGACTTCAGCACAACAAAGACGTATCCCGTCTGGTCAACTGCGCACAGTCCTCCTCACTGACATCTTGGGATTTGGGCTAAAATTGAGAGTGGCCCCATGGACTAGTCAAGCAAAATAGTTATACTCAAAGAATCATACCTTTCAAATCAACATCTCAGACCTCACCAAGCCTGGGTGCATGCAGTCCCACCAGAGATGGCAGCACAGTGATAGACAGTGCTCCTAAAACAATAGTCCCTAAAGGTAGTGCAATGGTTGGAATGACTGTCAGGAGATAAGGAGCAGTCTCTTTAAGATGTGTTGCCATGTGAAATCTTGAACGAATTGAACCACATAGTACAGCCAACGGGCCACACACAATGAAGGAGCATTAGCGAAAACATTGCCTTGGAGTCCTCAACCCTGGCTCCAGACCCCTTGAAGTCTTATGGAATCAGGTCACAGAACGTACTCTGGGTGGGGGATTTACCGTAGCTAGTCCCCCTGACACTAAGGATCAATTTAGCATGGCTAATCCACCTAACCCACACAGCTTTGGACTGTGGGAGGAAACCCACGCAGACACTGCGGGGAGAATGACCCAAGCTGGGAATTGAACCGGGGTCTCTGGCACAGTGAGCAGTACTTCCAAGTGTGTGACTTTTTTGCTGCCCCTTACAGTGGCTAAAATAGAGGCTAGAGTAGAAACCCCACTGTGACTTCTTAAAGGCTCACTACATTGGCATGCTTGGGAAACACACTTAAAATATAAAACAATATTAAATTGTTTGAAGACAGGGAACAGAAAATAAAATCTGAAAATTAGATTTTTCCAGGAAGGGAATTTCCTTAAATTAAAGGAATTTCAATGTCCATCACCAAGAGTGACTGAGTAGCATCATGACTGACCAAGCTGGCAGGATCCTGGCGTGGAGATGCCGGCGTTGGACTGGGGTAAACACAAATAAATCATCAAACACAAATAAACTATCAAATAAATTGGTTGGACTTAAACCTGGTGTCAGACTTCTTACTGAGGATCCTGCGGGGTAGTAACTGCCAGACTGGTCCTGCAGCAGGTGGTGAGGGAACCAGCAAGAGGGAGAAACCTACTCACACTCAATCTTTGTGTCTCAGACGTATCTGTCCATGCCAGTAATGGCACAAGTGACCAGTGCACGGTCCCTGTGACAAAGTCTCATCTTCACTCTCCATCATGATGCATGGAACTACCATCGCTCAAAATGGGACAGATTGAGAACAGGTCCAGCAGCTCAAAACTGGACACCCACGAGGCACTACAGGCCATGAACAGCAGAACAACACAACACAACCTATAACCTGAGCTGTGTCCTCCTCGACACCATCACACCTTGGTTTATCAAAGGGTGTTGGAGAAAAATGTCAGGTATTCAAAAATGGGCAGCACGGTGGCTAGCGCAGTGCCACATGGCACCAGGAACCTGGGTTTGATTCTGGCCTTGGGTGACTGTCTGTGTAGTTTGCACATTCTCCCCACATCTGCATGGATTTCCTCCAGTTTCCCCTCAGTCCGAAAGATGTGCAGGTTAGGTTGATTGACCAAGCTATATTGCCCCATACCCTTAGTAGCAGGGTAAATACGTGAGGTTACAGGGATAAGGCCTGGGAGGGACTGTTGTCAGTGCAGGCCCAATGGGCCAAGTGGCCTCCTTCTGCACTGTAGGGATTCTATGATAACCTGGTGAAGCGACACCACATGCATACTAAACATCAGGAGCAGCATGCTATAGATTAAGCATTACTGCCAACCAACAGATGAGTTCTACAGCACTGTCACATCCAATCATGAGGAGTAATGCACAATTAAACAACCAGTGGAAGTTTCATGAGTATCCCTAGCCTTGATGATAGTGAAGCCTAGTGTAACGAACTCAAATGAAGCATTTGCAAACGTCTTCAGTCTGAAATGCCATCTATCATAACCTCCTCCCAAGATCTCCAATACCACAAATGTTAGTGGACAAAAAGCTTTGACAAAGGATCGTCTGGACTCGAAACGTCAGCTCTTTTCTCTCCTTACAGACACTGCCAAACCTGCTGAAATTTTCCAGCAGTTTCTCTTTTAGTCGCAAAAGTCAATATTCAACAAATTCAATTCACTCAGAATCCCTGCAAATGCAGAAGGAGGCCACTCGGCCCACCGATTCTGTACTGGCCGCAATCTCACCCAGGCCCTTTTCCCCATAATCCCATGCATTTACCTTAGCTAAGCCTCCTGATATAAAGGGGCAATTTAGCATGGCCAATCTACCTATGCCGCATATCTTTGGAGTGTGGGAGGAAACCGGAGCACCCAGAGGAAACCCACGTAATCAAGGGGAGAATGTGCAAACTCCGTACAGACAGTGACTCAAGCCAGGAATCGAACCCAGGTTCCTGGCGCTGTGAGGCAGCAGTGCTAACCACTGTGCCATCATGCTGCCCACTCCAAAGGATACACACAGGTTACACGCTCCGAGAGCACTGGATGTAAAATGCTCAAGCTTTGTGCTCCAGACTATCTGAGCCCTTAGTCAAGCTGTTCCAGTACAGCTGCAATACTGGCATCTACCCAGCATTGTGGAAAAATGCATAGGTTATGATCACGAAAAAAGGACAAATCCAATCTAGTCAATTCTTGTCATGTCACTTTACTCAAATCATTAACAAAGTATGTAAGATGGTGCCAGTGCCAACAAGTGGCACCTCCTCAGCTATAACACGCTCACTGATGATACTCAGTTGGGTTTCACCAGGGTCACTTGGCTTCAGGACTTTGGTCCCAACATGAAGAGCCGAATTCCAAAGGTGCAGGAGAGAGACTGTCCTAGACATCAAGGCAGCACCAGCAACACGGTGGCAGAGTGGTTAGCACAGCTGCCTCACAACACCAGGGACCTGGGTTCAATTCCACCCTGAGTTTACATTCTCCCCATGTCTGCCTGAGTTTCCTCCCACACTCCAAAAGATGCGCAGATTAGGGGAATTAGCCACGCTAAATTGCCCCTTAGTGTCGAGGGGACGAGCAGGGGGTACATACATGGGGATTACAGGAATAGGGCCTGGGTGGGATAGTTGTTGGTGCAGGTTTAATGGACTGAATGGCCTCCTTCTGCACACTGTAGGGAGTCTATGGTCTAAACGAGTGTAGCATCAGGAACCCAAGCAAAATTGAAATTAATGGGAAAAGACGCGGTGCGGCGGCGGGCGGGGGGGTGTGTGTGTGTGTGTGTGTGTGTGTGTGTGTGTGTGTGTGTGTGTGTGTGTGTGTGTGTGTGTGTGTGTGTGTGTGTGTGTGTGTGTGTCTGGTTGGAGTCATTCCTAGCACAAAACACAAGGTTCTGGTTCTTGCAAGTCAATTATCCAAGCCCCAGAACTTGCAGTAGGCGCTCTTCAGGGTCAACCATCTTCAGCTGCTTCATCAATTAACTCTCCTTTATTCCAAGCTTTGAAGTGAAGATGTTTCATCTTCGATTGCAAATTTTGATTTGTCACATGTAATAGTATACAGTGAAAAATCACGTGCTCACTGTGTTATACTGACAAAGCATACCGTTCATCGAGAAGGAAACGAGAGAGAATGTAGTGTTACAGTCATAGCTAGGGTGTTGAGAAAGATCAGCTTAGTGCGAGGTGGGTCATTCAAAAGTCTGACAGCAGCAGGGAAGAAACTGTTCTTGAGTCAGCTGGTACGTGATCTCAGACTTTGTATATTTTATCCCTGACGGAAGAAGGTGGAAGAGGGAATGTCTGGAATGCATGCAGTCCTTAATTATGCTGCCTGCTTTCCCCAAGCACAGCAACTGTAGACAGAGTCAACGGATGGGAGGCTGGTTTGCACGATGGATTGGGCTACATTCATAACCTTTTGTAGTTTCTTGCGGTCTTGGGCAGAGTTCCTCAGATACCAAAGCAACTTGTAGCCATGTGCAACATTCTGGCTCGGTAAGCTTAAAGAGTCAAGCAGCGGGCATGCCACACAAGTGCCAGACAACGGCCACCTTCAACAAGAGAGAGAATCTAAACACCTCTGCATGACATTCAACAACTTTATTGTCACTACATCCTAGAGAGGTACCCTTGATCAGAAAATAGAGCAATCCAGCCATATAAAAACAGGTCAGAGTCTGAGAAATCTGCAGCGATCCACTCCCCAAAACCTGTTCACCATTTATAAGGTGAAGGTCAGGAGTGTGATGGAATACACTCCACTTGCCTGGATGGGTGTTAGCTCCAATAACACTCAAGAATGGGTGTACCTAACAACACAATGGGTGTACCTACACCTCAGGGGTTACAATAGTTAAAGAAAGCGGTTCACCATCCCTTCCTCAAAGGCAATGAGGGATAGGCAATAAATGCTGGCCCAGCCAACGACACCCACATCCATGGGCAAATTATAAAGCAAGGGAATTGCCACACATGATGTGCACTTTTATCCAAAGTAAGAGTCAACTTGCATTCCTAAAATAAAACTTAGTACAGAACACCAACAGTTGGTGAAAGAAATAAAGCAAACTTCCTCCTTTATTTGTAATTTATTCAGTGCTAATGCAAGGCGATTGTGAGATGTGAGCTGTAAAGGGCAGACAGGCTTTTCCTGTTTTAATCACTGTGCATTGCCAGAATGGTAAGCTCATCTTTACAGTCACGGCACAGGTTTGATATTAAGCCGAAAACAAAGGTTTCAATACGTAAGCAAAACACTGCAGACACTGCATCTCACATCCTTTAAAAAGTACTTGTTTGAGTACTTGGCACATCACAACATTCGAGGCTATGGGCCAACGGCTGGCAAGTGGGATTAGGTGGGCAGGCCAGGGCATTTCACACAGACTTGAAGGGCCTCTTCTGCACCGTAATATTCTATGATTGGAAATTTGTGTAGAAAATGCTTGAATTGCTCAGCAGGATTGGCAGCATTTGTGAAGTGAGAAACACGAGTTAACGTTTCAGGCTGAATTTTCAACGGTCACTGATTTGAATGGTTAACGGCAATGTTCTCCACTTTCCCAGATTCAGCAACCAGTAAACACAGGCCAGGTTTACCAATCTCCAGTGGAGGCAATGTCTTCCCATTCAGCAAGCATTGAATCCACTCGCCACCAAAATATTCATCTCAGCAGCAACCTTGCTGGCTCTGACAGTGGCAATCAAGTGGATCTGGAAAAGCTTCCCCTCCTCCCGATACTGGTCAAGGCAGCAGCACAGGGGAGAGGGATAGGGAGAGAGATAGCTCACCACGATGGCAATGGGGCAAGGAAGAGAAAGAGGTGGAAGAGTATCTCACTGCCATGGGAATGGGGATTGTCTGTACCTCATGATGGGGCTGGGGGGTGCAATTGGTGTTTCTCTCCATGGTAGGGATGGTTGGGGGGGGGGGGGGGGGAGAGAAAGAGAGAAGGGAGATGTTCCACAATGATGGTAATGATGGGGTGTCTCTCTCTGTCCATGAAAGAGCTGGGGGTGGACGGGGGATATTTCACCATGGCAGTAATGATGGAGTGTGCCTCTATGATGGGGATGGGTGAGGATGGGGAGGGAGAGTGGGCAGACGGAAGAATGAATGCCTGAACAATGCAGAAATGGTAAAAGGTAAAGACAAATACTAGTTACCAGTTTCCCCATCACAAACACATCTCTTCCTCCTCTCGGAGAAGTGCCAGCAACGTGTCATAATGAGATGGAATTTATTTCAAACTTCTGTTTCTCCCTCGTTTCCCTCCAAGCCAAGAGCAGTTTCATGACGACTCCCAGTGCCAAACATGTTCATGCGAGTAGTCAGATCTGGACACAACAGGGGGAACTTTCTCTTGCAAGAAAACACCAACCGCAGCCTCCCCGTCAATAGATTGCCCAGAGTCTGCAATTTTCACCTAGATCAGGCACACACAGCAACACCACCACACAAGGTATGTTTACCTGTATATTTATCTGCGCAGTACGTCACTTCCCCAACCCCGAAACAAAGAACACAGTACCTCGTATGAACACAAACACCGAAGCACCGTAACACGACCAAAAGCAGCAGCAAGGATTGCAAGCAGTGCTGGACAATCAGCAAAGTACGACCCGTCTCGAGATAATACCTGTTAAAAATGTACTTCGCCATGGCGAAATGATCAGGGTCCACTGATCAAATAGCCTTTCTACAACTGTTTTATTTAAGCATTGGAGTAAAGAAAGATGACAATATCTACAATCTCCATGTGGGCACAGGCTGGGGCCTCTGATCCCTTCCACCACTCCCTGGAGAAGGAACACAGGTCACCATCTGGGAGCTCCCCACGAAATGATGGGACACGCGTGACCCTCTCGTGCAGAAACGAAGCAGACACGTGTGTCTGCAAGCTCCCACAGCCTCACACTCCAGTGTGTGGGCAGAGACTGGGAAATGTTATTCTGAGGGACGGGGTGGGTGTCCTTGTTGATGGATCACGTTAACGTGCGGGTGGACAGCTGGCAATCAGAAAGGCAAATGATCGCTAACTTTTGTTATCACTGGATTGCAGTAGGAAAGAAATGTAATTATAATTATATAGGGTCCTGGTGAAACCAGAGCACAGTACGTGTATAACCAGAGTAGATCAAAAGCCCTGACCACTTTATCCAAGGGAGGAAGTTTTAAAGTTTATTTATTAGTGTCACAAGTAGGCTTACATTAACCCAGCAATTAAGTTACTATGGGAATCCCCTAGTCGCCACACTCCTGTTCGGGTACACAGAGAGAATTTAGTATGGCTAATACACACTAGCACATCTTTCAGACTGTAGGAGAAAACTCATACAGACACGGGGAGAATGCGCAAACTCCATACAGTGACCCGAGCTAGGAATCGAACCCAGGTCCCTGGCTGCTGTGAGGCAACAGCGCTAACCACTGTGCTGCTGAGTGTGACAAATGATGACTCGACTGAATCCTGGAATGAGGGGGTTGTAGCGAGGAGAGTCTGAGCTGAATGTGCTTATACTTTCTGGAATTTTACAAAAATGAGAGGTAATCTCAATGGAAGGCATAAAATTTTTAGATCTTGATGGTAACACACTGTCACAGGGCAGACAAGAAGATGTTTAATTTGCCCAAGACACATTGATAGATCAGTAAGATGGATTGTAGAATGGACACTGGCTCTCAACAGGTGCCTCCATCACTGACGCTCAGTAGCAGCAGTGTGTACCATTTACAAGATGCACTGCAGCAATTCATCAAAGATCCTCAGACAGCACCTTCCAAACCTACGACTGCTTCCACCTAGAAGGACAAGGGCAGCAGATACATAGGAACACCACCACTTGCAAGTTCCTCTCCAAGCCATTCATCATCCCGATTTGGAAATATATTGTTGTTCCTTCACAGTTACTGAGTCAAAATCCTAGAACTCCCTCCCTAACGTCATTGTGGGTCAACACACAGCACATGGACTGCAGTGATTCAAGAAGGCAGCTCACCACCACCTTCAAGGGCAAGTAGGGATGGGCAATAAATGCTGGCCTGGCCAGTGATGCCCATGTCCCACGAATGAATTAAAAAAATCTGCACTTCAGTGGCTCAAAGCCACTGGAAAGCTGTAAGTGTAAATCCTCCAATACTTTTCATCCCATAACCAGAAGTTTGTTATTACTATTGACATGCATGTGCAGCGAGGGGATGAAGCCATTGACCAGCTCAATGTCGGAGACGTGTATTAGAAACGAAGCTCTGATGCAGTATCAGGAAGTAACCCTCAGGTTTGAAATAAAGTAGTTGAGATCAGAGTGAAATGGAGTGCAAGGTGGGGAAAGCAGCTACTCTTTACAAGATTAACACAATGTACATATTTGATAACTGGCAAACCCAAACCAAATGCAAACATACAGTGACACGTCACAAATTACTTGAGCTTTTTTTTCCCCAGTGACATAATCTGGACTTTCTCTCTTCCACCTACTTCCATCAGGAAAAAGAGACAACATTCTGAAACCATTTATCAATCGACTCAAGAACTCTTTCTTCCCTGTTGCCATCAGACTTCGGAATGGTCCTATCTCTCTCTTCACCCTAGCTGCAACACTATATTCTGGCAGCACAGCAGCAATGATTAGCGCTGCTGCCTCACAGCAGCAGGGACTCAGGTTCGACTGCAGTCTTAGGTCACTGTGTGTGCAGTCTGCACATTCTCCCCGTATAGGAGTAGGTCGTGCCTTATCGAGTTTTTTGAAAAGGTGACCAAAGAGATGGATAAGGGTAAGGCAGTTGACGTGGTGTGTATGGATTTTAGTAAAGCGTTTGATAAGGTTCCTCATGGTAGGCTATTGCAGAAAATGCAGATGCATGGGATTGAGGGTGATTTAGCAGTTTGGATCAGGAATAGGCTAGCTGATAGAAGACAGAGGGTGGTAGTTGATGGGAAATATGTAACCTGGAGTGCAGTTACAAGTGGTGTACCTCAAGGATCTGTTTTGGGGCCACTGCTGTTTGTCATTTTTATAAATGACCTAGACGAGGGTGTAGAAGAATAGATTAGTAAATTTGCTGACGACACCAAAGTTGGAGGAGTTGTAGACAGTGAGGATGGATGTTACAGTTTGCAGAGGGACATAGATAAGCTGCAGAGCTGGGCCGATAGGTGGCAGATGGAGTTTAATACGGAAAAGTGTGAGGTGATTGACTTTGGTAAGAATAACAGGAGTACAGAATATAGGGCTAATGGAAGGACTCTTAGTAGTGTGGACGAGCAGAGAGATCTCAGGGTACACGTGCATAGCTCCCTGAAAGTTGGCACCCAGGTTGATAAGGTTGTTAAGAAGGCGTATGGTGTGTTAGCTTTTATTGGTAGAGGGATTGCATTTCGGAGCCGTGAGGTCATGTTACAACTGTACAAAACTCTAGTGTGGCCGCACTTGGAGTATTGCGTACAGTTCTGGTCGCCGCATTATAAGGAAGATGTGGAGGCATTGGAAAGGGTGCAGAGGAGGTTTACCAGGATGTTGCCTGCTATGGTGGGAAGGTCTTATGAGGAAAGGCTGAGGGACTTGAGGTTATTTTCATTGGAGCGAAGAAGGTTATGAGGTGACCTGATTGAGGGATACAAGATAATCAAAGGATTGGATAGGGTGGACAGTGAGAGCCTTTTACCTCGGATGGTGGTGGCTAACACAAGGGGACATAGCTTTAAATTAAGGGGTGGTAATTATAGGATGGATGTCAGAGGAAGGTTCTTTCTTCAGAGGGTAATAAGGTCGTGAAGTGCCCTCCTGCAGCAGTTGTGGACTCGCCAACTTTAAGGGCGTTCAAATGGTCAGTGGATAGGCATATGGATAACATTGGAACAGTTTAGTTTAGAGGGTCATTAGGTTGGTTCCACTGGTCGGCGCAACATCAAGGGCCGAAGGGCCTGTACCGCGCTGTAATGTTCTACGTGTCTCCATGGGTTTCCTCTGAGTGATCCGGTTTCCTCCCACAGTCCAAGGATGTGCGGGTTAGGTGCAGTGGCCATGCTAAATTCTCCCTCAGTGTACCCAAACAGGTGCCAGAGTGTGGCGACTAGGGGATTTTCACAGTAACTTTGCTGCAGTGTTAATGTAACCCTGCTTGTGACACTAATAAATAAACTTTGATGCACCCTATCCTTTCCTTCTCCCCTATATGCCCTAAGAATGGTATGCTATATCTGTAGAACGCAAAAAAACAATACTTCCACTATATACATGTGACAATAGAAGAAATTAGGAACGGTTCCAGGGTGTTCAGTGCAGTATCTAAAAAGATTCAGACAATTATCTCTCTTCTCATGCATCTTTTTGCAGGAAATACAAAGGGAGTATTTAAGATTCGTACAGAAAGTGCCAATTTAAACAGCCTGAACAAGTTCCAGAATGGAGTTGGGGCTGAAAAGCAGTCCACAGTTACTGAACCGAGCACTGGGAAGTAGGTGAGAAGCGGGGTTCAAAAATCATTTGGATTGATGCAGCAGTGCTGAGTGGCTCTGAAGCTAAGCGAGTCATAAAACACAGGTTAATAACAACATCAAGACTGATGTGCACAACAAGACATTCTTTACTCAGGTCACATGGTCATTTAGAAGAGCAAGTCCAGGGAACAAACAGCCCTCAAGGGAGGCAAGATTCACACAAGCCATTCAGACATAAAGATGTTAAATTGGTCAGACAGACTTTGATGGGTGGGTTGTAAAACGGACACAGTTGATAGAGGTCACTTCCGAGCGACAGAAATAGCCACAGTAATAAGAAATGGATGCCAGCAATCACAATCACGCTCGACAATCACCAGGCAAGACTGTTCCCTTCCTGTTGGCGAACACTTCAGTGGTCACGGGCATTCAGCCTCTGACCTTCGGGTAAGCATTCTCCAAGGCGGCCTTCACGACACACGACAGCGCAGAGTCGCTGAGCAGAGACTGATAGCCACGTTCCGCACACTTGAGGACGGTCTCAACAGGGATCTTGGGTTCATGTCGCACTATCTGTAACCCCCGTGACTTGCCTGGGTTTGCAAAACCTCACTTACTGTACTGTCTGGAGACAATACACATCTCTTTAACCTGTGATCAGTGCTCCTTCCACACACATTGTCGGCCACTTTAGGACTTGAACAGCAGGTTAGGTGTAAAGATTCGCATTCTAATCAGTACTCTAAACTGTTTGTGCTTTATATGCTCTGTCTGAGGCCAGAACTCTCCATTCACCTGACGAAGGGACTAACCCGCCCAGGGGTCGGTGCTGGGGCCTCAGCTTTTTACCATTTATATAGATGATCTGGAGGAGGGAACTGAGTGTAGGGTGTCGAAATTTGCGGATGACACCAAGATTGGGGGAATGGCAAATTGTGCAGAGGGTATGGAGAGTCTGCAGAAGGATCTAGATAGGCTGGGCGAATGGACCAGGAAATGACAAATGGAATTTAATGTTGGCAAGTGTGAGGTGGTCCACTTTGGTAGGAAGAATGGTAGGAAGGACTATTACTTACGTGGCGAAAAACTGCAGCAGGCGACGGTGCAGAGGGACCTCGGGGTCCTTGTGCATGAGTCGCAAAAACCCAGCTTGCAGGTGCAGCAGGTGGTCAGGAAGGCGAATGGGATTGAATATAAAAGTAGGGAGGTCTTGCTGCAGCTGTGTAGGGCATTGGTGAGGCCGCAGCTGGAGTACTGTGTGCAGTTTTGGGCACCGCACCTGCGCAAAGATATTTTGGCCTTGGAGGGAGTGCAGAGGAGGTTTACTAGGCTGATACCGGAGTTGAGGGGGTTGAGCTATGAGGAGAGGCTGAATAAACTAGGCTTGTACTTGTTGGAGTTTAGAAGAATGAGGGGAGATCTCATTGAGACGTATAAGATGATGAATGGGATGGATAGGATAGAGGTGGAGAGACTCTTCCCGCTCAAAAAAGACAGTAGGACTAGGGGGCACAGCCTCAAGATAAAGGGGGGGCGTTTTAGAACGGAGTTGAGGAGGAACTTCTTCACTCAAAGGATGATGAATCTCTGGTATTCTCTGCCCGTTGAAGTGGTGGAGGCTGCCTCGCTAAATATTTTCAAGAAGCGGGTTGATGGGTTTTTGATAAGAGAGGGCATTAAGGGTTATGGGGAGAGGGCGGGAAGGTGGAACTGAGCCACGACAGATCAGCCATGATCTTATTGAATGGCGGGGCAGGCTCGAAGGGCCAGATGGCCTACTCCTGCTCCTATTTCTTATGTTCTTATGTTACTACCAAATAAATCAGTTGGACTAAAACCTGGTGTTGTCGGACTTTTTAACTGTGTTTACCCCAGTCCAACGCCGGCACAATCACATCAGCAATAAGGGTAACATGGGCTCTCCAAACAACTTAATTCAAATGAGAGAAAGTACCTTTTACCTGACAGCGCAACCCCGCACCTGGCGAGGGGGAGGGGGCAGCGCGACCCCGCACCTGGCGAGGGGGAGGGGGCAGCCCGACCCCGCACCTGGCGAGGGGGACGGGGCAGCCCGACCCCGCACCTGGCGAGGGGGAGGGGGCAGCCCGACCCCGCACCTGGCGAGGGGGAGGGGGCAGCCCGACCCCGCACCTGGCGAGGGGGAGGGGGGCAGCCCGACCCCGCACCTGGTGAGGGGGAGGGGGCAGCGCGACCCCGCACCTGGCCAGGGGGAGGGGGCAGCGTGACCCCGCACCTGGCCAGGGGGAGGGGGCAGCGCGACCCCGCACCTGGCCAGGGGGAGGGGGCAGCGCGACCCCGCACCTGGCGAGGGGGGAGGGGGGGAGGGGGGGAGGGGACAGCGCGACCCCGCACCTGGCGAGGGGGAGGGGGGGGAGGGGACAGCGCGACCCCGCACCTGGCGAGGGGGAGGGGGGGGAGGGGACAGCGCGGACCCCGCACCTGGCCAGGGGGAGGGGGGCAGCGCGACCCCGCACCTGGCCAGGGGGAGGGGGCAGCGTGACCCCGCACCTGGCGAGGGGGAAGGGGGGAGGGGACAGCGCGACCCCGCACCTGGCCAGGGGGAGGGGGCAGCGCGACCCCGCACCTGGCGAGGGGGAGGGGGGGAGGGGGGGAGGGGGGGGGGGGGGGGGAGGAGGGGGGGAGGGGGGGAGGGGGGGGAGGGGGGGGGGGGGAGGGGGGGGGGGAGGGGGGGAGGGGGGGAGGGGACAGCGCGACCCCGCACCTGGCGAGGGGGAGGGGCTGAGGGAGAGGGGGCAGGGGCAGTGTGACCCCGCACCTGGCGGGGCGGAGGGAGCAGGCCGGGGTGGGGGGAAGGAGGGAGGGAGGGAGGGGCGTGTACCGGGGTTGGGGGGGGGGGGGGGTGTTTACCTGTATCTCTGTCTCCATGGCACTGTCTCTCTCTCTCTCGCTGTTTCCCGGTGCATCCTTTTCCCGACACGTCATCCAATCCACCGGAAACATTTTCCCTTCCGCGCAGCCGCAATGCCGGGAATGCGACCCTGAACCGGAAACAAATCCCCGAGGAACAACAAACACCTGGATAAGAATCCTCACGATGTGGATGTGCCGGCGTTGGACTGGCGTAAACACAGCGTAAACATACTAGGAATCCTCACAGCAGCAATAAATCCTAAAAACTGGGAATTAAACCCCCAAAACTGTACAAATACACCTTCAAAACTCTATAAAAAACCCTCAAACTGCAAATAAAATCCTAATAATTGGGAATAAAATCCCCAAAACTATACAAAAACCCTAAATACTTGGAATAAAACCCCCAAAACTGTACAAAAAGCCCTAAAAACTGGGAATAAAACCCTCAAACCTGTACAAAAAAAACTTCAAAATTACAAAAAACCCTCAAACTGTAAATAAAACTCTAAAAACTTGGAACAAAGCCCCCAAAACTGTACAACCCCCCCCCCCAAACTACAAAAAATGCTAAAATCTGTACAAAAAACCCTCAAAACTGTACAAAAGACCCTCAAATTGTAAACAAAACCCTAATAACTGGGAATAAAATCCCCAAAACTATGCAAAAATCCTAAATACTGGGGAATAAAACCTACAAAACTACAAAAAACCCTCAAACTGTAAATAAAACCTTAAATACTGGGTATAAAACCCCCAAAACTGTACGAAAAACCCTCAACTGTACAAAACAACCTTAAAAACTGTACAAAAAACCCTAAATACTGGTAATAAAACCCCCAAAACTGGACAAAAAAAACCTCAAAACTGTGCGAAAAGCCCTCAAAACTGCACAAAAAACTCTCAAAACAGGAAATAAAACCATCAATCCGTAAATAAAACCCTAGAAACTGGGACTAAAATCCCCAAAATTGTACAATAAACTCTAAATACTGGGAAAAAAACCTCAAAACTGTACAAAAAACTGTAAAACTACAAAAAAGACACTAAAAACTACAAAAAACTCCAAAAGCTGGGAATAAACCCCCAAACTGGGAATAAAACTAGCAATAATCACTAAAACCTGGGAATAAAACACTCAAAGCCGGAATAGAAGCTCTCAAGCCAGCAACAAACCCTAAAAACTGGGAATAAATCAGAGAATCCTTGCATTACAAAAGGAAACCATTCGATTGAGTGTCCATCGATTGCAATCCCACCCAGGCCCTATTCCCATAACCCCAAATATTAACCCTGCTAATCCCCGACACTAGGGTCAATTTATCATATCCAATCAACCTAACTCGCACATCTTGGACGATGGAGAACCTGGAGAAAACCCACACAGATACGGGGAGAATGTACTTTGAAAACTGGGAATAAAACTTCAAACCTGAGGATAGAAATTCTCAAACCTGCAATAAACTCTAAAAATTGGGAATAATACCCTCAGAACTAGGAATAAAGCCTCAAACTAGCAATAATCACTAAAAACTGGGAACATAGCCCTCAATACTGGGAATAAAACCTTCAAAACTGGTATAGAAATCCTCAAACTAGAAATGTGGGCGGCATAATAGTTAGCATTGCTGCCTCACAGCATTAGGCACCCAGGTTTGATTCCTAACTTGGGTCACTGTCTGTGTGGAGTTTGCATGTTCTCCCTGTGTCTGCAAAGGTTTCCTCCCACAGCCCAAAAGATATGTTGGTTAGGTGCATTGGCCGAGCTAAATTCTCCCTCAATGTACCCAAACAGGTTCCAGAGTGTGGCGACTGGGGGATTTTCACAATAACTTCATCGTAGTGTTAATGTAAGCCTACTTGTGACATTAATAAACTCTAAAAATTGTAAATTTTAAATAAACCCCAAAACTGGGAATAAACACTAAAAAATGGGAATAAAACACTAAAAACTGGGATAGAACTCCTCAAACTGTTGGAATAATCACTACAAATTGGGAATAAAACAATATATTACAAAAACAAACAGATAACAGTGTTGGGAACTCCAAAAACTGGGAATGAAACGTTAAAAACAAATAAATTTGAATATGATCACTCACGACTGGGAAAAGCACCAAAAAACTGGGAATAAAAGCCTAGAAATTGGAATAAAAATCAATAAACTGCGGTAAACTCTTGCAAACTGGGAATGAAAATGACCTGGAAATCATTAGCAATAACTGGGAATGAATAAGGAAACTGGGAATCAACAACAAAAACTTTATTAAAAACCAACATACCGAATAAACGCAAAAAAACTGCAAATACAAACCAACAAACTGCCGATAAGCTCCCACAAACCGAGGATCAATAACAAAAACTTGGAATAAAACCCCCCAATAAAGAACAAAGAAAATTACAGCACAGGAACAAGCCCTTCAGCCTCCAAGTCTGCACTGACCATGCTGCCCAACTTAACTAAAAGCCCCTATCCTTCCAGGGACCATATCCCTCTATTCCCATACTATTCAAGTATTTGTCAAGACACCCCTTAAAAGTCACTATCGTATCTGTTTCCATTACGTTGGCAGCAAGTTCCAGGCACCCACCATCCTCTGTGTAAAAAACTTGCCATGTACATCTCCTTTAAACCTTTCCCCTCACACTTTATACCTATGCCCCCTAGTAATTGACTCTTCCACCTTGAGAAAAAGCTTTTTGGTGTAATATTGTGGTGCAATGTTGAGGGTGTAATGTCATGCTTTGGGTTGGGGGAGGAGGAGTGGCTGGGAGAAGGGCTGGGGGGAGAGAGTGGGGGCTGTGGTTGGAGGAGGGATAGGCTTGGGTAGGGGTTGGGCATGGTTCTGGGAGAGGAGTCAGAGCTGGGGGAAACATCGGGAGAAGTGCCTGCGGATAGAGGTTGGGTGAGGGGCAGGGGGATGGGCTGGAGACAGGTTGGGGTAGCTGGGGGAGGGTTTTGGGGCTAGGGGAGTGATTGGGGAGTGGTTGAGGAAGGGGTGGGTGGGGGGGTTTGAGTGGGATTTGGGTGCGGGGTTCGGGTGGTGGAATGGAGTTGGCTGGAAGTGGGCATTGAGGTGGGTTTGAGGGATGGACTGAGGATGGGGTAGGGGTTGGGTTCTGGTTGGGTTAGGCTAAGGATTAGGGTTAGGGTTGTGCTGGGTGTGTGGGTGGGCTTGGGAATTGGAATGACTGTCAATAGGGTTGATTGGGGGTTGGGCTTGGGGTGAGGGAGGGGCTGTGTGTGTGTGTGGGATGGGGAGGAGCTGGGTGTGGATGGGGGAGGGGCTGGGAGTGGGATGGGGAGGGGCTGGGTGTGAATGTAGAGGGACTGGATGAGGACGGGGAGGGACTGCATGTGGATGGGGAGGGGCTTGGTATGGAATGGGGAGAAGCTGTGTGTAGAGGGGGGCGGGGCTGGGTGTGGATGAGGGGGGGCTGGGTGTGGTGCAGGGGGGGTGGACGAGGACGGGGAGGGACTGCATGTGGATGGGGAGGGGCTGGGTGTGGATGGGGAGGGGCTGGATGTGGACCGGGGGGGGGGGGGGGCCAGGGTGTGGAGGGAGGCAGGGCTGGGTGTGGCTGGGGAGGGGCTGGGTGTGGGATGGGGAGGGGCTGGTTGTGGATGGGGAAGGGCTGGGTGTGGGATGGGGAGGGGCTGGGTGTCAATGGAGCAGGGCTGGGTGTGGATGGGGAGGGACTGTGTGTGGGTTGGGGAGGGGCTGGGTGTGGACAGGGAGGGCCGGGGTGTGGATGGGTTCGGGCTGGGTATGCATGGAGTGGGACTGCGTGTGCATGGGGGCAGGGCTGGCTGTGGATAGGGGCGGGACAGGGTATGGTTGGGGGCGGGGCTGGGTGAGCGTGAATGGTGGGCGACATTCCCAGCATGCTGTGCGCAGCTGAAAGCCCTCTATCTGCGCGGAGGGGCCGGGGAGGCGGTGAAGGCGGGAGGCGGAGGCTGCGGGGCGGGAAGGGGGGCGGAGGCTGCGGGGCGGGAAGGGGGCGGAGGCTGCGGGGCGGGAAGGGGGCGGAGGCTGCGGGGCGGGAAGGGGGCGGAGGCTGCGAGGCGGGAAGGGGGCGGAGGCTGCGGGGCGGGAAGGGGGCGGAGGCTGCGGGGCGGGAAGGGGGCGGAGGCTGCGGGGCGGGAAGGGGGCCGCGGCTCCGGAATCGCTGATCAAAGCCCAGCTTTCTCGCTCAGGAATATCTTTCAAATGCAGAAACCCAGTTTGTGAAACCCGATTCCCGGCTTCATTTACCCCAGAGTGGGGTATCTGAGGCGTTATTTACCCCAGAGTGGGGTAGCTGAGGAGTTATTTACCCCAGAGTGGGGTATCTGAGGCGTTACTTACCTCAGATTGGGGTATCTGAGGAGTTATTTACCCCAGAGTGGGGTATCTGAGGGGTTATTACCCCAGAGTGGGGTATCTGAGGAGTTATTTACCCCAGAGTGGGGTATCTGAGGGGTTATTTACCCCAGATTGGGGTATCTGAGGAGTTATTTACCCCAGAGTGGGGTATCTGAGGAGTTATTTACCCCAGAGTGGGGTATCTGAGGAGTTATTTACCCTAGAGTGGGGTATCTGAGGGGTTATTTACCCCAGAGTGGGATATCTGAGGAGTTATTTACCCCAGAGTGGGGTATCTGAGGAGTTATTTACCCCAGAGTGGGGTATCTGAGGAGTTATTTACCCCAGAGTGGGGTATCTGAGGAGTTATTTACCCCAGAGTGGGGTATCTGAGGAGTTATTTACCCCAGAGTGGGGTATCTGAGGAGTTATTTACCCCAGAGTGGGGTATCTAAGGCGTTATTTACCCCAGAGTGGGGTATCTGAGGAGTTATTTACCCCATAGTCGGGCATGCAGGGGGTTATTTACCCCAGAGTGGGGTATCTGAGGGGTTATTTACCCCAGAGTGGGGTATCTGAGGCGTTACTTACCTCAGATTGGGGTATCTGAGGAGTTATTTACCCCAGAGTGGGGTATCTGAGGGGTTATTACCCCAGAGTGGGGTATCTGAGGAGTTATTTACCCCAGAGTGGGGTATCTGAGGGGTTATTTACCCCAGATTGGGGTATCTGAGGAGTTATTTACCCCAGAGTGGGGTATCTGAGGAGTTATTTACCCCAGAGTGGGGTATCTGAGGAGTTATTTACCCTAGAGTGGGGTATCTGAGGGGTTATTTACCCCAGAGTGGGATATCTGAGGAGTTATTTACCCCAGAGTGGGGTATCTGAGGAGTTATTTACCCCAGAGTGGGGTATCTGAGGAGTTATTTACCCCAGAGTGGGGTATCTGAGGAGTTATTTACCCCAGAGTGGGGTATCTGAGGAGTTATTTACCCCAGAGTGGGGTATCTGAGGAGTTATTTACCCCAGAGTGGGGTATCTAAGGCGTTATTTACCCCAGAGTGGGGTATCTGAGGAGTTATTTACCCCAGAGTGGGGTATCTGAGGGGTTATTACCCCAGAGTGGGGTATCTGAGGCGTTATTTACCCCAGAGTGGGGTATCTGAGGGGTTATTTACCCCAGAGTGGGGTATCTGAGGGGTTATTTACCCCAGAGTGGGGTATCTGAGGGGTTATTTACCCCATAGTCGGGCATGCAGGGGGTTATTTACCCCAGAGTGGGGTATCTGAGGGGTTATTTACCCCAGAGTGGGGTATCTGAGGGGTTATTTACCCCAGAATGGGGTATCTGAGGAGTTATTTACCCCAGAGTGGGGTATCTGAGGCGTTATTTACCCCAGAGTGGGGTATCTGAGGGGTTATTTACCCCAGAGTGGGGTATCTGAGGAGTTATTTACCCCAGAGTGGGGTATCTGAGGGGTTATTTACCCCAGAGTGGGATATCTGAGGGGTTATTTACCCCATAGTCGGGCATCCAAGGGGTTATTTAACCCAGAGTGGGGTATCTGAGGCGTTATTTAACCCGTACCTGAGGGTTATTTACCCCGGAGTGGGAGTACCTGAGGAGTTAGTTACTCCAGAATGAGGGAATCTGAAGAGTTATTTTCCCAGGAGTGGGGATATCTGAGGAGTTATTTACTCCAGAGTGGGGATATCTGAGAGTTTATTTACCCCAGTCGGGATATCTGAGGAGTTATTTACCCCAGAGTGGGGGGATCTGAGGAGTTATTTAACCTGGGGTGGGATATCTGAGGGTATATTTACCCAGGAGTGGGGCTACCTGATGGTTTTTTTTGCACAGACTGGGTTATCTGAGAGTTGTTTATCATTATGTATAATAAATTGTGGTTTAAAAGCTACATTGTACATCGCATGCTAACCAAAAGTTTTGTTTCGCCATACACTCCTGATTATTTGTACTCAACAGTTAAAGTATATAGTGCACAGCTATGCTATTTCTCCTGTACGTGCTGCCCCTTTGTGACATTATGTGAAAATACAGTGGCAGGTTCCATGTGTACGTCAAACAAAGCACACAGCCCAAGCTCATCATCGCTGCTCCTCTACTACCTCATTCATCTGTCTAAGCCACAGGAGAATCCATCATCACTATCTCTTCAATTGTAAAACTGCGTGTCTCGTTTGATTTGATTTAGTATTGTCACATGTATTAGTATACAGTGAAAAGCATTGTTTCTTGCACTTGATTCAGCCAAAGCATACCGTTCATAGAGAAGGAAAGGAGAGAGGCAGAATGTAGTATTGCAGTCGTAGCTAGGATATAGAAAAAGATCAACTTAATATAGTTCATGAGAGTTAGAGCAGAGTTTTAAAGTATATTTATTATTGTCACAAGTAGACTTGTATTAACATTGCAATGAAGTTACTGTGCAAATCCCCTAGTTGCCACATTCCAGTGCCTGTTCGGGTACACTGAGGGAGAATTTACTATGGACAATGCACCTAACCAGCACATCTTTGGGACTGTGGGAGGAAACCCAAACAGACACTGGGAGAATACGCAACCTCCACAGACAGTCACGCAAACCGGGATTTGGAGCAGGGTCCCTGGCACTGTGAGGCAGCAGCTCCTGCCACCGTGCTGCCCACAAAAGCCTAGGACAAAAGTAGAAGACAGAAGTAGAGGATATGCTGGGGACAGCTGGCAAGAAGTTGCCACGTTCTGTCCCCTACTGGTGAGCAGAAGTGTTAGAAATTGTACAAACCATACAGTATAAAAGGAGGCCATTCAGCACATTGAGTCTGCACGGACAACAATCCCACCCAGGCCCTAACCCATCACCCCATATATTTAGACCGATAATCTCTCTAACCAACACATGCCAGGACACTAAGGGGCAATTTAGCACAGCCAATCAACTTAACCAGCACATTTTTCAGACTGTTGGAGGAAACCCAAGCAGACACGGGGAGAACGTGCAAACTCCGCACAGTGACCCAAGCCAGGAATTGAACCCGGGTCCTTGGAGTTGTGAGGCAGCAGTGATAACCCTTCTGTCACCATGCCAGCCATTCTCCAGAATATATTGGAAAGACTAAGTTGTTTGGTTTACATTTTCCATTCCAAACTCTATCCCCCAGCAACCAACTCATTCCATCTTCCTGGAGAATGTCTTCAGACTGAACCGGATGGTTTACAACCTTGCTGTCTTTATGTGACCTGAACTGAGCTTCTAGCCACTTAATTAAGACTTCCTTTTCCCACCTCCATAACATTGTCCCTCTCCACCCCTGCCTCAGTTATCTTGAAACCCTCATCAATGCTTTTACACTTGACTATTTAAATAAACTCCTGGCCAACCTCCCACATTCTACTCTCCATAAACATAGGGAAATACATAGGACTGGGCCATTCGGCCCCTTGAGCCTGTTCTGCCACTCAACTGGGGAGACAGTGGTGTAGTGCTCTGATGGAGAGTCATCTAGACTCGAAACATTGGCTCCATTCTCTCTCGATGTGGAGATGCCGGCGTTGGACTGGGGTAAACACAGTAAGAAGTCTCACAACACCAGGTTAAAGTCCAACAGATTTCCTTCGTAGCAAACACCAGTAGCTTTCTGGGCTTGAGTGGAGAGTTCTGATCACAAACAGAGCATATAAAGGTGCACACACTCAGTTTACAGAATACTGAGTAGAATGCGAGACTTTACAGCTATTCAAGTCTCAAAGGTGCAGACAATGTGAGTGGAGAAAAGCATTAAGCATAGGTTAAAGAGACGTGTGTTGTCTCCAGACAGGACAATAAAATCCCACCTCAGATATTGTCTGGAGACAATACACATCTCTTTAACCTATGCTTAATGCTATCTTCACTCACATTGTCTGCACCTTTAGGACTTGAATAGCTGTAAAGACTCGCACTCTAATCAGTATTCTGTAAACTGTGTGTGTGCCTTTAAATGCTCTGTTTGTGATCAGAACTCTCACCTGACAAAAGGGAAAAGCCCTGAAAGCTAGTGGTGTTTGCTGCCAAATAAACCTGTGGACTTTAACCTGGTGTTGTGAGACTTCTTACTCTACTCTCTCTCCACAGATGCTGTTAGACCTGCTGAGATTTTCCAGCATTTTTCTGATTTTGTTTCCAGCAGCCGCATTTTGTTTTGCGTTTACATTTTTGTGGTGTCACGTTATTGTTACTGGACTAGTAATCTAGGACCCCAGGCTAATGCTCTGAGGACTTGGGTTTGAATCCCACCACAACAGATGGTGAAATTTGAATTCAATAAAAATCTGGAATTAAAAGTCTAACGCTGGCCATTGTTGATTGTCATAAAAACCCATTGGGTTCACTAATGTCCATTAGGGAAGGAAATCTGCCGTCCTCACCTTGTCTGGCCCACATGTGACGCCAGAGACACAGCAATATTGACTCTTAAATGCTCCCTCAAGGGCAATTACGGATGGGTAATGAATGCTGGCTCAGAGAGAAACACCGATATCCCATGAATGAATTAAAGAAAATAGAAGCATGGTTGGTGTGATTGTGGTCTTAATTTCACTTTTCTGTCTGTAGCAGCCCCTTCCTCCCCCCTCCCCCCACCCAATAAGCCTCAAAAATCTGTCTTAACTCTGAATAAATTCAATGGCTGCTTTCACAGGGAGAGAGAGTTCCACAGGCTAATAACCCACTGACAGAAACAAATTCTCTGCTTTGCCTTAAAAGAGACATCTGTTATTTTTAAACTGTCTCTCCTGCTAGTCTCCCTCACAAGAGTAAAGATTCTCCTGCTTTCCACCTTATCAAATCCCCTGAGCCACAACAGTGCCTCTCATTCTGCTAATGTGTAAAGGCCCAGCCTGTTCAGCCTTTCTCCGTAAGGTAAAGTTTTTTTTTAAAGTTTATTTGTTAGTGTCACAAGCAGGCTTACATTCACACTGCAATGAAGTTACTGTGAAAATCCCCTACACACTCCGGCACCCGTTTGGATACAACTGAGGGAGAATTTAGCATAGCCGATGCACCTAACCGGCACATCTTTCGGACTGGGAGGAAACTGGAACAGCCGGAGGAAACCCACGCAGACACGGGGAGAATGTGCAGACTCCACACAGACAGTGACTCAAGGTGGGAATGGAACCTGGATCCTTGGCACTGTGAGGCAGCAGTGCTAACCACTGTGCCACCCTAAATAAATTAAGGTAAGCCCTTCATTTCAGAAATTAGTCGAGTGATCTTTCTCTGAACTGATTCTAAAGCGGTTATATCTTTGGTCAGATAAGGAAACCAAGATCATACTGGATACTCCAGCTGTGGAATTATCCCGCCTGCCACGGGGATTGTAGTGGGCGTGATACAGATCCTGCAAATGTTTGTTGACCTTGGTGGCCTTTTCCAGTCTGGGGTGAGCAGGATGGAAAATCCCACCCCAGACATGATCTCACCAAAGCCCTGCACAACTGCGGTAAAACCTGTCACTATTCTATTCCCCTTGCCAATAAAGGCCACAATCCAATCGCTTTCCTAATCACTTGCTGCACCCGTGTGCGAGCTATTTATGTGCCAGCCTCCCTCTGCACCATTTAAAGAGCACACTTTTTTTAATATTTCCGGCCAAAGTTCCCATTTTCCCTCATCCTGCCCCTACGCCTGCTGTCAGCATGTTGGAAGGACTTTGCAGGCTGATACCTGGCTGCTTGTTACCGTGTTATGAATGCGCCTCCCTCGGTCGTCAAGTCCCAGAGTGGGACTCGAGCCCAGAGCTTCTGGCTCAGAGGCAGTGTCGCTCACCCCATTCTGCCACAAGGCTGCCACAATGTGACTGCAGCTAGGGTGGTGAGATAGCACAGTGGTTAGCACTTCTGCCTCACAGCGCCAGAGACACGGGTTCGATCCCTGGCTTGGGTCACTGTCTGTGCGGAGTCTGCACGTTCTCCTCATGTCTGCGTGGGTTTCCTCTGGGTGCTCTGGTTTCCTCCTACAGTCTGAAAGACGAGCTGGTTAGATACATTGGCCGTGCTAAATTCTTCCTCAGTGTACCTGAACAGGTGCCGGAGCGTGGCAACGAGGATATTTTCACAGTAACTTCATTGCAGTGTTAATGTAAGCTTACTTGTGACATTAATAAATAAACTTTAAACTTAATGATAAATATAGTTTGCGGTATAATGAGAATCAGTGCCCTCTTTGAGTTAACTGTGATATTTCATGATAAATTATCCTTTGTTGACCTCGTTTCCTCTTTCGTTCCCCTTCTCTTGTTCTTGCTGTGCTCACTAGAATATTCATGTTGAGAATGTGCTGCTGAAGTGATGATGGATGTGGAGATAGATGAGGTTTGCCCGCCTGGAGAATGTGAATCACCAGCCTAAGGTCAGGGTCCATTGGCCCCCCTCCAGAAGCAGAGACGGTGCCAGTGTTTGGTGAGTGGGAAGGGCTTCAGTTACCCCTCGCGCTTGGTGATCCACTTCTGCATTCACACAGAGGAGAGACCGTTCGAATGCTCCACGTGTCAAGAAGGGATTTTGCAAAATTGCTTGCCTTACGCGCCACTGGCCCATTGACACAGGAGCAAAGCTGTATCAGTGCGATGTGTGCGAGAAGCAATTTTACCGATCCTTTGAGCTAACCAGGTATGGCCAAACCCAGGGCAGAGAGAAACTCCCTTGTGTAAAAAGTGGTTTTACACGAACGGTAACATGGTGCAGCACCTGCAAGTTCAGACCGGGGAGAAACTCTTTAGTGCACTCTGTGCAAAATGTGGTTTTCCCAATCCAGTACCTTGACTGAGCATCTGCGCACTCACACCACCAAGAAACCCTTCGAACGTGCAAGAAACTGTTTCGCAATTCTGCTGGACTGGCAGTGTTTACATAGTGGACTGGAGACATTTCAGGGCATGCGGAAAGGGTTTTGCGCAGCATCTGATAAAGCATCAAAATATGCAGATTCAAGAGAGAATCTGAAACTAATGGGATACAGGAAGGATCTGTATAGTTAACACAAACTACACGTTAATGCTTCATAGAAACATGCATGTTCTGCCACACATGAATAGAAAAACACAGACTGATTGATACATTGAGGTGACATAGACACATGCATAGAAACACATATCTGCACACATAAACACACCTCTATACAAATACACACACAGAGACATGGACATATAAAAATACACTCAAATAACATCACACACACAACATAGTTCAAACATCTGAAGTCGAATCCTGGATTGTTGTAATCCTGTAAGAAGACCATTCTGCCCTCTCTGTCTCTGCCAGCAGAGCTCTCCACTTCTCACTCTGATTACTCTCATTCCAGCTGTACATATGGGAGTTTTCAGTCCCGCTGGCGGCAAACCGCCCATTGGGGATTACCCAGTGGGAGAAGATGCGAACAGAAAACCCCAGTGGCGGGAATGGAAAATCCCACCGGCAGCCAATGGCAGGACATCTCCACCATCGCAGAGCATGCCGGGGGTGGGGGGAGGAGGAGGAGGTGGAGATTCCACCCACAGCCTTTTAGAACATAGAACACTACAGCACAAACAGGCCCTTCGGCCCACTAGTTGCACCGATCACTTGTATACCTACTAAGCCATAGACCTATCTATAACCCCCAATCTCATTAGATCCCATATACTCATCCAGAAGTCTTTTAAAAGACCCCAGCGAGTTCGCCTCCACCACCACCGACAGCAGCCGATTCTATTCACTCACCACCCTCTGAGTGAAAAACTTACCCCTAACATCTCCTCTGTACTTGCTTCCCAGCACCTTAAACCTGTGTCCTCCCGTAGCGACCATTTCAGCCCTGGGAAATAGCCTCTGAGAATCCACCCTATCTATTCCTCTCAACATTTTATAAACCTCTATCAGGTTGCCTCTCAACCTTTGTCTCTCCAGGGAAAAGAGTCCCATCTTCCTCGACCTATCTTCATAAGGCATGCCTCCCAATCCAGGCAACATCCTTTTAAATCTTCTCTGCATCCTTTCAATAGCTTCCACTTCCTTCCTATAGTGAGGCGACCAGAACTGCACACAGTACTCCAAGTGGGGTCTGACAAGGGTCCTATAAAGTTGCAGCATTACCTCCCAACTCCTAAACTCAATCTACAGTGTTTGGTGCTACCTACATGGGAGGCGATGGCCTAGTGATATTATGGCTAGACAACTAATAAAGAAACCCAGCTAATGTTCTGGGGGATACGGGTTTGAATCCCGCCATGGCAGGTGGTGGAATTTGAATTCCATAAATTATCTGGAATTAAGAATCTGTTGATGACCATGAAACCATTATCGGAAAAACCCACCTGGGTCACTAATGTCCTTTAGGGAAGGAAATCTGCCGTCCTTACCCCGGTCTGGCCTACATGTGACTCCAGAGCCACAACAATGTGGTTGACTTTCAAGGGCAACTAGGGATGGGCAATAAATGCTGGCCAGCCAGCGATGCCCATGTCCTACCAATGAATAAAAAAATCTGACACACTCTCCTTGTTAATTGCTGCCTTTCTGTTAGAATTGAATGTGAGGAGATCAGTGGAATCTGGGATTATATTTCCTGTGATGTGGAATCTTAGAAACCCTACAGAGTAGAAAGAGGCTATTGGGCCCATCGAGTCTGCACCGACCACAATCCCACCCAGGCCCTACCCCCATATCCCTACACATTTACCCACTAATCCCTCTAACCTATGCATCTCAGGACACTAAGGGGCAATTTTAGCACGGCCAATCAACCTTAGCCGCACATCTTTGGACTGTGGGAGGAAACCGGAGCACCCGAAGGAAACCCATGCAGACACGAGGAGAATGTGCAAACTCCACACAGACAGTGACCCGAGCCGGGAATCGAACCCAGGACCCTGGAGCTGTGAAGCAGCTGTGCTAACCACTGTGCCACCATGCCACCCAAAATATGGATGTGTAATGAGGTAACATATTAACATGGACAGATTGATGGTTGATCATAGAATCCTTACTGTGCAGAAGGAGGCCATTCGGCCCATTGAGTTTTCACCAACAACAATCCCACCCAGGCCCTATCCCCTAACCCCACATATTTTTCTACTAATTTCCTGATGTCAAGGGGTAATTTAGCCAATCAACCTAACCTACATATCTTTGGAGTGTGGGAGAGAAACCCATATAGACATGGGGAGAACGTGCAAACTCCACACAGGCAGATGTTCAAGGCTGGAAGCGAACCCAGGTCCCTGGCATTGTGAGGCAGCAGTGCTAACCATGTGTATAAATACACTTTCTTCTGATTAGCAGGATGTGACAAGTGGAGTCCCGCAGGGTGTGTGCTGGGGCCTCAACTTCTTACAACTTATATCAATGACTTAGATGAGGGGAGTGAAGGCATGGTAGCTTAGTTTGCAAATGACACAAAGTCATTCGTCACAAAGTTAGTATGCAGCTACACAAATACTTCAGAAGGCTAATGAAATATTGCCCTTTATTACGAGAGAAATTGAACCTAATTCAGTTCCTCTCGTAACAGTTCAGTTCCGTGTAGGTGGCACAGTGATTAGGACTGCTCCTTCACAGGGCCAGGGTGCCAGATTCGATTCAGGTCCCTTGGGTCACTTTCTGTGCGGAATCTGCATGTTCTCCCCATGTCTGCGTGGGTTTCCTTCCACAGTCCAAAGATATGTAGGTTAGGGGGCCATGCTAAATTGTCCCTTAGTGCCCCAAGATTTGTAGTTCAAGGGGTTGGCCGTGCTAAATTGCCCCTCAGTGTTCCAAGATGTGTACGTTAGTGGATTGGCCATGTTAAATTGCCCCTTAGTGTCCAAAGATCTGTAGTTGAGGGGATTGGCCATGCTAAATTGTCCCTTAGTGTACCAAAATGTGTAGGATGGGGGATTGGCCATACTAAACTGCTCCTTAGGGTACAAAGATGTGTAGTTAGGGGCATTGGCCATGCTAAATTGCCACTAAGTGTCCAAAGATGTGTAAGTTAGGGGGATTGGCCATGCTAAATTGCCCCTTAGTGTCCAAAGATTTGTAGGTAGGGGGATTGGCCATGATAAATTGCCCCTTAGTGTCCAACGATGTGTAGTTAGGTGGATTGGCCATGTTAAATTGCCCCTCAGTGTACCCAGGGAAATTATGAAGATGAATGCATGGAGTTACGGGGCTTGGGCCTGGGTGGGATTGTTGTCGGTGCACACCTGATGGGCCGAATGGCCTCCTTTTGCATGTAATGATTCTATAAAGGTAAGGATGCGATGCTCCAGTTATACAGGGCATTAGTGAGACCACATGTATAAGATAATGAAAGGGATGGATAGGGTAGAGATAGAGAGATTCTTCCTGCTCAGAAAGGACAGCAGGACTAGAGGGCACAGCCTCAAGATAAGGCAGGGGGGGCAGTTTAGAACAGAGTTGAGGAGGAACTGCTTCACTCAAAGGGTGGTGAATCTCTGGAATTCTCTGCCCGTTGAAATGATGGAGGCTGCCTCGCTAAACATATTTAAGTCACGGGTAGATAGGTTTTTGACAGACAAGGGAATTAAGGGTTATGGGGAGACAGCGGGAAAGTGGAACTGAGCCACTTCAGATCAGCCATGATCTTATTGAATGGCGGGGCAGGCTCGAAGGGCTAGATGGCCTACTCCTGCTCCTATTTCTTATGTTCTTATGTTCACATCTCCAATATTGTTTCACTTCAGCTGAGCTGCCTGTTCCCTTACCCAGGAGATATACATTCCACTGCCACTCTGTAAGCGCTGAAATGACATGCTAGGGAAGTTACAGAACAAACAAACTCAGGGCACAAAACAAATGGTCTGACTCCCAGCTTAATTCCAGATGTTATTGGTTTACTGTTAACAATTATATTATTTTCCTGGATTTGGCTCCCGGATGTCCTGCAATTTACAGTTTCTAACACATTATCAGCCTCCTCGTACTCAGTGGAGTGATAAATTATTGAATGGATCCTCAGGAGCAATGTTTCAACTCTTTAAATAACATCTGTATTTATGTTGTGACTCAGAGCACGCCTTCCTGTGTAGAGATTACCAATCTGTTATTCCAGTATCCTCTAATGACATGCAAAACATCATAAGATGCCCCTGTAGGGGAGCACGGTGGCACAGTGGTTAGCACTGCTGCCCCACAGCACCAGGGACCTGGGTTCGATTCCCGGCTTGGGTCACTGTTTGTGCGGAGTCTGCACATTCTCCCCGTATCTGCATGGGTTTCCTCTGGTGCTCTGGTTTCTTCCCACAGTCTGAAAGACGTGCTGGTTAGGTGCATTGACCGTGCTAAATTCTCCCTCAGGCACCTGGGTGTGACGACGAGAATTTCACTGTGACTTCATTGCAGTGTTAATGTAAACCTTACTTGTGACTAATAAATAAACTTTATTTTCACAGTAACTTCATTGCACTGTTACTGTGAACCTTACTGTGGCTAATAAATAAACCTTATTTTCACAGTAACTTCATTACAGTGTTAATGTAAAACTACTTGTGACTAATAAATTGTTTTCACAGTAACTTCATTGCAGTGTTAATGTGAACCTTACTGTGACTAGTAAATAAACTTTATTTTCACAGTAACTTCATTGCAGTGTTAATGTAAACCTACTTGTGACACTAATGCTGTAAACCTCTATGATTCTATTAGTTTCATGGGTACGACGGGTATATACGGGCCAAGTGGGGGCAATTGGGATTAGCTTAGGTTTAAAGAAAAAGGATGGCATGGACAAGTTGGGCCGAAGGGCCTGTTTCCCTGCTGTAAACCTCTGTGACTCTATAACTATTGAGTGAACTTGTAGAATCACACAGCATGGAAGGAGGCCAATCAGCCCATTGTGTTAATGCATGTGCCCCGAGAGAGCTGGCCAGTCAGTCCTCCTGCCCTGTACATGTTTCCTTTCGATAGATTTATCTGTTTGAAAGTTACAATCGCTTCCACCACAGTTTGGGGAAGTGCCTTTCAACTTATCAGAACTCTGAACAAAACAATTTCTCCTCATCTCACCTCTCCTGCTTTTGCCGAACACCTTAAATTCGTGGTCTTTGGTGATGTTCCCCTCTGCCGGTCGCTGCATTTAAAAAAAATCTCTGCCTCAATGTGTTGATCCCAAGTTTCAAGCTCCCAGCTATTCGGGCTGCAGTGTGTGTGTGTGTGTGTGTGTGTGTGTGTGTGTGTGTGTGTGTGTGTGTGTGTGTGTGTGTGTGTGTGTGAGGGTGTGTGTGTGTGTGTGTGTGTGTGTGTGTGTGTGTGTGTGGGGCGGGGTGTTGGGGTGGGGGTCAGAGGACCCCCAACCCATCCCTGAAAAAACAGAGTCTGACACAGCAACAGGCACAAAACCTCCCCAGTCAGGAAACCACCCCCCCCAAAAAACTCTCCAACACACACACTATCTCGACATCTACCCAGACCCCACAAATTTAAGACAGAGATAGATAGGTTCTTGATTAATAAGGGGATTAGAGGTTATGGGAAAAGGCAGGAGAATGGGGATGGGAAGAATATTAGCCATGATTTGAGTGGTGGAGCAGACTCGATGGGCTGAGTGGCCTAATGCTGTTCCTATGTCTTATGGTCTTATGGAAACTCAGAAACCCCCAGCCTAACAGCACCCTGCCCCGAACACACATCACATAAACAACCACCTCCATCCAACCCTCTAAAATACAGCTGAACCATACAGTCACAGAGGTTTACAGCAGGGAAACAGGCCCTTCTTGTCCATGCCACCTTATTTTTAAAATCCCTAAGCTAGTTCCAATTGTCTACATTTGGCCCATATCCCTCTATACCCATGTAACTATCTGAATGCTTTTTTCTTCTATACCACAACCTCGCCACACAAGGGTACCCCCCCGTACCCCCACTCACTACCACACACAAGAAAAACACTAACAGGAGCAACAATGTACGAAGAAAAGGGTGAGGCTCAGGAGGCCAGAAGATAACAAGTCACCGTACGAGGGCGAGAGATCACAGGGGGCGACCAGGACAGGACGTGAGCCAAAGGAAAAGGATGTGTCCCCTCTCTGTCCGACCCCAAAGAACAGAGAGGCAAGGTAGGATGAGGCTCCAGTGGGGGTGGGGCTGCAATGTTTGTTGGGGTAGGGCTGCAGTGTCTGTGTGGGGGTGGGGGTACAGAGTGTGTGTGTGGGGGGTGGGGCTGCGGTTTGTGTGGGAGTGGAGTAACTAACCGAGTACAGGGTGCTGGCACTAACTAACCGAGTACAGGGTGCCGGCACTAACTAACCGAGTACAGTGTGCCGGCACTAACTAACCGAGTACAGTGTGCCGGCACTAACTAACCGAGTACAGTGTGCCGGCATTAACTAACCGAGTACAGTGTGCCGGCACTAACTAACCGAGTACAGTGTGCAGACACTAACTAACCGAGTACAGCGTGCAGGCACTAACACCGAGTACAGTGTGCAGGCACTAACTAACCGAGTACAGTGTGCAGGCACTAACTAACCGAGTACAGTGTGCCGGCACTAACTAACCGAGTTCAGTGTGCTGGCACTAACTAACCGTGTACAGTGTGCCGGCACTAACTAACCGAGTACAGTGTGCTGGCACTAACTAACTGAGTAAAGTGTGGTGGCAACCAATTAACGAAGTACAGTGTGCAGACACTAACTAACCGAGTACAGTGTGCCGGCACTAACTAACTGAGTACAGTGTGCTGGCACTAACTAACCGAGTACAGCGTGAAGGCACTAACTAACCGAGTACAGGGTGCCGGCACTAACTAACCGAGTACAGCGTGAAGGCACTAACTAACCGAGTGCAGTGTGCTGGCACTAACTAACTGAGTACAGTGTGAAGGCACGAACTAACCGAGTGCAGTGTGAAGGCACTAAGTAACTGAGTACAGCATGAAGGCACTAAGTAACCGAGTGCAGTGTTCTGGCACTAAGTAATTGAGTACAGTGTGCTGGCACTAACTAACCGAGTACAGCGTGTAGACGCTGAGTAACTAAAAACACTGGAGCTGGTTAGTTTTTGCCTTTGATTGACTTGTGACCGCTGCCACTTTTATTGTGGACTTTGCCTATATAATCTCATGGTGTGATTCTCCCTTATCAGCTAATATGATCTGTGCTGATGACTTTGACCCTTGGAGACTACAGCATTTTGGGGGACATGGACAGGGTGGATACCTAGAGGCTTTTTCCCAGGCCAATCTTTTCGGAAGAGCTTCTTCACTCACAGGAGTGTGAGTTTATGGAATTTTGTACGGTGAGTGTGTTTGTGGTCAATGGGTTTGTGAAATCGTGAGATTAGGGAAATCAAGAGATATGGGAATAGTCAGTGAAAGTGGAGTTGGTGTAGGGGATTAGGTCTGAGTTTATTGAATGGTGGAGCAGTCTTGATGGGTCACATCTGGTTCTTTTACATTCAGTAAGAAGTCTCTCAACACCAGGCTTAAAGTCCAACTGGAATCACAAGCTTTTGGAGCACTTCCCCCTCATCAGGTGACTACAAAGGTAAGTTTGACAAACAGGGCAGACACAGAGACACAGGCACAGGCACAGACACAGACACAATTGCAAGATAATGGTTGGAATGCAAATCTTTTCATGTAATCCAGTCTTTACGGACACAGTGCGAGGCATAATCACAGGTTTGAGACTTCTTACTGTGCCCACCCCAGTCCAACGCCGGCATCTCCACATCATAAAATAAAACGGTTAGGCAGTCTTAGTTTGCTGGAATAAATCTGTACGTATAGCTCATGTTTCTCCCAAAGGTCATGAATGTAGCCCAATCCATCACGCAAACCAGCCTCCCATCCATTGACTCTGTCTACACTTCCCACTGCCTCAGCAAAGCAGCCAGTATAATTAAGGACCCCCCCACAACCCGGACATTGTCTCTTCCACCTTCTTCCATTGGGAAGAAGATACAAAAATTCTTTTGTGTGGGCAATGCCAATGTGTGGAGGATTGAAAATGATCAAATGGGGGTGGATGATAAAACTAGTAACCGCAGGCTAACCAGTGATATGACGTTGCTGGTAAAATTGTCTCAAGAACAGCTTCTTCCCTGCATTTTTGGATGGACGTACCTCTCATTAAGTTGATCTTTCTCTACACCCTAGCTATGACTGTAACACTACGCTCTCTTTTCATTCTCGGTGAACGGTATGCGTTGTCTGTATAGCACTCAAGAAACAATGCTCTTAATTGTACGTTCATACATATGACGAGAATAAATCAAATCAAATCAACTCTCTTGTTGGCCAAAGTTGTTTGTAAGTACAGTGTGCAGGGAATAACTAACCAAGTATTAATTAACCGGCACAGAGGTGTGGTGGATAGCACTGCTGCCTCACAGCCAGGGTCTCAGGTTCGATTCCCGCTTGGGTCACTATCTGTGTGGAGTCTGCACATTCTCCCCGTGTCTACAAGGGTTTCCTCCGGGTGCTCCGGTTTCCTCCCGCAGTCTGAAAGACGTGCCGGTTGGGGTGCATTGGCCGTGCTAAATTCTCCCTCAGTGTACCCGAACAGGTGCCAGAGTTTGGCGACTACGAACAGTGTGTTTTGTCTGTATAGTGCGCAAGAAACGATACTTTTCACTGTGTACTAATACATGTGACAATAATAAATCAAATCAAATTGAAAGAGTTAATTTTCTCCTTTACAATGGTCACCAGCAGTTTTACCATCAACGTCATATCACTGGTTAGCCTGCGGTTACTGGTTTTATCATCCACCCCCATTTGATCATTTTCAATCCTCCACACGTTGGCATTGCTCACACAAAAGAATTTTCTTGGAACTTCTGCTTTCCCTCAGCCACCTCGGACATCATGGATGAGATTTTCCGGATGCGCTGGACCCGAAACTGGAAAGAAATCCCTCTGAGGTCAACGGACCTTTCCATGGTCCGCCCCTCGCCTGCTCTGATTCCCGTGATGGGCGAAAAGGGAACGTTGGCTCTCTTGACTTGAGGGATGGTACAGTGGTTAACCCTGCTGCCTCACAGCGCCAGGGACCTGGGTTCAGTTCTGGCCTCGGGTCGCTGTCCCTGTGGGATTTGCATGTTCTCCCCGTGTCTGTGTGGGTTTCCTCCGGGTACTCTGGTTTCCTCCCGGGTTAGGGTGATTGGTCGTGCTAAATTGCTCCTCAGCGTTGGGGGATTAGCAGAATATATGGAGTTACGGGGATAGGGCCTGGATGGGATTATTGTTGGCATGGGCATGATGGGCCAAATGGCCTTGTTTTGCGATTCTATGATTCTAAATGCTGGCAACTTACTTAGGATCCAACAAGGCAGGAGAGGTGCTGTCCATTGCCAATACCAGCTCTGGCTCTGGTTCAGCCAACATCCTCTATCCTTCTGCAATAACCGCAGAATCACAGTCATTATAACACAGAATGTGGCCTTTTGGCCCATTGGGTGCATGCTGTCCCATCGCAGAGCAACTCAGTTCGTCCCATTCTCCCTGATTCCCATAGCCCTCAAATACTCATTAAATTCTGAAACCATTGATTCACCTCCTTCAGGGCTAATAAATCCACATTAATTCACAAATACCTTCCTTCATTTTTGGTGTGGAGACCTGAGGGATATACGTGAGCACGCTTCCTCCACTGGAGGCCCTGTGGTGCGGTGGTTAGCACCCTAACTGCTGGACCTGGTTCGAGTCCAGTGCCAGCGTTTGTTGACCACGGGAGGAACATGTAATGTGGTTCATTGGGTGCAAATTACTTTTGGTGACTTTTCTACCACTTCCCCTATTATTCCCCACAGGATGAAAAGAAAACCGGTGGTGGTGTGAGGATAAGTGAAACAAAGCAAACTTCTTTGATGGATTATGGACCAACTTAAGGTTCTAGTACTTAACTAAAACCAGATTCTAACCATTAACTCTCCCTGTAAAATCACTGGATTGTGGGGTGTGCAGGGGAGGGCTTTGATACTGAACTCTCAATATTAGCTGCTATCCCTCAGAAACTGACGGTAACTGGAGCATTCATTGCAATCTGGCCTTCCGGCAATAATACTGAACTTGTGGTCTGTCACTGCTCAGATACAGGATGCACTCCACTTCTCACACCCCAGGACAGCTGCGATAACTTCCCCTTTATTCCGCTCTCACATCGGAGTTGAGGAGGAACTTCTTCACTCAATGGTTGGTGAGTCTCTGGGATTCTCTGCCCATTGAAGTGGTGGAGGCTGCCTCGCTGAATATATTTAAGTCACGGGTTGATGGGTTTCTGATAGACAAGGGAATTAAGGGTTATGGGGAGAAAGCGGGAAAGTGGAACTGAGCCACTTCAGATCAGCCATGATCTTATTGAATGGCGGGGTAGGCTCTAAGGGCTAGATGGCCTACTCCTGCTCCTATTTCTTATGTTCTTATTGCTCTCTGACACAGTCCCAGCTTCTCCCATCTGCGGTGACTTTATAAGTATAGAATGGTTACAGTTCAGGGGAAGGCCATTCATCCCCTTGTGCTCATGTTGTGTTCTCTGTGAGAGTTTTCCAGTGAGACTCAGTTCCCCGCCCTGTAATCCTGACAGTTTCTTTTCCAGTACCTATTCCCTTTTGATTGATTGATTGATTGATTTATTATTGGGTGGCACAGTGGGTTAGCACTGCTGCCTCGCAGCACCAGGCACCCAGGTTCGATTCCCGGCTCGGGTCACTGTCTGTGTGGAGTCTGCACTTTCTCCCCGTGTCTGCATGGGTTTCCTCCGGGTGTTCCAGTTTCCTCCCACAGTGTGAGAAACGTGCTGGTTAGGATGCGTTCAGGTCAACGCATCAGGTCAGGCACCAGAAAGGGGATTTTCACAGTAACTTCATTGCAGTGTTAATGTAAGCCTTACTTGTGACAGATCAATAAATAAAATTTAAACCTTAAACACATGTCTTGCCATACAATGAAAAATATTGTTTCCTGTGCACTCTGCAGACAAAACATACCGTTCAAAGAGTACATGGGGAAGTAGGAAGGGAGAGAATATAGAATATAATGTCGCAGCTACGGACAGGGTGGAGAGAAAGATCATCTTAATGCAAGAAAAATTCTTCAAAAGTCTGACGGCAGCAGGGAAGAAGCTGTTCTTGAATTAGTTGGTACGTGATCTCAGATTTGTGTATATTTTTCCAAAAGGAAGAGAGAATGTCTGGGGTGCACGGGGTCTTTGATTATGCTGGCTGCTTTTCGAAAGCAGTGGGAAGTGTAGTCGGAGTCAGTGGATGGGAGGCTGGTTTGTGGATGGACTGGGCAACGTTCAAAACCTTTTATAGTTTCTTGCAGTCTTGCTCAGAGCAGGAGCCCATACCAAGCTGTGACACAACCAGAAAGAATGCTTTCTATGGTGCCTCTGCAAATGAGAATTGTAGCTGACATGCCAACTTTCCTTAGTCCTCTGAGAAAGTAGAGGCATTGATGGGCTTTCTTAACTCGGCATGGGGGGGACCAGGACAGATTGTTGGTGATCTGGACGCCTAAAAACCTGAAGCTCTCAAACCTTTCTACTTCATCCCCATTAATGTAGACAGGGGCATGTTCTCCTTTACACTTCCTGAAGTCGATGGCAATCTCCTTCGTTTTGTTGACATTGAGGGAGAGATTATTGTTGCCGCACCAGTTCACCAGATTCTCTATCTCATTCCTGAACTCTGTCTTGTTATTGTTTGAGATCTGACCCACTACAGTCGTGTCGTCAGGAAACTTGAAAATCGAATTGGAGGGGAATTTGGCCGCACAGTCAGAGGTGTATAAGGAGGGGGCTGAGAACACAGTCTTGTGGGGCACCGGTGTTGAGGATGATTGTGGAGAAGGTGTTGTTGCCTATCCTTACTGATTGTGGTCTGTGTGTTAGGAAGTTCAGGATCCAGTCACAGAGGGAGGAACTGAGACACAGGCCACGGAGTTTGGAGCTGAGCTTTGTGGGAATAATGGTGTTGAAAGCTGAGCTGTAGTTAATAAATAGGAGTCTGACATAGGTGTCCTTGTTATCTAGGTGCTCCAGGGTTAAATGCAGGGCCAAGGAGATAGTGTCTGCTATGGACCTTTTGCGGCGATAGGCAAACTGTAGTGGATCCAGGTAGTCCGGGAGGCTGGAATTGATTCGTGCCATGACTAACCTTTCGAAGCACTTCATAATGATGGATATCAGAACCACCAGCCGATAGTCATTAAGGCACACTGCCTGACTTTTCTTTGGTTCTGGGACGATGGTCGTCTTCTTGAAGCAGATAGGGACCTCAGATTGTTGTAAAGGGAGGTTGAAGATGTGTGTGAATATCCCCGCCAGCTGGTCCGTGCAGGATCTGAGTACTCGTCCGGGTATCCCATCCGGGCCAGTCGCTTTCCGTGGGTTGAGAAAGCTGCTCTAACACCTGCAATGGTGACCCCAGATACAGGTTCATCCAGGGCTTCCAGGATTTTTGATCTGATCAAATCAAATCAAAATCAAATCAAATCAATAGATCTTGTCCCAAAAATACTTTATATCTGTGGAATGTCAGAATTATGATTAATGGCTAGATAGTTAAACTATTTAAAATAATAATGATTAAAAGGAAAGTTTTTTCATGATATTTCATCTTCTATTCTCGCATATATGTTTGTCCCAAGGTTTAATATTTTCCATTTACATTTTTTGGAAGGTGATGTGATTTTAGCGGCTTTTAATTCCTGGCTGTCTGTTTGTGATGATTCTTCAATGTGATTGGCTGCTTTAAGAACATTAGGAGCAGAAGTTGGTAAATTCAGCCCTCGGAGCCTGCTCCACTATCCAATCAGGTCATGGGTAACCTCTCCCTGGTCTCAAATCCACCTCCCCACTTGTTCCCCATATCCCCTTATCCCATTTCATTAGAAATATATCTATCTCCTTCTTGAAACTATTCAAGCTTTGCTGGCTTGATGGCCCCTTGGAATCCCAGTACTAAACCCTCCCAAAGATGTTCAGGTTAGGTGGATTGGCCATGCTAAATTGCCCCTTGGTGTCTAAAGATGTGCAGGTTAGGTGGATTGGCCATGCTAAATTGCCCCTTAGTGTCCAAAGATGTGCAGGTTAGGTGGATTGGCCATGCTAAATTGCCCCTTAGTGTCCAAAGATGAGCAGGTTAGGTGGAATGGCCATGCTAAATTGCCCCTTAGTGTCCAAAGATGTGCAGGTTAGGTGGATTGGCCATGCTAAATTGCCCCTTAGTGTCCAAAGATGTGCAGGTTAGGTGGATTGGCCATGCTAAATTGCCCCTTAGTGTCCAAAGATATAGGGGTTAGGTAGATTGGCCATGGTAAATTGCCCCTTGGTGTCCAAAGATGTGCAGGTTAGGTGGATTGGCCATGCTAAATTGCCCCTTAGTGTCCAAAGATGTGCAGGTTAGGTGGATTGGCCATGTTAAATTGCCCCTTAGTGTCCAAAGATGTGCAGGTTAGGTGGATTGGCCACGCTAAATTGCCCCTTAGTGTCCAAAGATGTGTAGGTTAGATGGATTGGCCATGCTAAATTACCCCTTAGTGTCCAAAGATGAGCAGGTTAGGTGGATTGGCCGTGCTAAATTGCCCCTTGGTGTCTAAAGATGTGCAGGTTAGGTGGATTGGCCATGCTAAATTGCCCCTTGGTGTCCAAAGATGTGCAGGTTAGATGGATTGGCAGAGAAGTATGTGGAGTTATGGGGATAAGGTCTGGTAAAGATGCTTTGTTGGAAAGTCAGCACAGGCTCGATGGACTGAATGGCCTCCTTCTGCACTGTTGGGATTTTATGACTCTGTGCAGTGCACAGAGGGAGGGAGGGGGAGGAAGGGGAGAGAGGAGAGTGGGGAAGGGGGAGGGGTGAGAGAGGAAAGAGGGGAAGAGGAAAGAGGGAAAGAGGGAGAGAGGAGAGAGAGAGGAAAGGGGGAAGACAAAAGAGGGAGAGAGGAAAGAGGGAAGGAGGAAAGAGGGAGAGAGGAAAGAGGGAGAGAGGAGAGAGGGAAAGAGGAGAGGGAGAAAAGAGGGAGAGAGGAGAGAGGGAAAGAGGAGAGAGGGAGAGAGGAGAGAGGGAAAGAGGAAAGAGGGAAAGAGGGACAGAGGAAAGAGGGAGAGAGGAGAGATGGAAAGAGGGAGAGAGGGAGAGAGGAAAGAGGAGGATGTTTCACTGCACTGCAAAGCCACTTTCCCGTCTCTGTAATATTTGGGTCTCTCAGTGAGGCTTTCCTCTGGTCAGGGGTGAATGTACTGGCCACTGAGGGTGAGGCCAGACTGATAGTGAGCCACTCAGGCTGGAGGGAGCTCCAGCTACAATGATAACCAGGAAAAGTTACATCAGCTTCACTTCTGCTATTCACAAACACAGCAGATGTAAGAGTGTGTTCTCGTAATTCAGTGGCAGAGCAGAGGGGAAGTGCATAGAGCTGACCAGGACCTCAGGAGGAGGGCAAAGACTGCGCAGTTCATTACTGAAGGGAGGTTTGAGCAGGGAATGATCCAGATTTTATTGGTTCTCACACACAATCTGGGAACGTCCCCACACCTCGGTCTTAATGGCAGCATGGATGGTCATTGACTGCTCTTCCTGTCACGTTCAATTGTTTGGATAGAGTCAGTTGGAAGCGGCTGAGAGATGGTTGTGAGTATGTAGATGGTTAAGCTGTGGCAATGCTTCTGGGCCATCTCCTCACCAGGACTTGTGAGTCCTCCTTACAATCTCTTCCTTTCTGGAGGGGGTCGGCGTAGCTCGGTTGGCTGGAGGGACGGTGAGAGATGCCAATAGTGTTGGATTCAATACCAGCCCATGCAAAACTTTAGCGTGGATTGGCCATGCTAAATTGCCCCCCAAAGTTAGGTGGATTGGCGGAGTAAATATGTGGAGTTTTGGGGATAGGGTCTGGTGACGATGCTCTGTTGGAGAATCAGCCCAGGCTGGATGGGCTGAATGGCCTCCTTCTGCACTGTTGGGATTTTATGATTCTGTGCAGTGCAGTGAGGTGTGGTAATCCTCAGGTTAAATCAGCACCAGGCCCCCTCGAAGGGGAGATCTATGGATATCTGGGACTATGATGACTTTATTGGTCATTCACAATGAAAGACATTACACTTTAAACATCTTCTCACCAACAAAAGCTGCCTGTGATATCTCATTGTAACAAAAGCTGCCTGTGATATGCAGTCTGGATGTTGTTTGTAAGTGTATATATTTATCTTTTGGTTATAATTGATGTGGTTTGCTGCCCATTTTCCTCCCTTAGCTTGAACAGGACAGAGTGGTTCCCCAAACTCCCACACCTCCTTCTTCCCTAGCAGCTCAGAGCCGGATCCCAGAGGAGGTGACTCACCTTTCTGGGATTTGCAGAATTTTCTGGCTCTTCCCGCCATTGGCAGGGTTTTCCACTCTCCCCTCTCTGACTCTCCTCTCTCTCTCTCCTGTCTCACTCCTCTCCTTCTCTTTCTCCTCTCCCTCTCTCCCACACCCCTCTCCCTCTCTCCCACACCCCTCTCCCTCTCTCCCACATCCCCCTCTCTCTCTCTCCTTTCCCCCCTCTCTCTCTCTTTTTCCCTCTCTTTCTCTCCTCTCCCTCTATCTCCCCTCCCTCTACCTCCCCTCCCTCTATCTCTCCTCCTTCTATCTCTCCTCCTCCCTCTCTTTCTCACTCCTCTCACTCCTTTCCCTCTCTCCTCCCCCTGCCCCTTCTCTCTCCCCTCTCCCTCTCTCCATTCCGCTCTCCCCCTCCCCACTCCCCTTTCTCTCTATCTCCCCCCTGGGTTCGATTCTTGGCTCAGGTCACTGTCTGTGCGGAGTTTTTGCACATTCTCCCCATGCCTGTGTGGGTTTCCTCCGGGTGCTCTGGTTTTCTCCCACACTCTAAAGATGTGTGGGTTAGGGAAATGGGCCAGGCTAAATTGTTCCTTAGTGTCTAAAGATGTCTGGATTAGGTGGATTGGCCATGCTAAATTGCCTCTTAGTGTCCAAAGATGTGCAGGTTAGATGGATTGGCTATGTTAAATTGTCCCTTAGTGTCCAAATATGTGTGGTTTAGGTGGATTGGCCATGTTAAATTGCCACTTAGTGTCCAAAGATGTGCAGGTTAGGTGGATTGGCCATGTTAAATTGCTTCTTAGTGTCCAATGATGTGTAGATTAGGTGGATTGGCCATGTTAAATTGCCCCTTAGTGTCCAAAGATGTATGGGTTAGGGGGATTGGCCATGTTAAATTGCTTCTTAGTGTCCAATGATGTGTAGATTAGGTGGATTGGCCATGTTAAATTGCCCCTTAGTGTCCAAAGATGTGTAGATTAGGTGGATTGGCCATGCTAAATTGTCTCTTAGTGTCCAAAGTTGTGCATGTTAGACGGATTGGCCATGATAAATGTTTGGGGTTAGGGGGATAGGGCAGAGAGGAGGGCCTGGGAGGGATGCTGTTTCGGAAAGTCGGTGCAGACTGGGTGGGCCGAATGGCCTCTTTGTGCACTGTAGGGAATATAGGGTTTTATGGACATTACGAAGATCTTTCAGGAAATGACAATTTGGAATACCGTACGTGGCAACAATGTGACCTGTGGACAAGTCCTTGACTAGGAGTGTTGCCTGTCCTCTGATGGTCCCAGAGCTTTTTCCCTTAAGCCTGGTCTGCTGTGGATCTGTGATTGATGGAGTTTGATGATTGTGAATTGTCAAGCACCCCATTGGGAATCTCCCTGCCTGGGAGAAGCTGTGTCCCTGATTAACCTCACTCCCTCAGTCAGAGGGCCCAACTCCAACCCAACTGTAAATAAAGAGAAAAACACACTTTGGCCGGAGAGAAATGAGGAAGTGAATCCAACTGACACCCTATTGAGCAACTATGAGATATTATTGGGCAACACGCAAAATGGGTTTGAGAATTCACTCTTTAAATTGTTCATCATCTTTAAGCGCATTTTCTCTCTTTTGGAATCCAACATGCCAGTGAGGGGGAGTGGAATGCTGTGAAGATCCAGGTGTTAGTGAAACCACAGTCCAATTGGGTGGCACAGTGGTTGGCATTGCTGCCTCTCAGCGTCAGGGACCCGGGTTCAATTCCGACTTTGGGTGATGGTGTGGAATCTGCACATTCTCCCAGTGTCTGCGTGGGTTTCCTTTGGGTGGTCCGGTTTCCTCCCACAGTCCAAAGATGTGTAGGTTAGGTGGATTGGCCATGCTAAATTGCCCCTTAGTGTCCAAAGATGTGCGGATTAGGTGATTGGCCAAACTGAATTGTCCCCTAGTGTCCCAAGATGTGTGGGTTAGGTGGACGGGCCATGCTAAATTGTCCCTTAGTGTCCTTTTGTTGATCGAGTGAAATACTCAACTCCAGGGTGATTAGGGCCAGGGATGCCCATATGCTGTGGAAGAATGAAAGGGAAAAAAGAAAACTTTCTGTAAACAAAATGTTACGGATGCTGGAAATTTGAAATAAACTTTCACATTCTGGAAATACTCAACAGAACACTGTGCACTGTTAATGTTATCAAACTCCAAGTTTCCTGTGTGTGTCAAAGAAAGAACAAAGAACAAAGAACAATCCAGCACGGGAAACAGGCCCTTCGGCCCAACGAGCCCGCGCCGCCACATCACCCTGCACCTATTCTACCCTGCATATCTATGAATGGAACCCTACTCAGTCAGATTCAGGGAAGAAATAGTGTCAATTTGGTAAAAACCGATTAGCCTGAGAGCACATCTTTGGGGTGTGGGAGGAAACCGGAGCGCCCGGAGGAAACCCACGCAACCACAGGGAGAATGCGCAAACTCCCTATATTGGATCTAGTGTTGGGAAACGAACCTGGGCAGGTGGGTGAGGTAGAGGTAGGCGAACATGTGGCGAACAGTGATCACAAGTCCGTCTACTTTAGGATAAAAATGGAAAGGGACGAGTGCCGTCCGAGTGGGAGTGTGCTGAATTGGGGAAAGGCGAGCTATGGCAGGATTAGGAGGGAGCTGCAGCAAACTGATTGGGAGGGACTGTTAGCTGGCAAGTCCACGGTTGGCAAGTGGGAGGCATTTAGGGACAAAATGAAATGGTTGCAGGGGAGGTATGTTCCGGTTAAGCGAAAGGATGGGAAAGGAAGGATTAGACAGCCGTGGATTACGGAGGATATTGAAGACTTGGTCAGGAAGAAGAGGGAGGCGTATGTTAGGTCAAAACAAATGGGTACGGAGAGTGCGCTGGAAGAATACAGCGAGAGTAGGAGGGAGCTAAAAAGGGGAATTAGAAGGGCGAAGAGAGGGCATGAAATGGCTTTGGCTGGTAGGATTAAGGAAAATCCAAAGGCATTTTATTCCTATATCAGAGGCAAGAGAATAGTTAGAGGGAAAATTGGTCCTCTTAGGGACAAGAGTGGTGAGTTGTGTACTGAGTCGGAGGGGATGGGGGAGCTCCTGAATGAATACTTTGCGTCGGTATTCACAAAGGAGAGGGGTTCGGAATCGTGTGGTCTCTTGGAGGGAGTGGAGGTTTATTTGCAGGATATAGTTATTACGAGAGAGGAAGTGCTAGGGCTTTTAGGTAGCGTAAGGACGGATAAAGCTCCGGGGCCTGATGGTATTTATCCCAGGCTGCTTAGGGAGGCGAAAGATGAAATTGCTGGGCCTCTGGCGCAAATCTTTGTCTCTTCTTTGGACACAGGTGAGGTCCCAGAAGACTGGAGAGTAGCAAATGTGGTCCCGTTGTTCAAAAAAGGCAGTAGGGATAACCCTGGGAATTATAGACCGGTGAGTTTGACGTCGGTGGTAGGGAAGTTAATGGAAAAAATACTTAGGGGTAGGATGTATGAGCATTTGGAGCGTTGCGATCTGATTAGGGATACGCAACATGGCTTTGTTAGAGGGAGGTCTTGCCTTACGAATCTGGTGGAATTCTTTGAGGAGGTGACAAAAACGGTTGACGATGGGAGAACCGTTGATGTCATCTATATGGATTTCAGTAAGGCGTTTGACAAAGTCCCTCACGGTAGGCTGGTAGAAAAGGTTAAGGCGCATGGGATACGAGGCCAGGTAGCTAGGTGGATTGAGAACTGGCTGGGAAATAGGAGACAGAGGGTAGCTGTGGAAGGGACCTTGTCGGGCTGGAGGCCAGTGACCAGTGGTGTGCCGCAGGGCTCAGTACTGGGACCTCTCCTCTTTGTAGTCTACTTGGAAGAGGGCGTAGGTGGTGTGATTAGCAAGTTTGTTGATGACACCAAGATGGCAGGGTTGGCGGGTACGGAACTGGATTGTCAGGTGATACAGCAGGATATAGATAGGTTGGTGCAGTGGGCAGATAGGTGGCAGATGGCATTTAATCCTGACAAATGCGAGGTGATGCATTTTGGACGGAATAATGCAGAGAGGAGCTATGAGATTAAAGGGAGGCCGATTAGGAGTATTGACATACAGAGGGACCTGGGAGTGCAGGTTCACAAATCCATGAAGGTTGCATCACAAGTGGAGAAGGTCGTTAGGAAGGCTTATGGGATGTTGGCCTTTATAGGAAGGGGCATAGAGTATAAAAGCTGCTGTCTAATGCTTCAGTTGTACAGAACGTTGGTTAGACCGCATTTGGAGTACTGCGTCCAGTTCTGGATACCTTACTACCGGAAGGACGTGGAGTCTCTGGAAAGGGTGCAGAGGAGGTTTACCAGGATGTTGCCTGGCATGGGGGGACTGGGTTACGAGGAGAGGTTGAAGAAACTGGGACTATTCTCCTTGGAAAGGCGGAGATTGAGAGGGGACATGATAGAAGTATATAAGATAATGAAGGGAATGGATAGAGTTAATAGTGAGAGACTGCTCCCTAGACTAGATACAAACACGAGAGGTCATCATTTAAGGGTGAGGGGGGAGAGGTATAATTTGGAGGTGAGAAGAAGGTTCTTTACGCAGAGAGTTGTAGGGGTCTGGAACGCGCTACCGAGTAGGGTGGTGGAGGCAGGAACATTGGACTCGTTTAAGATGCAGTTAGATAGGCACATGAGTGAAACGAGAATGGAGGGATATGGTAGGGGATATTAAATAGGGTTAAACCTCGGGAGACACCGGAAAGGCAGGCTGTAAGATTAATATTTTTGACAATATAATATATGAACCCAAGATCATGTCGCACTATCTGTAACCCCCGTGACTTGCCTGGGTTTGCAAAACCTCACTTACTGTACTGTCTGGAGACAATACACATCTCTTTAAACTGTGATCAGTGCTCCTTCCACTCACATTATCAGCCACTTTAAGACTTGAACAGCAGGTTAGGTGTAAGGATTCGCATTCTAATCAGTGCTTTATATGCTCTGTCTGTCTGAGGCCAGAACTCTCCATTCACCTGACGAAGAGGCTGCCCCCTCGAAAGCTTGTTTGCTTGTGAGAATATTATCAAATAAATCAGTTGGACTAAAACCTGGTGTTGTCAGACTTTTTACTGTGTTCATGCCAGTCCAACGCCGGCATACCCACATCATGTGTCCTGTAGCCCAGGGTGTAAATTGCTACCCTGTGTGCACATTCTGAGCATAACCTTGAATAGGAAAGTGATTATATTGTGGAAATGTGATGGTCACAAGTCAAACTGTCCATTATACCCCCCATCCAGAACACATTTCCAACACACACACACACACACACACACACACACACACACACACAGACATAGACGCACACATAAGCACACAAACACACACATATGTAAAGACAGAAACACAGACACATATAGACGTATGCACTGACATAGACACATATATGCACATGCATGGACATAGACAACAAACACACATACATACGACATAGACACACATGCAGTCATGTGGGAATAACACACACACAAGCATAGACACACACACGCAGACATAGACACACACTCACATACATACAGAGATAGACACAAGTACACACTCTCTCACTCACACAGACACACACACACGCTCACATTCACATACACTGACACACGCATACCAACACACATACGAACATAGACATACACACATATATACATACAGTCATAGATTCACACATATACATACATACATACTGACATACACACATGCACACACACACAGTAAGACAGATTGCATTGTTTTATTGTGAAATTATTATTTAAGGATGTGATGAGTAAATCTGCTGTCTTAAAACAAAATCTCTTTTCATTTTACAGAAGACAGCATCAGAAAGGAAAGATGTCTTGGTCGCTTGCAGTTGTTAAGATTCCTCAGTCCCGATGATCTCCTCATGTCCATCAATCTCTTCCTCATTTCTTCATCCTTTCCCCAACACACAGAGGGGGGCATTTATACACACTCGGATATTCACAGACAGATGGGGGAGAGACTGAGAAAGATGGATAGATACCCACGAAGAGACACAGATATTAACTGGCAGATTCTATGCGATACATACAGCACACACATGTAGACCACACACACTGATACACACACGCACGCACAGATACACAGACACAGATACACAGGGAGAGAGAGACACAACCAGACATTTAGTGGCAGACCCTGTGAGATACACACACAGAAACACAGAGACAGATACACAGTGGGAGTGAGAGAGAAACACAGACATATATTAGCAGACACTGAGATACACACACATACAGGCACACTCAGACACACACATATTCAGACACACACAGACACACACACACACACAGACACACACACACACACACACACACAGATACGCAGACACAAGGAGAAAGAGAGAGTCAGATATTTACTGGCACTGTGCAATACACAGACACTGACACACACACACACACACACACACACACAGACACACACCCACACACACATACATAGACACAAGAAGAGAGAGAGAGACAGACAGACATTTACTGGCACTGTGCAATACACACACACACACACACACACACACACACGCTCAGACACACACACAGATCCATAGACACAGAAATGATGGATGGGGAGTGTTAGGGAGAGCAAGCAAAGAAGTGAGAGACACATAAATATCAATATTTACAGTACATGTGTGTCACAGAGAGCCTGGAGACACAGATACGTACACACACACACACGTACACATGTACATCACACTCTTTTGCTGATTTATACAGTATCTGACTCCAGATTCCGATTTTGCTTTGATACAAATGGAACAGGGTAAGTGAGAAATTACTGGTGCCTCGGTACAAATGAGCTTGTTCCTTCACTTAAATCATCATGGGGCAGGCGGAGGCACAGTGAAACTGTCACTGGACTATTAATCCTGGAGACTCTGGCTGAAATGCACAAGAGCAGGAGGAGGCCAGTCAGCCCCTTGAGTGTTACATAGGGACAGGAGGAGGCCATTCAGCCTCTTGAGTGTTACATAGGGACAGGAGGAGGCCATTCAGCCCCTTGGGCTGTTACACAGGAACAGGAGGAGGCCATTTAGCCCCTTGAGTGTTACATCGGGACAGGAGGAGGCCATTCAGCCCCTTGGGCTGTTACACAGGAACAGGAGGAGGCCATTTAGCCCCTTGAGTGTTACATCGGGACAGGAGGAGGCCATTCAGCCCCTTGGGCTGTTACACAGGAACAGGAGGAGGCCATTCAACCCCTTGAGTGTTACATAGGGACAGGAGGAGGCCCTTGAGTCAGTTACACAGGAACAGGAGGCCATTCAGCCCCTTGAGTGTTACATATGGACATAAGGGGGCCATTCAGCCCCTTAAGCCTGTTACACAGCCTATTTGATGCAATGATAGCTGACCTCGATTCGCCCAGTTTCACATTCTTTTACATTCTGACCTATCAGAAATTCCTCGTGATTTCCAATCATCCTGTGGATTTTTATTGGAGAGAATTTCCAACTGAACGTGGGAATATCTTTCCCTGTTTCTGCTGCTACGTTACCTGGTTGTAATTTTAAAATAATGTCCCTTTATTCTTGATTTTCTTGTGAGGGGAGAGTGCTTTGTGCATCCTCCATGTCAAAACCTCTTAACGTTTTAAACTGCCGTGAGTCAGTCCACGCTGTAACTTTGTTATAGAGAAGAGAATTCAAGGTGTGTCTGTACACCCTGTCCTCATCATTTAACTCACTGAGCCTCGGTGTAAACTGGCTCAATGTCTGCTTAATTCCCGCAGTAACCGATATATCCTTCCTGAGACACTAAACCAAACTCTGTTATAACTGGAGTTTAGCCAGAGAGTTCGATAATGGTTTTGTAAAATCCTGCAGTCCAGTCCCCTTAAGATAAAGACCCATATTCCAATAATCTTTGCGATTGCTTTTTGTAACTGACAGCCTCCCATCCATTGACTCTGTCTACATTTCCCGCTGCCTCGGCAAAGCATAATTAAAGACCCCCACGCATCCCGGGACATTCTCCCTTCCACCTTTGTCTGTCGGGAAAAAAGATACAAAAATCTGAGGTCGTACCAGCCGACTCAAGAACAGCTTCTTCCCTGCTGCTGTCAGACTTTTGAATGGACCTACCTCGCAACAAGTTGATCTTTCTCTACACCCTCGCTATGACTGTAACACTACATTCTGCACTCTCTCCTTTCCTTCTCTATGAACGGTATGCTTTGTCTGTATCGTGCGCAAGAAACAATACTTTTCACTGTATGTTAATACATGTGATAATAATAAATCAGATCAAAAACTAGCTTTTTATCATTCTTCACTTGGTTCCTTCTTGGCCTTTTTTTGGCTAAGCTCAGGTGTCAGATCAAAGCCAAGGTGAACCTTATCTTGTTACCTTGGATCTTGTTTGTCTTCCTTCTGGGATTCTTGAATTGGATTCAATTTGCATTTTTGATTTGATTTGGTTTGATTTATTATTGTCAAGTATACAGTGAAAAGTATTGTTTCTTGCGCACTATTCGGACAAGGCACGGAGATGGAAAGGAGAGAGTGCAGAATGTAGTGTTACAGTCATAACTGTAGCAAAATCACTTGATTGATTTATTTGTTAGTCACACGCATTGGGATGCAGTGAAAAGTAGTTGCGTGCTATGCGGACAAAGCATACTGTTCATAGAGGAGTAGGAAAAGAGAGGGTGCAGATACAGTGCTGCAGTTACAAGATAGGGTGTAGGGAAAGATCATCTTAATATAAGGAAGGTCCATTCAAAAGTCTGATGACGGAAGGGATATCCGGGGTGTGTGGTGTCCTTGCTTATGTTGGCTGCTTTTCCAAGGCAGTGTAGACAGAGTCAACGGATGGGAGGTTGGTTTGCTTGATGGATTGGGCTACATTCACGACCTTTTGTAGTGCCTTGCGGTCTGGGGCAGAGCAGGAGCCCATACCAAGCTGTGATACAACCAGAAAGGATGCTTTCTATGGTGCGTCTGTAAGAATTGGTGAGCCGATATGCCAAATTTCCTTAGCCTCCTGAGAAAGTGGAGTTGTTGGTGGGCTTTCTTAACAATCGCGTCAGCATTGTGGGGTGGGGAACCAGGATGCAATGTGTGGGGAAATGGTTTTGGAAGATTGATAAACAAAGGTTGGATTGGGGGTTTGCGTGGTCCACTCTGTGCATGGGCTGTGTAACTTTAATAATGGAGTAAAAATATCTTTAAAAAAACTCCTGGATTTTTTTTGCTTATCTTAGTTTCTGAATTTTTGGAAGCTATTGAACTTCTTAACTCCAGAAATGGATGACCTCAGGTTAAGCTTCACAATTTTGCTCATTTAACCTTTACGCTCATTTACAACAATTGACATTTTAACAACAGGTCCCGCTCGTTTAGTGTCATAGAACCCTACAGTGCAGAAAGAGGCTCTTCAGCCCATCTCGTCTGCACTGAACACCCAGGCCCTACCCCCTTTTCCCTACATGTTATACCCTCTAATCCCTCTAACCTACGCATCCCTGGACACCAAGGGGCAATTTCTTAGCACGGCCAATCAACCTAACCCGCACATCTTTGGACTGTGGGAGGAAACCGGAGTATCCGGAGGAAACCCATGCAGACACGAGGAGAATGTGCAAACTCCGCACAGACAGTGACCCGAGCTGGGGATCGAACCCAGGTCCCTGGAGCTGTGAAGCAGCAGTGCTCACCACTGTGCTACCGTGCCGCCCCATTTGACCCATCGAGTCTGCACCGACCACAATCCCACCCAGACCCAATCCCCGTAACCCCACATATTTACCCTGCTAATCCCCCTGACTCTAGGGTCAATTTAACACGGCCGATTCACCCAACCTCTTTGGAGTGTGGGAGGAAACCCACGCAGACACGGGGGGGGGGAGAACGTGCAGACTCCGTACAGACAGTGACCCGAGGCTGGACTTGAACCCGGGTCCCTGGCGTTGCGAGGCAGCTGTGCTAACCACTGTGCCACCTGCGACCTTTGTTTCGCCACTTCAACTCCTCAGAGACCGGTGTCCCTTCACCAGGTTCCTGTTATTTACAATTCCACTCCTAAGAGAGATGCAGATACAAAGTCAGAATCCAGAGTGTTTGTAATCCTGACACCCCTCAATATACAGGCGAGACCCTCTGATTGAACAAGCGGTCATTAGCTCAATCAGGGATCTCATACTCCAAGAGGCCCAACTCATGGGCCTAGTTGTGGTCATTACAAGGTGGTAACACATAGATCTCAGGTGAACCTTACCCGTGAAGGGTAATTCACCATATGGAATATAATATGAATGCAACATCACCCAAGACAGATTTGATTCTTGCTAGCGATTTATCAGTTAGAATATTGGTTCCAATTTCCTATATCCACTTGACTGTGCCTTTGGGTTCCTGGCAGATGACCGCAATCCCAGCTCCCAGAAGGATTCCGGATGGCACTCACTCATCAAATCCCAGCAAACGGTCCAAGGAGGCAGCACCGCCGTGTGCCCGACGTTCCAGAACATCACCGGCCCGGTCAACGTCACCCTGCAGACCACCGAGAGCCGATTCAGCGGTGAGTCCGATGCACCGGGGGATCGCGGCAGAACGGCAATGACGCTGGTCCCCAGCACCCACCTTCTCAAAACAGAATCGTAGAATCACACAGGGCTTGGTGATCAGCGTTGCTGCCTCACAGCACCAGGGTTCGAATCCCAGCTTGGGCCACTGTCTGCGTGGAGTCTGCACATTCTCCCCATGTCTGCGTGGGTTTTCTCCAGGTTTCCTTCCACAGTCTGAAAGACGTGCAGGTTAGGGTGGATTGGGCCGTGCTAAACTCTCCCTCAGTGTTACCCGAACAGGCGCCGGAGTGTGGTGACCAGAGGATTTTCCCAGTAACTTCATTGCAGTGTTAATGTAAACCTACTTGTGTCTAATAAATAAACTATCACTTTGCTTAACTTCAGCCCATCAAACCTGCACCAACACATTAGAGATGCCTGAACTCCTGCTTCACCAATGCTCAGCTCATTCCCTCTCTTCCTCCTGGGGCTGCTGTGGACGGGAAGGCGGGTATTTTAAGTCAGAGGGCGGGGGGGGGGGGCAAGTTGGTGAAGTGGGATGAGGTGGAAGGCAAGAGTATCACAGTGATATAGTAAACTGGGGACATGAGACATGTCATCGTTCTCTATATACGCAGAGACAGGGCGGGCACGGTGGCACAGTGGATTAGTGCTGCTGCCTCATAGCACCAGGGACCCGGGTTCGATTCCCGCCTTGGCTCACTGTCTGTGTGGAGTCGCACGTTCTCCCCTTGTTTCCTCCGGGCGCTCCGGTTTCCTCCCTGTGTGGGTTAGGCGGATTCACCCTTAGTGTCGGAGGATTAGCAGGGTAAATACTGGGGAGAGGGCCTGGGTGGGATTGTTGTCGCCGCAGGCTCGATGGGCCGAATGGCCCCTTTCTGCACTGTAGGGATTCTGTAATTCTAAAGCTACTTCAAGGATTCAGAACCTGCAGGGAAATCGATTCCCGGCTCGGGTCACTGCCTGTGTGGAGTTTGCACATTCTCCTCGTGTCTGCGTGGGTTTTCTCCGGGTGCTCCGGTTTCCTCCCACAGTCCAAAGATGTGCGGGTTAGGTTCATTGGCTATGCTAAAATTGCCCCTTAGTATCCTGGGATGTGTAGGTTAGAGGGATTAGCAGGTAAAATGTGTAGGGATATGGGGATAGGGTCTGGGTGGGATTGTGTTCGGTGCAGACTCGATGGGCCGAAGGGCCTGTTTCTGCACTGTAGGGTTCTATGGTTCTAAGTCGGCTTGCATTGACACTGCAATGAAGTTACTATGAAAATCCCCTAGTCGCCACCCTCCGGTGCCTGTTCGGGTAACACTGAGGGAGAATTCAGCACCTAACCAGCAGGTCTTTCAGACCGCAGGAAGTAAACCGGAACTCCCAGAGGAAACCCACGCAGACACGGAGAGAATGTGCAGACCCAAGTTGGGAATCGAACCCGGGTCCCTGGCACAGCGAGGAAGTTGTGCTAACCACTGGGACGCAATTTATAAAGCGGCAAAGAGTTTCTCCAAGACTTATAGTCAGTACGGAGCTGACAAAATCTTCTGGGCATCATTTCTCGGGGGTACGGGGGTGGGGAGGGATGGGTGAGGTGGGGGGGGTCAGTATTTGTAACCTGTCCATACTTAATAACCTGGAGGAAGGAACAAAGATACTGGAGCCAGATAACACAAAAATTGGCAGAAAGGCAACTTGCGAGAGAGATAGACAGATTTTATAAAGAGATATTGATAGGTTCAGTAAGTGGGCAAAAAATATGGGGGTACAACGTGGGAAAATGTAAAGTTCCTCATTTTGGAAATGAGTGCAAAAGAACAGAGTATTATTTAAATGGAGAAAGACTGTAGAAAGGAACTCGGATATTTACCAATCACCTGTGACCTGATGGGTATCAGATAGGAATAAAAGTTGAACATTAAGGGGTGGCTCGGTGGCACAGTGGTTAGCACTGCTGCATCACAGCGTCAGGGACCCGGGTTCAATTCCGGCCTCAGGTCACTGTCTGTGCGGAGTCTGTGCATTCTCCCCGTATCTGCGTGGGTTTCCTCCGGGGGACCTGGTTCCCTCCCACACTCCAAAGATGCGCGGGTTAGGCAGATAGGCCGTGCTAAAATTGCCCTTTAGTGTTGGTGGGGGCACTAGCTAGGGTAACGGCATGGGATTATGGGGATAAGTGGGATTAAGGTCGGTGGAGGCTCGATGGGCTGAATGGCCTCCTCCTGCACTGTAGGGATTCTATGAATTTATGATTAACCGTTAAACTGGTCTCTACCAATCCAGGTAAAATGAAACAGGCACCATGATAGAAGCTTAGCTTATATTTAGTTATTAGTGTCACAAGCAGGCTTACATTAACACTGCGATGAAGTTACAATCCCTGAATCGCCACACTCGGGCGCCTGTTGGGGTAACACTGAGGGAGAATTTAGCACGGCCCAATGCACCCTAACCAGCACAGTCTTTCAGACAGTGGGAGGAAACCCTCGCAGACACGGGAAGAACTTCAATTTGTCCGTCCCGAAACTGAGATGTTTTATTTTCCCGGCGTTATTCCCACACAGAGAGTCCACAGAGGGAGGTGGCGGACGTGGCGAGGCTGATTGCCAACCACAGGAAGGTGCTGCGGGAGAAAGTGGAGCACATCGTGGAGTACGCCAGCAGGCCGGGCGAGAAGGTGCTGCTGACCGAGAAGTTCACCAACCTCTGGATCACAGAAGGCGAATGTGGCCTCGTCCCCCGGCGGCACGAGGTGATGGACATCGAAGCCATGTCCAGGCAGGCCACCAGCGACTCCCCGTCCATCGACTACACCGAAATCTTCAGCCGCTCCCGGCGGCTGGGCAAGCCTCCCCGCATCACCTTGACCAAGGGCCTGGCGGGAATCGGCAAAACCATCTGCGTGCACAGGTTTGTCCACGAGTGGGCCAGCCGCCCGGCGGCCTTGGACTTTGACCTCCTCTTCTTGTTCCCGTTCCGGGAGCTCAACCTGCTGGCTCAGAACAAGCTGAGCGCCAGCCAGCTGGTCCAGAGGTACTACCCGCACCTCGAGAAGGCGGCGGCCATTCTGAAGGACCCCCAGCTCAGGTGCCTCTTCATCTTCGATGGCCTGGACGAGAGCCACCTCCGTTTGGATTTCGGCAAGTGCCCCGAGTACAGCGACGTGGGGCACAGGACGCAGCTCTGCGTCCTCCTGGTCAACCTCATCAAAGGGAACCTGCTCCCCCACGCCTCGGTCTGGATCACCTCGCGGCCCGGGGCCGCCCACCAGATCCCAGCCCCCTACGTCGACCGGGTGACGGAGATCCAGGGGTTCCGGGATCAGGAGAAGGAGGAGTACTTCCGCAAGAAGTGCAAAGGGAGGGCGGAGGCCATTCTGGCCGACGTGAAGCAGCAGCCCAGCCTCTTCACCATGTGCTACGTCCCGGCGTTCTGCTGGATCCTGGCCACCGTCCTCGAGCACGCCCTGAAGGCCTCCAGCCTGAGCGACGCCCGCCCGCAAGCCCCCAAAACCATCACCGAGGTCTACAGCAACTTCCTCATCGTGATGATCATCTATCACCAAGAGAAGGAGGGCCACGGGGTGAACGAGAGGGAGAAGATCCGCGATCTGTTGCGGGCCAAGCAGCCGGCCATCCTCAGCCTGGGGAGGCTGGCCTTCCACTGCCTGAAGGCCCAGAAACTGACCTTCTACCCCAAGGACCTGGAGTCCTTCGGCGTGGACCTGTCCCTTCTCTGTGACGGCTTCTGCAAGGAGATTCTCCTGGAGGAGGGGCCCATCTTTCAGCAGAAAGCCTACGTCTTCCTGCACCTGACCTTGCAGGAGTATTTCGCCGCCTTGTACGTTTTCCTCCTCCACCACATGGGCCAGACGCCCAACCCACTGGCCAACGGACTGGCGAAGAAGATGCGGGCCCTGTTCTCCCGGCCCACCTTTGCCGACGTCTGCCGCAGCGCGTGCAAGAAGGCCGCTTGGAGCCAGAACGGCCACCTGGACCTGTTCCTCCGCTTCCTCTGCGGCCTGTCCACCCAGAAGAACGTGCAGCTCCTGCAGGGCCTCCTGGCGGAGGAGAGGGCCGGCGGCCAGGAGAACGCGCTCAGGACGGCGGCCTACATTAAGAAAACCCTGCGGCGGGACATCGCTCCCGAGCGCTGCCTCAACCTCCTGTACTGCTTGAACGAACTGAACGACGGCTGCATCGCCGAGAAGGTGAAGGAATCGCTGAGGGAAGGAGCCCTGGCCACTCGGGACCTGCTGCCTGCCGAGTACTCGGCCATCGCGTACGTGCTGCAGACGTCCAGCTGTGACATGCAGGAGTTCGATATTACGGATTACACCTTCACTGACGACGTGCTTTGGAGGCTGCTTCCCGTCGCTAAACTATTCAGGACAATAAAGTACGTCCGTTCCCCCAAACAAACCATTCACGCGAAAGGGTGTGCAGACACGTCCGAGAAATATCCCTCGACTATAATGGACTCTAGTGTGTTGGCAAGTGTGAGGTTATCCACTTCGGCAGGAATGATAGTAGGAGGGGTTATTATTTAAAAGGCGAAAAACTGCAGCGGGCGACGGTGCAGAGGGACCTCGGGGTCCTTGTGCATGAGTCGCAAAAACCCAGCTTGCAGGTGCAGCAGGTGGTCAGGAAGGCGAATGGGATGCTGGCCTTCATAGCGAGGGAGATTGAATATAAAAGTAGGGAGGTCTTGCTGCAGCTGTATAGGGCATTGGTGAGGCCGCAGCTGGAGTACTGTGTGCAGTTTTGGGCGCCGCACTTGAGCAAGGATATATTAATCTTGGAGGGAGTGCGGAGGAGGTTTACTAGGCTGATACTGGAGGTGAGGGGGTTGGACTATGAAGAGAGACTAAATAGACTGGGTTTGTACTCGTTGGAGTTTAGAAGGATGAGGGGGGATCTTATAGAGACGTATAAGATAATGAAGGGGATGGATAGGGTAGAGGTAGAGAGATTCTTCCCGCTCAGAAAGCACTAGAGGGCACAGCCTCAAGATAAGGGGGGGAGCAGTTTAGATCAGAGTTGAGGAGGAACTTCTTCACTCAAAGGGTGGTGAATCTCTGGAATTCTCTGCCTGTTGAAGTGGTGAAGGCTGCCTCGCTGAATATATTGAAGTCACGGGTAGGTAGGTTCCTGATAGACAAGGGAATTAAGGGTTATGGGGAGAAAGCGGGAAAGTGGAACTGATCCACTTCAGATCAGCCATGATCTTATTGAATGGCGGGGCAGGCTCAAGGGGCTAGATAGAACATAGAACATAGAACATTACAGCACAAACAGGCCCTTCGGCCCTCGAGTTGCGCCGATCACATCAACCCCACCAATCTATAGACCTATCTATAACCCCCAATCCCATTAAACCCCATATACTCATCCAGAAGTCTTTTAAAAGACCCCAGCGAGTTCGCCTCCACCACCGACGACGGCAGCCGATTCCATTCACTCACCACCCTCTGAGTGAAAAACTTACCCCTAACATCACCTCTGTACTTCCCTCCCCGCACCTTAAATCTGTGTCCTCTCGTAGCGACCATTTCAACCCGGGGAAATAGCCTCTGAGAGTCCACCCTATCTATTCCTCTCAACATTTTATAAACTTCTATCAGGTCGCCTCTCAACCTTCGCCTCTCCAGGGAAAAGAGTCCCAGCTCCCTCAACCTATCTTCATAAGGCATGCCTCCTGCTCCTAGTAGATGGCCTAGTAGATGGCCTAGTAGATGGCCTACCCCTGCTCCTATTTCTTATGTTCTTATGATCCTTTACCCTAAGAGCTTCTTGAAATCACACAACGTTTTGGCCTCAACTATTTTCTGTGGTAGCTCAGTGGTTAGCACAGCCACTTCGCAGCTCTAGGGTCCTGGGTTCGATTCCCGGCTCGGGTCACTGTCTGCGTGGAGTCTGCATGTTCTCCCCGTGTCTGCGTGGGTTTCCTCCGGGTGCTCCAGTTTCCTCCCACAGTCCAAAGATGTGCGGGTTAGGTTGATTGGCCGTGCTAAAATTGTCCCTTAGTGTCCTGAGATGCATAGGTTAGAGGGATTAGTGGGTAAATGTGTAGGGATATGGGTGTAGGGCCTGGGTGGGATTGTAGTCGGTGCAGACTCGATGGGCCAAATGGCCTCTTTCTGCACTGTAGGATTTCTATTTCTATTCTGTATATTCAACACATTCACCTCTCTCTGGGTGAAGAAATTTCTCCTCCCCTCAATTCTAACAGGTTCATTTATTATTGTCACATGTAAGGCTTACATTAACACCGCAGTGAAGTTACGGTGAAAATCCCCGTAGTTGCTACATCCCTGTTCGGGTACCCTTGAGGGGGTAATACCTAACCAGCACGTCTTTCGGACTGTGGGAGGAAAACGGAGCACCCGGAGGAAACCCACGCAGACACGGGGAGAATGTGCAGCCTCCGCACAGACTGTGACCCGAGCCGGGAATCGAACCTGGGTCCCTGGAGCTGTGAGGCAACAGTGCCAACTCACCGTGCCACCCTTCTTTCGATGGTGTTGCCAATTTTAACCTCATTGTTACTCTGAAAGACTTAGAAGGAAGGAAAGTGCTTCTAACTGTGGAGTTATTGTTTAAAAAATCTAGACTGAGGAACACCCAGCACAAACCACGAGCCAGCCTGCCCCGCCAGGTGACTACCACCCCTAGGGTACTCTCCCTAGGGGACCCGTCTCCCAGGAGAACCCCCCTTCCACTGTCCCCCACACCCCCGACCCCTCGAGTGATCCCCTGCAAACAAGCCCACACCCCAACCAGACGCATCACAGGATACCCCCTTTTGCCCTCAGCCTGACCCTCAGTGTGTGACGATTTGCAGCTCTTCTGTTCCTCACCAGTTGGGGGCAGTGTTTTCCAGACCAGAAATAAGATTCATAAAATTCCTACAAGGATGAAGAAGGCCATTCGGCCCATCAAATCTGCACCTACTCTGCGAAAGAGCATCTTAACCAGGTCTTTCCCCATCGCCATCCTCTCTGCTCTGTCGATATAACTCTATGCACTTTGCAAGGCCCAATCCACCTAACCTGCACATCTTTGGACACTAAGGGGCAATTTAGCATGGCCAATCCACCTAACCTGCACATCTTTGGACACTAAGGGGCAATTTAGCATGGCCAATCCACCCAACCTACACATCTTTGGACACTAAGAGGCAATTTAGCATGGCCAATCCACCTAAACTGCACATCTTTGGACACTAAGGGACAATTTAGTATGGTCAATCCACCTAACCTGCGTATATTTGGTGTGTGGGAGGAAACCGGTGCACCTGGAGGAAACCCATATGGGGAAAATGTGCAGACTCCACACAGACAGTAACCCGAGGCTGGAATTGAATCCAGGTCCCTGGTGCTGTGAGGCAGCGGTGCGAACCACTGTGCCATCAGTCTCTGCCACCATGCCGCCCTGTAATTCGAAAGGATGTTAATTCTGAGTCTAAGGTAACATTGTGACTGTGGGTTTTTGATGAAATTTCCTTTTTCTTGCAACCCCAGGTTAGTGCGGAAAGACATTACCAACGATCTGGTGAACTTCCTGGGAGCTCTCCTCATTCTATCGAGGAGTCAAGTGCAGCAACTCCGGTAAGGTGATGACAAGCTCGGTGAAATAATCCAGGTGTCGCGCGCGGTGGTTCTACCTTCACAAGTCCAGCGCACTGGGCCTGTTTACTGAACCGAAGACAGTTCCTCACCTTGAAGCGATGGCGGTAAAGGTGAAGGTGATGTTGTAAGAGCGGCCCAAGGGGGGAGAGAATCTTACCTGTGGCGATTTATAACCCGAGGATCTGGAAGGCAGAGAAATCGGGTAGGTGGAGGTCAGACTTTGGATAACTTGCGGACCGGAAGACGGAGCGGGTTTGTCCAGCTCATTCAAACCTCACGCGCCCACGCCTCAAAACAATAAGGGAGAGTTTTGGCAAGACTTAGCGATCTTGCTGGTTCATGCAGTGAACCAGCACTTAGCGATCTTGCTGGTTCATGCAGTGAACCAGCACTTAGCGATCTTGCTGGTTCATGCAGTGAACCAGCACTTAGCGATCTTGCTGGTTCATGCAGTGATGCATTTTTAAACCAGATGAGTCCAAAGTTTCCTGGGGAAAGCAATGATTTAGTGGTATGGTCGCTGTCCAGCAATCCAGGGTAACGCTCGGGGGGACCCAATTTCAATTCCCTCCACTGGCTGATGGTCAGAGTTTTCTAATATTGTGTTTTCTAAGTGCACTGTTGCAATTTCCTTAATAATAAATTTCCAGCATTTTCCCAACAACTGATGTAAGGATCACTGTGTCCATTCTTTCGTTTGATTTATTATTGTCCCATGTACCGGTGAAAAGTATTTTTTCTTGTATGGTATACGGGCAAGATATACCATTTATAGAGTATGTAGGGGAGAGGAAAGGAGAACGTGGTGTTACAGTCATAGATAGGGTGTAGAGAAAGATCAACCGAATGGGTTGATCTTCCTGGGAGCCATAACCTAAGGGGAGAGAGCGGGAAAGTGGAACTGATCCACTTCAGATCAGCCATGATCTTATTGAATGGAGGGACAGGCTCGAAGGGCTAGATGGCCTACTCCTGCTCCTATTTCTTATGTTCTTACGTGAGGTAGGTCCATTCAAAAGTCTGATGGCAGCAGGGAAGAAGCTTTTCTTGAGTCGGTTTGTATGTGTCCTCCAAATCTGTATCTTTTTCCCAATGGAAGAAGAGAGAATGTCCGGGGTGTGTGGCATCCTTGATTATACTGGCTGCTTTTCCGAGGCAGTGGGAAGTGTCAATGGATGGGAGGCTGGTTTGAGCGATGGACTGGGCTTCATTCACAACTCTTTGTAGTTTCTTGCGGGTCTGGGGCAGAGCAGGAGCCCGTACCAAGCTGTGGTACATACAGAAAGAACGCTTTCTATGGTGCATCTGTAAAAATTGGTGAGAGTCATAGCCGACATGCCAAATTTCCATAATCTTCTGAGAAAATTAAGGCGGTGATGGGCTCTCTTATCTATCGCATCGGCGTGGAGGGACCAGTTCAGGTGATCTGAATACTAAGAAACTTGAAGATCTTGACCATAGAACCATAGAACCCTACAGTGCAGAAACAGGCCCTTCGGCCCATCGAGTCTGCACCGAACACAATCCCACCCAGACTCTATCCCCATATCCCTACACATTTTACCTGCTAATCCCTCTAACCTACACATCCCAGGATACTAAGGGGCAATTTTAGCATAGCCAATGAACCTAACCCGCACATCTTTGGACTGTGGGAGGAAACCGGAGCACCCGGAGAAAACCCACGCAGACACGAGGAGAATGTGCAAACTCCACACAGGCAGTGACCCGAGCCGGGAATCGAACCCAGGACCCTGGAGCTGTGAAGCAGCAGTGCTAACCACTGTGCTACCGTGTCGCCCATTTACACTTCATATCCGTTGACGTAGACAGGGGATGTCCCCCACTGCACCTCCTGAAGTCGATGACAATCTCCTTCGATTTAATGACATTGTGGGAGAGATTATTGTTGTCTCTTCTTCCTTCTGGAAGAACAATGAAACACTTGACAACAATGGGCCGCACGGTGGCACAGTGGTTAGCACTGCTGCCTCACAGCGCCAGGGACCCCAGGTTCGATTCCCGGCTTGGGTCACTGTCTGTCTGGAGTCTGCACGTTCTCTTCCTTGCCTGCGTGGGTTTCCTCCGAGTGCTCCGGTTTCCTCCCACACTCCAAAGATCTGCGGGTTAGGTGGATTGACCGTGCTAAATTGCCCCTCAGTGTCTGGGGGACTAGTTAGGGGTAAATGCACGGGGCTATGAGGACAAGGATGTGATTGCAGTTGGTGCAGAGTGGATGGGCTGAATGGCCTCCTTCTGCAGTGTGGGATTCCAATTTGATGGGACAATTCCCAAAATGAGGAATTTGAGGAAAATCATAGCTGGGACATCAGTGACCTCTGCATGTCTGTCATTTAAGATCCTGGAGTGTAAAGGAACAGGGGACTTGTCGTATCTTACTCCCTTCATTCTGTCTACATTTTCTACTCTATCCGTTATTCCAATTCTTAATCCCACAGCCCTATATTTTTTTAATATCATGAACAAATATATACGATTAAAGACCTTTGAGTTGGATTTAATTCTTTATCAGAGATCCATTCAGGAATTCAGAATGATTCTAATTTTTTCAGGTTGGAAGATACAGAAGTGAGTGACACAGCAATGAAACAGCTCTGTATTGCCCTCAAGAACCCTGACTGCAAACTGCAGAAAATAAGGTCAGTGAAATGCGATAGAATTCATGGAATCCCTACAGTGCAGAAGGAGGCCACTCGATCCATTGAGTCCGTACCAACCACAATCCCGCCCAGACCCTATTTCCCCCGACTGCACACATGTACCCTACAAATCCCCCTGACACTAGGGGCAATTTAGCACGGCCAGTGCACCTAACCCGCACATCTTTGGACTGTGGGAGGAAACTGGAGCACCCGGAGGAAACCCACGCAGACACGGGGAGAATGTGCAGACTCCACACAGGCAGTGACCCAAGCTGGGAATCGGTCCCTGGCGCTGTGAGACAGCAGCGCTCACCACTGTGCCACCTTGCCTCCGCCAAGGAGGAGTTAGTGATCCAATCACAGAGGGTGTTAATGATCCAATCAGAGAGGGTGTTAATGATCCAATCAGAGAGGGTGTTAATGATCCAATCAGAGAGGGTATTCAAGGTTAAAATTCAGAGGCAGTTAAGGAGCCAATCAGAGCAGGAGTTAATGGTTGATTCCCATTGGTTTGGATGAATTTTTTTGGGCAACTAAATAAACTGAATTAAATTAAACGGGGTCAAATTAAACGGGGCAGCTCCCCAAAAGGAGAGAAACCACCCGAAAGGACAAAGGAAACTTAAAACACCAAATCAAAATGTGATTAAAGGGATCAGTAATGCACTCCAGTCCCTGCGGTGCCCAGCGGGCATGGAAGGCGTTATTAACCTTACCCAAGAGACAGTTAATTAGAGAGGAAGCCAATGATCCGATCAGATTGGGAATTAATAATATAGTAAATTTATTAAATGATGTTTTTATTCTCATGAGATGTGAGCGTCAGCCAAGTATGTATTGCCCACAAATTATTGCCTTTGAGAATGTGTTGCTGAGACATTTTGCCCCGTTGCAGTGTGTACGTCTCTGAGTATGTCTGTCTGTGTGACTGTATGTGTATGTATGTGTTGTACGTGTGTGTGTGTATGTGTTGTATGTGTGTGTGTATGTGTGTGTGTGTATGTGTTGTATGTGTGTGTGTATGTGTGTGTGTATGTCTGTGTGTGTGTATGTCTTTGTGTGTGTATGTCTGTGTCTGTGTGTGTGTGTGTATCTGTGTGTGTGTATGTGTGTGTATATGTGTGTGTGTATTTGTTGTATGTGTGTGTGTATGTCTGTGTGTGTATGTCTGTGTCTGTGTGTGTATGTCTGTGTGTGTGTGTATGTGTGTGTCTGTGTGTGTGTGTGTGTCTGTGTGTGTGTCTGTGTGTGTGTGTCTGTGTATCTGTGTATGTGTGTATGTGTGTGTGTATGTGTGTGTGTGTGTCTGTGTGTGTGTGTATGTGTCTGTGTGTCTGTGTGTGTGTGTGTGTGTGTGTGTGTATGTGTGTGTGTGTGTCTGTGTGTGTGTCTGTGTATGTGTGTATGTGTGTGTCTGTGTGTGTGTGTGTCTGTGTGTGTATGTGTCTGTATGTGTGTATGTCTGTGTGTGTGTGTCTGTGTGTGTATGTGTGTGTGTGTATGTGTGTGTGTGTGTGTGTGTCTGTGTGTGTGTGTATGTGTGTGTGTATGTGTGTGTATCTGTGTGTGTGTCTGTGTGTGTATGTCTGTGTGTGTGTATGTGTGTGTCTGTGTGTGTGTGTGTCTGTGTGTGTGTATGTCTGTGTGTGTGTGTGTATGTCTGTGTGTGTGTGTGTATGTCTGTATGTGTGTGTGTGTATGTCTGTATGTGTGTGTGTGTGTGTATGTCTGTGTGTGTGTGTCTGTGTGTGTGTGTGTGTATGTGTGTCTCTGTGTGTGTGTGTGTCTCTGTGTGTGTGTCTCTGTGTGTGTGTGTCTGTGTGTGTGTATGTGTGTGTGTGTGTGTGTGTCTGTGTGTGTGTGTGTGTGTGTGTCTGTGTGTGTGTGTATGTGTGTGTGTATGTGTGTGTATCTGTGTGTGTGTCTGTGTGTGTATGTCTGTGTGTGTGTATGTGTGTGTCTGTGTGTGTGTGTGTCTGTGTGTGTGTATGTCTGTGTGTGTGTGTGTATGTCTGTGTGTGTGTATGTCTGTATGTGTGTGTGTGTATGTCTGTATGTGTGTGTGTGTGTGTATGTCTGTGTGTGTGTGTGTGTGTGTGTGTGTATGTGTGTCTCTGTGTGTGTGTGTGTCTCTGTGTGTGTGTCTCTGTGTGTGTGTGTCTGTGTGTGTGTATGTGTGTGTGTGTGTATGTCTGTGTGTGTGTGTGTATGTCTGTGTGTGTGTATGTGTGTGTCTGTGTCTGTGTGTGTGTCTGTGTGTGTGTATGTCTGTGTGTGTGTATGTGTGTGTCTGTGTGTGTGTGTGTGTCTGTGTGTGTGTGTATGTGTGTGTGTGTGTGTGTGTATGTCTGTATGTGTGTGTGTGTATGTCTGTATGTGTGTGTGTGTGTGTATGTCTGTGTGTGTGTGTCTGTGTGTGTGTGTCTGTGTGTGTGTGTGTATGTGTGTGTGTGTGTGTCTGTGTGTCTCTGTGTGTGTAGGTGCACCCTCCGTGCTGTTAGAGACAAGCACCCTGGACTTTAATGCAGTGAGAAGTCTCACCACACCAGGTTTAAACCCAACCAGTTTATTTGATAATAATCCCACAAGCTTTCGGAAACGGGGTTCCATCGCTGGGTGTGTGGAAGGTTCTGTTCGGAGCGAACCCTGTTTGCAGTCTGTCGGATTCTCTATCTGACTGTTCGCCTCATTTCTCCACAGTCTATCTGGTACCTACTTCGCTCAAAAGTCCTGGGAGGACCTGACTGCTGTCATCAAGAAGAAATACACCATATCGACTCTGGATTTAAGCTACACTTTCCCAGACCACTCAGCGATATCTTTACTGGCAGCTGCGCTAAAGGACCCCGAGTGCAGACTGCAGATATTAATGTAAGAGTTACAGAAGCAATTGTTACAGGCGCTGGGCTCTTCAAGTGAATAATCCCCGTTTCACTGTCTGGATGACCTCTCTTTGAGCCCCTCCGCTCACATCCAGCTCCGCAAACACAATCTTGCCACCTTCTAACCAATGTTTCCGTGATGGCGTTCCGATTTTCTCCATTCACTTCCCTGTGGGAGTCATTGCCCTGAGCTGCTCCAGTTGGGTGCAAGTACCCCAAGGCCACTGAAGCTTCAAACTCATTGAAACACAGAAACTAGAATCTGGAGTAGGCCAATCGGCCCTTCAAACCAGTTCCACCGTTCATTTTGATCATAGTTGAGCACCCCATTCAATACCCTGTTCTCCCCCCCTCCCCCCCCCCCCCACTTCCCACATCCCTTGATCCCAAGAGGGATATCCAATTTCTTCTTGAAATCGCACAACGTTTTGGCCTCAACTTCTTCCACACATTCATCACCCTCTGGGTGAAGAAATTTCTCCTCACCTCAGTTCTAAAAGGTTTGCCCCTTATCCTCAAACTGTGACACCTAGTTCTGGACGTCCCCCCACCATCGGGAACATTCTTTCTGAACCCACCCTGTCTAACCCTGTTAGAGTTTTGTAAGTTTCTAAGAGATCCCCCGCTCACTCTTCGAAACTCCGATGAATACAATCCCAACTGACTTAGTCTCTCCTCATATGACAGACCTGCCATCCCAGGAATCAGCCTGGCAAGTCTTCACTGCACTCCCTCTATAGCAAGGCCATCCTTCCTCAGATCAGGATATGTTCCTCTTTTAACTCCAGCTTCCAATTAGGAAACTGCAGACAATGACGGGCAGTTCCGCAACTCCCACAGTTCTCGTCATTTGTCAGGAAGAATGTTCCTGATGGCGGGAGAGGCCAGAACTAGAGGCCATAGTCTGAGGATTAGGGGTTACAGTGGCACAGTAGTTAGCACTGCTTCTTCACAGCATCAGGGACCAGGGTTCGATTCCCAGGTTGGGCCACCGTCTGTGCGAAGTGTGCAGGTTCTCCCCCGTGTCTGCGTGGGTTTCCTCCGGGTGCTCTGGTTTCCTCCCACAGTCTGAAAGATGTGCTGTTTAGGTGCATTGGCCGTGCTAAATTCTCCCTCAGTGTACCCGAACAGGAGTGTAGCGGCTAGGGGGTTTTCAAGTGACTTCATTGCGGTGTTAATGTAAGCCTACTTGTGACTAATAAATAAACCTTTTAGGACAGAGGTGAGGGGACATTTCTTCACCCAGAGGGTGGTGAATATGTGGAATTCACTCCCACAGAAAGTAGTTGAGACCAAAATGGTGTGTGGTTTCAAGAAGAAATTAGATATCGCTCTCGGGGCTAAAGGGATCAGGGATATGGAGAGGATCAGGATATTGAATTTGATGATTAGCCATGTCAAAATGAATGGCGGAGCAGGCTTGAAGGACTGAATGGCCTCCTCCTGCTTTCGGTTTCTATACATCATGTTACAGTCTGAGATACAGTCAAAGAAACATTATTGACATTTCCAAAGTCATTACAAAGATTGAAAAGGTACTAGTCGCACTCTGAGATGCTCCCTAATGTGTCAATAGAATCATACGTGGAGTGAAACATTTTATCCTTACACTGGGGGCGACACAGTAGCACAGTGGTTAGCACTGCTCCCTCACAGTGCCAGGGACCTCGGTTCGATTCCCGGCTCGGGTCACTATCTGTGCGGAGTTCGCACATTCTCCCCGCGTCTGCGCGGGTTTCCTCCGGGTGCTCCGGTTTCCCCCCCGCACTCTGAAAGACTTGCTGGTTAGGGTGCATCGGCCGTGCTAAATTCTCCCTCAGTGTTACCCGAACAGGAGTGTGGCAACTGGGGGGATTTTCGCAGTAACCTCATTGCAGTGTGAATGTAAGCCTTACTTGTGACGAATAAATAAACTTTACATTATTTAACGAATGCCAAAAATTAAAAACAATCAGGCTTCATCGCGTACTTTGGAGCTATTGATCTGGTCCCTAACAAACACTCTCCTTCCTGCTTCTAGATTGGTTAACAACGATCTGGATGTTCGCTGCTGTGAGGAGTTGGCATCTGGGTTATCCGAAAACCAGAGGCTGGTGGAACTGAACCTGAGCCACAATCAGTTAAAAGATTTGGAGTTCAGACCCCTCTGCTGGGCACTGGAGGAGCCAAAATGCAAACTACAGATACTGAAGTGAGTGACCCTGTGTTCACTTCAGAACAGTTTTTACCACACACATTCTAAACAAATCCAAAACACTGGGTTTCATTCCAAGAGGGATATCATTTGAAAGAATATAAAGAATAGTGGGCTAGTGCAGAAGAATGTTTAGACGGTGGCCCAGTGGTTAGCACTGCTGCCCCCTCCTGCTTCCAGTTTCTATATATCATGTTACACTCTGAGATACAGTCAAAGAAACATTACAGACATTCCCAAAGCCATTACAAAGATTGAAAAGATACTTTAAGCCGGCTACACAGATCAAGTTTCACTCTGAGGATGTTATTAGTTATGTCGCCGCGTGTTAACGCTTGTCTCTCTGCTCCAATGCTGTTTTGAATTAATTGATAGCAACTCACTCACTCACCCCCTGGCGCTTTATAGCCTCCACTCACCCCCTGGCGCTTTATAGCCTCTGTGCCAACTCACAATCCCCCACCCACCCCAATCGTCCTAACACCCACTATGCCATCCCATGACCTCTCACATTCGCATGACAACTCAAGTCCCTCTACCCATCTCCTTTGGCCCTCTTATCCCATGCCAAGCCATGCCCCACATCCACTGGCATCTGCCCCTACTCCCTCCATTCCAACTCACCTAGTATCCCTTGATAGTTTCTTGACAGCTTTGACAGTTCCAAGATAGTTTGGAAGTTCTTTGACAGCCTTTGACAGTTCCTTGACAGCTTGACATTTTGGATAGTTCTTTGACAGCCTGATAATTCCAGTGAGTTAATGCACACAATTGTGATTACATTTAATAATCCCAATCGCAAAGGGTGTCTTACCTCTTCCAAAGGATGTCTTATCTACTCCAAAGGTGTTTGGGACCAGATCAAACGCTCACTCACCTCCTCAAAGGGAGTACCCTGGCTATCCAAAAGTATCCTCCAAGTCGTTTTTACCTGGTATAATCTGCACATTTCCGATTTCGCAGTCCTGGTCTACTATAGTTCCCAGTTCAGTGGAGGCAGCTGGTGATGTTAATGGCTGGTTGTCTGTATGAGCCATGCATGTCTGAACCCCAGCCTGATTCTAGTTCTGACCCCCCAGAACATGGCGTGTTTGGGGAGGGGGGTGGGGGGTGGAAGTAGGAATTCCGGCCATTTCTAGGACTCACACCAAGATAGGGAGCCTCTCTGACATCCCAATTCTACAGGCCTGGGTTTCTACACACAAGGGAACCAAAGATCATTGTTAGATAATAACTGATAAATCCAACATTTAGGCAAAACACCTTCATCCAGAGGGTGATTTGGAATGTGGGACTTGCTACGACAAGGAGTAACTTATATTTATATAGCACCATTAAAGTATTGAAATTTCATGGGAGCAAGGTGGGGCAAACTTAAACACTGTACCACATAAAGGAGGTGGCCTAAAGCTTCCTCAGAAAGATGGGTTTCATTGAGTGTTTTAATGATGAAAAGTAGAGGTAGAGAGATGGAGACAGTTTGGAGGGGTGTTCCAGACCTCAGGTGGTCTAGTGGCGCAGTAGGTTAGTGTTTCTGCCTCTGAGCCAGAAGCTCTGGGTTCGAGACCCACTCAGGCTGCGCAAAGTATGTTCACAACACGGCCAAGCAGGTTGACCTGCAAAACCCTTCCAAAGATGTGCGGGTTAGGTTCATTGGCTAAGCTAAAATTGCCCCTTAGTGTCCTGGGATGTGTAGGTTAGAGGGATTAGCAGGTAAATGTGTAGGGATATGGGGATAGGGTCTGGGTGGGATTGTGTTCGGTGCAGACTCGATGGGCCGAAGGGCCTGTTTCTGCACTGTAGGGTTCTATGCTGGTTCTAAACACCCCAATGGCTGGCAGTCAGAGCGGGAGAGACTCCTGGTCAAATAAGCTTGATATGGAGAGGCACCCCTCAAGCTATAAACCGACTGTAGAACATATGGGCTGGCACGGTGGCACAGTGGTTAGCACTGCTGCCTCACAACTCCAGGAACCCAGGTTCGATTCCCGACTTGGGTCACTGTCTGCGTGGAGTCTGCACATTCTCCCCGTGTCTGCATGGGTTTCCTCCGGGTGCTCCGGTTTCCTCCCACAGTCTGAAAGATGTGCGGGTTAAGTGGATTGGCCGTGCTAAGAAATTGCCCCTCAGTGCCCTGAGATGCGTGGGTTGGAGGGATTAGTGGGTAAAATATGTAGGATATGGGGGTAGGGCCTGGGTGGGATTGTGGTTGGTGCAGACTCGATGGGCCGAAGGGCCTCGTTCTGCACTGTAGGGTTTCTATGATTCTATGAATAATTGGATGTGCTGATGAATTAACTTGGGGGGGGGGGGATTCTCATGTGAAGTGTAAAGATGAGTGCGGATGGATCTGGGGCAAGTGATTGGTTTCGCCGGCGTCAATTCCGGTGCAATTGTCCGTCCAGCTGACATTTTAGAAACGAGCGTCTCTTTTCTCGCTTATCGAACCGTCTGCTTTCCGTCGCAGCCTCAGCCACAACAAGATTGGCAGCAGCAGTTGCCGAGCCCTGGTGCCCGTCCTCACTCGAAACCAAGCGCTGGCGTCGCTAAGCCTGACCAACAATAAGCTCTGCAACGGGGGGGTCAAAATTCTCTGCGGTGCGTTGAGAAGCCAAGACTGCAAACTGCAAAAACTGAGGTGGGTTGGTCACTGCTGGCTCCGTGAGAAACGATGGCTTATACACTTCTTCCCTTGGAGCACTGCTGCTCAGGCACGTTGTTGTTGTACCGTACGGTCACCCTGTACGTGTGAAGGGAATATTACCAGCCTGCATCCTAAACCATCAGACACAGGAGCAGAATTAGGCCACTCGGCCCATCCAGTCTGCTCCGCCATTCAATCGCGGCTGATTCTTTTCTCATCCCCATTCTCCTGCCTTTTCCCCATAACCCCTGATCCCCTTATTTACCGATCTATCTCTACCTTAATGGCCCGGCCTCCTCTGTGGCAAAGACCTCCACAGATTCCCCACTCTCTGGCTGAAGAAATTCCTCCTCATCTCTGTTTTAAAGGATTGTCCTGAGGTTGTGCCCTCTGGTTCTAGTTTTTCCTACTAGTGGGAACATCCTCTCCACGTCCGCTCTATCCAGGCCTCGCAGTATCCTGTAAGTTTCCATAAGGTTCCTCCCCCTCATCCTTCTAAACTCCAATGAGTACGGACCCAGAGTTCCTCGACCGTTCCCTCATTCCCGGGATCATTCTCGTGAACCTCCACCCCGGACCGTTTCCAAGGCCAGAACATCCTTCCTCAGATGTGGGGCCCAAGACTGCTCCCATTGCTCCAAATGGGGTCTGACTAGATTTGACAAAGTCAAGTGTGCGAGACCGAATAATCCTGCTTGAGGTTAGCGGGCACCTCCATTGGCAGACCATTGCCCGCTCCCATTCCATGGTGGTAGACTTCCTCTTGTGGGGCATGAGGCTGGCCTGCTCTGCCATTGAGGATGGGAGGCAATGGGAAACCGTCGCTGACAAAAAACTGGCCTGGGGAAGAACAGCTCAGGATAAAATCTCCACAGCCAGTGGGCCGAGGATGTGTGTGCGGGCACAGTACGGACAATGGAAACCCACTGGCATTCGGAGGGATTTGGTAGGCGCGATCTTGTCACTGAATCACGGTATAGTGATTGTGAAGGCTTAGAATCATAGAAATTGTGGGTTGGACGGCACAGTGGTTAGCACTTCACAGCTCCAGGGACCCGGGTTCGATTCCCGGCTTGGGTCACTGTCTGTGTGGAGTTTGCACGTTCTCCCCGTGTCTGAGCGGGGTTCCTCCCACAGTCCAAAGATGTGTGGGTTAGGTTGATCGGCCGTGCTTAAGTTGCCCCTTAATGTCCTGAGATGCGTAGGTTAGAGGGATTAGCAGGGGGATATGGGGGTAGTGTCGGGGTGGGATTGTGCAGACTCGATGGGCCAAAGGGCCTCTTTCTGCTCTGTATGATAGCCTGGGGGAAAGGTTCCGGCAGGCCAGAAAGAGCCGTGTCGGTTGACCCTGTTAATGTCATGCTAACCAGGACGTTAGCACGGTTAGCGTGACATTTTGCGCCCTTTTGGCTGTGAAGCCAATCTCGGCTGCAGAACGGTGTTGGGAGGGTGGCGTTCAGCTGGCTCATACCAACGTGAGACTAGTGACCTCCTAGTTGAGCGTGGGCGCCACAGATCTACAAAGCAAAGTCCGTTTTCTCTCTGAATCATTATCGTTCGTTCTCTCAGTTTGCGACACAACAGCCTGACGTACAATTGTTGCCAAGAACTGGCCTTCGTTATCCAGGAGAACTCAGGATTATTGGACCTGGACATCGGTGCAAACAAAATAATGGATTCCGGAGTGGCAGTCCTTTGCCGAGTGTCAAAAAGCAACAGTTCCAAAATCCAGTGTCTCAGGTGAGCATTGTAGAACCACAGGAAAATTACAGCACAGAGGGAGGCCATTCGGCCCATCAGAGGTGTGCAGTATTACGGGTAATGTATTAGCATGGATCGAGGATTGGTTAACTATCAGAAAGCAAAGAGTGGGGGTAAATGGGTGTTCTTCTGGTTGGCGATCAGTGACTATTGGTGTGCCTCAGGGATCAATGTTGGGACTGCAATTGTTTACAATTTATATAGATGATTTGGAGCTGGGGACCAAGTGTAGTGTGTCAAAATTCACAGATGTCACTAAGGTGGGTGGAAAAGCAAAGTGTGCAGAGGATGCTGAAAGTCTGCAAAGGGATATAGATAATCTGAGTGAGTGGGCGATGGTCTGGCAGATGGAGTATAATGTTGGTAAATGTGAGGTCATCCATTGTGGTAGGAATAACAGCAAAATGGACTATTATATAAATGGTAAAAAATTACAGCATGCTGCTGTGCAGAGGGACCTGGGTGTCCTGGTGCAGGAATCTCAAGGTTTGCAGGCGCAGCAGGTAATTAAGAAGGCAAATGGAATTGTGTCCTTCATTGCTAGAGGGATGGAGTTTACAAACAGTGAGGTTCTATTGCAGCTGTATAAGGTGCTGGTGAGGCCACACCTGGAGTACTGTGTACAGTTTTGGTCTCCTTACTTGAGAAAGGATATACTGGCACTGGAGGGGGTGCAGAGGAGATTCACTAGATTGATTCCCGGTTGAGAGGGTTGGCTTATGAGGAGAGACTGAGTAGACTGGGGCTATACTCATTGGAATTCAGAAGAATGAGGGGGGGATCTTATAGAAACATATAAGATTATGAAGGGAATGGATAAGATAGAAGCTGGGAAGTTGTTTCCACTGGTGTGTGAAACTGGAACTAGGGGGAATGGCCTCAAAATAAGGGGAAGCAGATTTAGGACTGAGTTTAGGAGGAACTTCTTCACACAAAGGGTTGTGAATCTGTGGAATTCCCTGCCCAGTGAGGCTCCTTCATTGAATGTTTTTAAGGCAAAAGTAGATAAATTTTTGAACAGTAAAGGAATTAAGGGTTATGGTGAGCAGGCGGGTAAGTGGAGCTGAGTCCACGAAAAGATCAGCCATGATCTTATTGAATGGGGCAGGCTCGAGGGGCCTGATGTCCCACTCCTGCTCCAAGTTCTTATGTTCTTATCGTGCTCCATGCCAGCCTGAGGAAATCCAGATGCCCTATCTATTCCCACCTTCCTGCACCTGGCCCCCATAGCTTACAGCACTTAAGGTGCAGATTCAGGTACTTTTTAAGAACTTAGGGTCTCAGTCTCCACCACTAACTCAGGCAGCGAATTCCAGACACCCATCGCCCTCTGCATAAAAAATGTTCTTCTTCATGTTCCCTTAACCCCACTTATCCTGAATCTCTGTGCACTGGTTCTAGAATTCTCCACCAGGGGAGACAATTTTATCCTGCTCACTCTATCTCTTCCCCTCATAATTTTGTCCATTTTTTTATCCTGTCCACTCTCTCTCTTCCCCTCGTAATTTTGTCCACTTTATATCCTGTCCGCTCTCTCTCTCTTCCCCTCATAATTTTGTCCACTTTTTGTCCTGCCCACTCTATCTCTTCCCCTCACAATTTTGTCCACCTTGATCAAATCACCCTCTCAGCCTTCTTTGTTCCAAGGAGAGTAACCCCAATCTCTCCTCAAAGCTACATTTTTCCAGCCCTGGTAACGTTCTTGTAGACCTCCTCCGCGCTCTCTCCAGAGCAACTCCATGTGGTGACCAGAACTGCACACAACGCTCCCCAGTTGTGGCCTCACTGTAGTTTGATACAATTCCTATATTATATTCTTATTTTTATCTCTCTATCTTTGCCAACGAGGGAGAGCATTTCCGTAAGTCTTTACAATCTTGTCGACTTGAACTGTGGCCTGTAGGGACCTGTACATTTGTACACCAGTCTGAAATATTTTGCCAATTTCAATGAATGAATTACAAGGTAGTGAGATTGTGGTGTTGTTGCTGAACTAGTAACCCAGAGACTCAGGGTAAAGTTCTGAGTTTGAATCCCACCACAGTAGATGGTGAAATTTGAGTTCAATAAAAGTCTGGAATTAAAAGTCTAAGTGTTTTATGGGCGTCCCAGGCTGGGCCAGCATTTATTGCCTGTCCCTAGTTGCCCCTGGGAGGGCAATTGAGAATCAATCACATTGCTGTGGCTCTGGAGTCACATGTAGGCCAGACCGGGTAAGATTTCCTTCCCTAAAGGACGTTAGTGAACCGGATGGGTTTTTCCAACAAGGGTTTCATAGATTTCTAATTCCAAATCTTTTTTAAAAAATTGAATACAAGTTCAGCCTCCTGCAGGATTTGAACCCAGGTCCTCAGAACATTAGGTGAGTTTCTGGATTAATAGTTTAGTGATTATACCACTCGGCCATCGCTTCCCCAGTATTTTGAATCTAAAAGGCCCCTTCTCCAGAACTGGATCTACAGTGAACCCTACAGAGCAGAAAGAGGCTATTCAGCCCATCGAGTCTGCACTGAATCTTCTATGGGATCATAGAACCCTACAGTGCAGAAAGAGGCCCTTCAGCCCATTGAGTCTGCACCAAACACCATCCTATCCAGGCCCTACCCCCATATTATACCCACCAATCCCTCTAACCTACACATCCCTAGATACTAAGGGGCAATTTCTTAGCATGGTCAATCAACCTAACCCGCACATCTTTGGACTGTGGGAGGAAACCCACGCAGACATGAGGAGAATGTGCAAACACCACGCAGACAGTACCCGAGCCGGGAATCAAACCCGGGACCCTGGAGCTGTGAAGCAGTGGTGCTAACCCACTGTGCTACCGTGCCACCCAGAACTGAACTGATGACTAAGAAATCATTATTGGGACTATTTGCCTTCTTTATTCTCTGCTGTACCTTAATGTTTACCTTCAGCGACTGGTGCACCAGAACACCCAAGTCTTGTTACACCTTTCCCTTTCTTAATTTATAGACATTGAGATAATAATAACCTGCCTTCCGTTTTCAAATGGGATGCTCTCTATCCGCTTTGTACCTATTTTGAGATTCTTTATAAAGTAACGCAATTTGACCATGGTCTGACCCCACTTTCACAGGGTTTCTTTGAACGACCTCTCTGCGAGTTGTTGCCAGGATCTCGCCTCACTCCTGATCGACCTGCCTACAATAAACGAGCTTCACCTCAACTTCAACGTTCTGGGAGATGCGGGCGTGAAGTACCTTTGCTGGGCCTTCAGGACTCGGGACACTGGGATGGAAACGCTCAGGTAACGTTGAGGACAGAGCAGGGAAGCTGACTGAATGTCCCTTTGACTCTTCTGTCAGAGCTGAAGGGATGGAGGGTGGAGAAACCGCAACAAAGCTTCAAGGGGCAAGTGTGGGCCTGGGAGCAAGAGGTCGAGTTCAGACGGCGAGGGGCAGGGAAGTTGGGAACGTGCTTGCGGACTGAGCAAGTGTTCCCACAAAGAGGTCACTCACTCTGTGTTTTATCAGGGAATCCCTACAGTGCAGAAGCAGACCATTCAGCCCATTGAGTATGTACTAACTCCAACAGACCATCCCATCCAGACCCTAACCCCTTAACACCACATATTTACGCTGCTAATCCCCCGTAACCTCGTATATTTACCCCATCAATCCACCTAACCTGCAGATCTTTGGACACTAAGGGGCAATTTAGCATGGCCAATCCCCCTAACCTGCACATCTTTGGACACTAAGGGGTAATTTAGCATGGCCAATCCACCTAACCTGCACATCTTTGGACACTAAGGGGCAATTTAGCATGGCCAATTCTCCTAACCTACACATCATTGGACACTAAGGGGCAATTTAGCATGGCCAATCCACCTAACCTACACATCTTTGGACACTAAGGGGCAATTTAGCATGGCCAATCCACCCTAACCTACACATCTTTGGATACTAAGGAGCAATTAGCATGGCCAGTTCACCTAACCTACACATTTTTGGACACTAAGTGGCAATTTAGTATGGCCAATCCCCCTTACCTGTACGTCTTTGGACACTAAGGGACAATTTAGCGTGGCCAATCCACCTAACCTGCACATCTTTGTACACTAAGGGACAATTTAGCGTGGCCAATCCACCTAACCTGCACATCTTTGGACACTAAGGGACAATTTAGCACGGCCAATCCACCTAATCCGCACATCTTTGGACACTAAGGGACAATTTAGCGTGGCCAATCCACCTAACCTGCACATCTTTGGACACTAAGGGACAATTTAGCATGGCCAATCCACCTAATCTGCACATCTTTGGACACTAAGGGACAATTTAGCATGGCCAATCCACCTAATCTGCACATCTTTGGACACTAAGGGACAATTTAGCATGGCCAATCCACCTAATCTGCACATCTTTGGACACTAAGGGACAATTTAGCATGGCCAATCCACCTAACCTACACATCTTTGGACACTAAGGGACAATTTAGCATGGCCAATCCAGCTAACCTGCTCATTGTATACAAGGGTACAGTTTGAAAGGGGGTGCAGAAACAGGGAGATTCAGAGTGGGGAGCAGGGTGAGGGGGGAAGGAAGATATATGTGAAGGAGGATATTTTGGCCCATCCTGTCTGTACACCTCTGAGGGAACCTCCATTTTGAGGCACCCTCAGCCCCTCCCGACCTGCCCCAGAAGCGGCCATCTCTCCTGCTGGCACTGCCTTCTGATTGGGCCAATAGCATCGTGAGCTGTAATAGGAGGTGCAGAGGTGGACCAATAGGAGGCTTCCTTTGGGAAGATCACTCTCAGACTATGTGACTCTTATTTAATCCCAACACCCGAATCCCATAGGAAATACTTCCCAAGCTCCCAATCAGTCTCCCAGGATCCAATGGTTCGGTGGTTTTAACACCCACTCAAGACTCAATGCCCCATTCATTCACACAACATGCAGCGCCAGGGACCCGGGTTTGATTCCAGCCTCAGGCAACTGTCTGTGCACATTCTCCCTGTGTCTGCATGGGTTTTCTCTGAGTGCTCCGGTTTCCTCCCATAGTCCAAAGATGTGCAGGTTAGGTGGATTGGCCATGCTAAATGTGTGAGGTTAAGGAAATAGGGTGGGGGGACAAGGCCTGGGGTAAGTTACCCTCTCTGAGATACTTGGTACAGACCCGATGGGCTGAATGGCCTCCTTCTACCCTGCAGAAATTCTATGATTTCTAAGAACATTTTGCTACTCAGTTGGTCTCATTGCCTCTGACCAATTTGCAGGGTGTCTCACCTGGTAACCAGTCTCCAGATTCAATGTGATTTAGCAGTGACTCAGTCCCCAGTGTCTCACCTATTCCCTTTGACCCCCTCATCTGTTCATCTCATCTCTTCAAATGGAATCCATTGCTTAGATGTTTGAAAAGTTTACATATTGAGAAACACTGCAGCAGGCGACGGTGCAGAGGGACCTCGGGGTCCTTGTGCATGAGTCGCAAAAACCCAGCTTGCAGGTGCAGCAGGTGGTCAGGAAGGCGAATGGGATAGAACATAGAACATTACAGCACAAACAGGCCCTTCGGCCCTCGAGTTGCGCCGATCACATCAACCCCACCAATCTATAGACCTATCTATAACCCCCAATCCCATTAAACCCCATATACTCATCCAGAAGTCTTTTAAAAGACCCCAGCGAGTTCGCCTCCACCACCGATGATGGCAGCCGATTCCATTCACTCACCACCCTCTGAGTGAAAAACTTACCCCTAACATCACCTCTGTACTTCCCTCCCCGCACCTTAAATCTGTGTCCTCTCGTAGCGACCATTTCAACCCGGGGAAATAGCCTCTGAGAGTCCACCCTATCTATTCCTCTCAACATTTTATAAACTTCTATCAGGTCGCCTCTCAACCTTCGCCTCTCTAGGGAAAAGAGTCCCAGCTCCCTCAACCTATCTTCATAAGGCACGCCTCCCAGTCCAGGCAACATCCTTGTAAATCTCCTCTGCACCCTTTCAATAGCTTCTACGTCTTTCCTATAGTGAGGCGACCAGAACTGCGCACAGTACTCCAAATGAGGCCTGACAAGGGTCCTGGAAAGTTGCAGCATTAACTCCCGACTCCTAAACTCAATCCCTCGATGCTGGCCTTCATAGCGAGGGGGATTGAATATAAAAGTAGGGAGGTCTTGCTGCAGCTGTATAGGGCATTGGTGAGGCCGCAGCTGGAGTACTGTGTGCAGTTTTGGGCGCCGCACCTGCGCAAGGATATTTTGGCCCTGGAGGGAGTGCAGAGGAGGTTTACTAGGCTGATACCGGAGTTGAGGGGATTGAGCTATGAGGAGAGGCTGAATAAACTAGGCTTGTACTCGTTAGAGTTTAGAAGAATGAGGGGAGATCTCATTGAGACGTATAAGATGATGAATGGGATGGATAGGATAGAGGTGGAGAGACTCTTCCCGCTCAAAAAAGACAGTAGGACTAGGGGCACAGCCTCAAGATAAAGGGGAGGCAGTTTAGAAATGAGTTGAGGAGGAACTTCTTCTCTCAAAGGGTGGTGAATCTCTGGAATTCTCTACCCGTTGAAGTGGTGGAGGCTGCCTCGCTAAATATTTTTAAGAAGCGGGTTGATGGGTTTTTGATAAGAGAAGGGATTAAGGGTTATGGGGAGAGGGCGGGAAGGTGGAACTGAGCCACGACAGATCAGCCATGATCTTATTGAATGGCGGGGCAGGCTCGAAGGGCTAGATGGCCTACTCCTGCTCCTATTTCTTATGTTCTTATGTTAAATTTCTGATCCTAATTGTCTCAGGAAGTCTGATTAAATCGGTGACCATGGCAAACATTCTCGTTCATTATCCAATTCTCGATTGCTTTTTGCTGCTTCTCAACTCCAATCACAACCTGTTTAATTACATCTCCCAGGTCCCACTGTGTCCCATGTTCCTCCTGTCTCCCAGATCCCACTGTGTCCCATGTTCCTCCCGTCTCCCAGATCCCACTGTGTCCCATGTTCCTCCCGTTTCCCAGCTCCCACTGAGTCCCATGTTCCTCCCGTCTCCCAGATCCCACTGTGTCCCATGTTCCTTGTGTCTCCCAGATCCCACTGTGTCCCATGTTCCTTGTGTCTCCCAGATCCCACTGTGTCCCATGTTCCTTGTGTCTCCCAGATCCCACTGTGTCCCATGTTCCTTGTGTCTCCCAGATCCCACTGTGTCCCATGTTTTCTGTATTAAGTATAATTGTTTCTGATCCCGATTACCCTTTGATGGGAGTTGTTGTTCGTGTTTTTAGGGCTTGGTGTTTAAGTGGGTGAAAGATTACATCCTAACTGTGATATCTTTAATAATGTAATGTCTACCACAGGAATGAAGGACAGATTGCTGCTAAAGTGAATATTATTGTTTTGGAGGAAGAATGTTAATTTTCTAACATTGTTAAGAATTTTGCTTCTTTGCACTCTGGCTATGGTTGCACTCTGGCATTTTATGGTTTCTCCCCCTCCCGAACTCCCTTTTTCTCTCTTTACTCAAACTCTGTTTTAAGCTGCACATATTTCCCTTCAGGACTTAATGCCTTCTTGTGTTTCTCCTTGTCTTCCTGTCTCTCTCTCTCTCCCTTTATCTATCTCTATTTATTCCTCTGTCTATTTCACTATCCACCTTTTCTCTCTTTCTAAAAGCTCTCTTACTCTCACTCTCTCTATTTCACTTTCTATCTCTCTATCTCCCGATCTTTCTGTGTGACTCTATATCTCTGTCTCTCCCTGTCTCTCTCAATTTCTCCCTCATCCTCGTTGTCTTTTCCCCACTCTGTCCCTTTCTCCCTTCTACCTATCTGGCTCATTTTGTCTCTTGCTTTCCATTCCTGTCTCTCTCCCTGCTTCCCTCTTTGTATCTCCCTCCCTTCCTCTCTGTCTCTGTCTCTCTGTCTGTGTGTCTGTCTGTCTGTCTCTCTCTCCCCCTCCTCCATCTCTCCCTCATTCCCTCTCTGTCTCTGTCTCCCTCCCTCTCTGTCTCTCTCTCCCTCCCTCTCTGTCTCTCTCTTCCTCCCTCTCTGTCTCTCTCTCCCTCCGTCTCTGTCTCTGTCTCCCTCCCTCTCTGTCTCTCTCTCCCTCCCTCTCTGTCTCTCTTTCTCCCTCTTTCTCTCCCTCTCCATCTCTCCCTCCCTCCCTCTCTGAATCTTTCCTCCTCCCTCCCTGTCTCTCTCCCCCTCTCTCCCTGCCTCTCTGTCTCTCCCTCCCTCCCTTGCTGTCTCTCTCTCCCTCCCTCCCTCTGTCTCTGTCTCTCTCTCTCCTCTCTTGCCCTCCACCTTGCTCTTTCTGTCTGCCTCCCTCTCTCTCTGAAACCTTCCCTTTGTACCTCTTTCTCTACCCCCTCCCCTCCCCTCTTTTCTCTCTCCGAAACTTTCCACCTTCCATTTCTTTCTCCCTCCCTCTCCGTCTCCACCTCTCTCTCTCTCTGTCTGCCTTCGCTCCACACTCTCTCTCCATCTCTCTTTCTCTGAATCTTCCCCCTTTCTGTCTCTCTCCTCCCCTCTCCTCACTTTGTCATCCCCTCTCTCTTTTTTATGATCTCTCGTTCGCTCCCTCTCTCCTCATCCCCCTCTGGCTCTCCTGGTCCTATGCCTCCGTGGCTTTGTAACTGGTTTTGTCGCTTCTCTCTCCTGTTGTTGAGTAGCCTGAAGAGGAATTATCTGACGGACAAGTGTTGTGGGGATCTTGTTTCCTCTCTGTGTGTGATGAAGACACTGAGGTTCCTGGACCTCTCCTTTAACGGGTTTACAGACAGTTCCCTGGAGCACTTCTCCCATCTCATACTGAACTGTGCCAATCTGGAAGAGATTACGTAAGAACGTTTTCTTACTTTGCAGTTCATTGGTCAGATACAATCTGTCATAAACACTGCTTGTATTTTTTTGAATTATTCATTATTGGGACATGGGCGTCAAGGCAATGAAAAAATTACATTCGCAAAGACTAGGTAACAATGTGTGCTTTGCACGGAGGGAAGGTGATGGCACAGTGGCGTTATCACGAGACCATTAATCCAGAAACTCAGCTAATCCTTTGGGGAACATGGGTTCGAATCCTGCCACAGCAGCTGGTGGAATTCAATTTTTAAACAAAATCTGGAATTAAGAATCTACTGATGACCATGAAACCATTATCGATTGTTGAGAAAGCTCATCTGGTTCACTAGTCTCCTTTAGACCATAAGATATGAGAGCAGAATTTATTTCCATCCCTAGTTGCCCTTGGAGGGCAGTTGCGAGTCAACCACATTGCTGTGGCTCTGGAGTCACATGTAGGCCAGACCAGGGTAAGGATGGCAGATTTCCTTCCCTAAAGGAAGGAAATACCAGATGGGTATTTCCGACAATGGACAATGGTTTCATGGTCATCAGTAGATTCTTAATTCCAGATATTTTTTATTGAATTCAAATTCCACCATCTGCCGTGGCAGGATTCGAACCCATGTCCCCAGAATATTATTTGAGTTTCTGGATTAATAGTCGAGCGACAATACCACTAGGCCATCGCTTCCCCACAGGGCAGGTAATCGGGGAGCTCATACTCCAAGAGGCTAACCTCACAGGCCTTGTTGAGGTCACTACAGTAACGTCTATGATTCTCCAATCCTCCGGTACTGTGTCTAAGGAAGGTCGGGAAATTCTGGCCAGTGTGTCTATAATTTGTGCTCTAATTTCCTTCAGTACCCCTCCTGATGCCTCGTCACATGTAAGACTGAAGGATGGCAGCGCAATAGTTGGCACTGCTGCCTCACAGCGCCAGCGACCCGGGTTCAATTCCGACCTCGGGTGGGGTTTGCACGTTCCCCCCGTGTCTGTGTGGGTTTCCACCAGGTTTCTTCCCACAGTCTGAAGATGTGCGGGTTAGGTTGATTGGCTGTGCTAAGTTGCCCCAGGAGGGGGTAAATGCATGGGGTGAGGGGATGGGTGTCGGTGCAGACTCGATGGGCTGAATGGCCCGTTGGCCGGGTTAAAATCTCCCTCAGTGTACCCGATCTTCGGTCTTCGCAGTAACTTCATTGCAGCGTTAATGTGAGTCTACTTGTGACTAATAAGTGAAGGGATTAAGAAATCACGTTGCCTTCTCTTTGCTCTGTCTTTTACAGATTACAAGGCAACAGTTTTAGTCCCCAGGGTTACAAAGACTTGGAGCAGCTGATGAACTCCAGATCGAATTTGCAAATTATAACCCAGTGCAATCAAACCGAATCAAAGAAGTTTTTGATTGAAAAAGACTGGCTTTTGTGGCCTGTGAACATGGCGTCAGTTTGTTAGGTGTTGTTAAAATTGTGGGGGGGGGGAGTTCCGCAAGGGAAGATCCCACCTGCCACCATGCTGCCACCCCACCTCTGCTCTCACAGACCTTGGTGCCCAGAAGACGTTTGGGTAAGAGCGTCACGGACCCTGCCATTGGTCGATCTCCCTACGCTATTTGCCCCTCTGAAAGGTCAAACACGCACCATTTTGGGAAGGTCGGGGGGGGGAGGGAGGTGTGGGGGGAAACCACAACTGCTCAGTTTCAGATCCCCCCCCCCCCCCCACAATGTACAGGTTGGTTCCAGTCGCGGACTTTGGTTCTGTAATGGGTGGCCACCACCACCTCCCCCCCCCACCCCGTCTGCATGGGTTTCCTCCCACAGTGCGGGTCAGGTCGCTTAATCGTGCTAAGTTGCCCTGTAGTGTCGAGGGGTGGGGGTGGGGGTGGGGGGGGTGGGGAGGTGGGGGGTGGATTAGCAAGGGGAAAGAAGCTGAATTTGGGGGGTGACTGATTGGAGCGACCTGAGGCCACATTTAGCAGGAACGGGGTGGGTGGGGGGGTGTTGACTTCAAGGAGCCTGAGTGAAATAAGAACATAAGAAATAGGAGCAGGAGTAGGCCATCTCGCCCCTCGAGCCTGCCCCGCCATTCAATAAGATCATGGCTGATCTGAAGTGGATCAGTTCCACTTTCCCGCTGTCTCCCCATAACCCTTAATCCCCTCTCTTATCAAAAACCCATCAACCCGCGTCTTAAATATATTTAGCGAGGCAGCCTCCACCACCTCAACGGGCAGAGAATTCCAGAGATTCATCACCCTTTGAGTGAAGAAGTTCCTCCTCAACTCTGTTCTAAACCGCCTCCCCTTTATCTTGAGGCTGTGCCCCCTAGTCCTACTGTCTTTTCTGAGCGGGAAGAGTCTCTCTACCTCTACCCTATCTAGCCCCTTCAGCCTCCGCTGGTTGGAGCCACACCTAACACGGAGGCAAACTGTTCCACGTGAAGGAATCCTATTCATCGATGAGTTTAACTCAACAAATCGCATACAAAACACTGGATAAACTCAGCAAGTGTAGCCACTTCGGTGGAGGGAATCTGAGTTAGCAGTCAGAAATGATCCGTACCACCTGCTGCGGGAGTCGTAACGGGCGGGACAGGTAATTTGGCAGATGTTTAAAAGTCCACTGATCTCGGGACGGAACTTCCAGTCTTGTTTTTTTTTTAATTTGTTCATGGGACACAGGTGTCGCTGGCTGGGTCAGTATTTATTGCCCATCCTTCGTTGCCCGAGACCAATTGAGAGTCAACCCCATTGCTGTGGCTCCGGTGTAGGCCAGACCGGGTAAGGACGGCAGATTTCCTTCCCTAAAGGGACATTAATGAACTGGATGGGTTCTTTTCCGACGACGATTTCACGGCTATTAGTAATTCCAGATACTTTTTAATTTCACCATCTGCTGTGGTGGGATTCGAACCCGGGTCCCCAGAACATTACATCCACAGGAGATTCGGTCTGCCTTGTTGGCCAATAAGGGGAATACACGCGGTGGGTCGTGCCAGGGCTGCTCTTGGATGTCGCTTCGAGAGTTTGCCTAGTGCGTCACGTCGTTAGTGTACGCTTAAACTGGACCGACTGACGGGCAACACCACAGCTCAGTGACTATCACTGTTTGCTGTGTAGTTACAGGGACCCGGGTCGGATCTCCGGCTTGGGTCGGTGTCTGTGGGAGTTCGCACATTCTCCCCGTGCCTGCGTGGGTTTCCTCCGGGTGCTCCGGTTTCCTCCCACACCCCCAAAAAACGTGCTTTAAGGCTGATTGGTGTTAGTAAATTGTCCCTAAATTGGATCTCCCTTAATCTGGCGCTCATATAATTCTCTAAATTTGCACCCTCTTTATTGTGGAGTCCATGAGATGTAGATGTAGGTGGAAGTAGGATTGGAATGAGGCACTCACTGAGTGTTAATATGGGCGGCGGGGACATGTAGGGCCAACGGGCCTGTTTCCTTAGCTGAGTTTGTGGATTAATAAATCCAGCCACCAGTTCATCACCTCCCCAATAATGACCCCTTTCTCCAGAACTGGTTCTACAGGCTCTGTGGTATTTTGCTTTTATGGGATACAATGTACCGCCCCCCCCCCCCCCCCCCCCCCCCCACAACACTGAATTGAGAAGGAGTTTACAATGAAGGGTAGGGTGGCTGTTCCTTCACCGAGTAGTGGAGCAGGCAGGCAAAACACACAGGCCTGTGCCTGATCCCGTCACTTTGTCTGCCCCAGGATGGCTCACCGGGCCTGTCAGCAACCTGCGGGGGGCGCCACTCCGCATGGCTGACCAGGGAGGCTCCTCTGCTTCTGCTCTCCGGTCCGTCGGAAGGGGTTCGCGCATTGCTAATCCATCTGTTTGGCTGCATTACGGACACGCCGTTCCTCGGCTATCGAGGCGGGGGGGGGGGGGGCGGGGGGGACACTTGAACCCAGAGCCTCTGTCTCGGGCCACCACCCGCAGCAGCAGAAAGTCTCCCCTGTGCCGACGTCACTGGACCCGTGATCTTGGGCCAACAAGATGGAGCCGTGGCACCGTTGGTTAGCACTGTTGCCTCACAGCGCAGGGTTCAATTCCGGCCTCAGGTCACTATCTGTGTGGAGTCTGCACATTAAAACCCTACAGGGCAGAAAGAGGCCCTTCAGCCCATCGAGTCTGCACCGCCCACAATCCCACCCAGGCCCTACCCCCATCTCCCTACATATTTACCCACTAATCCTGCTAACCTACGCATCCCTAGACACTGAGGGGCAATTTCTTAGCATAGCCAATCAACCTAACCCGCACACCTTTGGACTGTGGGAGGAATCCGGAGCACCCGGAGGAAACCCACGCAGGCACGGGGAGAATGTGCAAACTCCACACAGACAGTGACCCGAGCCGGGAATCGAACCCAGGTCTCTGGAGCTGTGAAGCAGCCGGGCTAACCACTGAGCTAGCGTGCCGCCCCATTCTCCCCATATCTGCGTGGGTTGCCTCCTGTCGTGGGGTTAGGTTGATTGGCCAATCTAAAATGACCTGAGTGTTGGGGGATTAGCAGGGTAAATATTTGTGGGGGGTTACAGGAATAGGGTGGGATTGTGGTTGGTACAGGCTCGATGGGCCGAATGGCCTCCTTCTGCACTGTAGGGATTGATGAATCTACAAGTTCCACTGTGGTCATTGAGGAAATTTAAACTGTGTTTATTAAATAAATGCAATTCACAACCACTTAATGTGATTTGATTTATTATTGTCGCATGTATTAGTATATAGTATTGTTTCTTGCGCACTATACAGACAAAGCATAGAGAAGGAAAGGAGAGAGTGCAGAATGTAGTGTTACAGTCATAGCTGGGGTGTAGAGAAAGATCAGCTTAATATAAGGTAGTTCCATTCAGCAGGGAAGAATCTGATTCGTAATCTCAGATTTTTGTCTCTTTTCCCCGACGGAAGAAGATGGAAGAGAGAATGTCCCGGGGTGCGTGGGGTCCTTAATTATACTGGCTGCTTTTCCGAGGCAGCGGGAAGTGTCGACAGAGTCAATGGATGGGAGGCTGGTTTGTGTGATGGATTGGGCTACATTCACAACCCTTAGTAGTTTCTAATGGTTGAGGCAGGAGCCATTAGGTGATAGAACCCTGGTGCAATATGAATTCTTTCACTAAACTTGTCTGCCTCGGTACATCACTTACCACCTTTCAGATATTCCTCCGAAACCCACCCCTTTGACAGAGCTCTCCCAAGAACTCCCTTTGTGGCTCAGGGCCATCCTCTGGGTGTGATTCTCCAGCCCTTCCTGCTGACGGGATTCTCCAGCCCCGCTGCAGTGAACAGAGAGTTAGCTGAGCGCCAAGCGTCCTCTCTGGCAGTGACAGTGGGGCATCTGCAAAACACTCCAGAAAGATATGTCCTGCCAAAGTTGCTACATAAATGCAGTGAGTTGTTGTTGAATAAAAAAAAACTTTGTTGTCAGTAACGGGGATGGTGAAATATTTTGGAAAAATAATACTCGATTCAGGGATATAATCCTGCTGTGATTATCCATCTTGGCCCATAGTTGACCCCTGAGCCACAGCAATGACCATGACTGATAACTATCCTTCAAACTCCATAACAAGCAGCGTAAATCCTACCTGACCGTGTACAGCTCTGTGGGGTCCATTCACTCCTTTGAATAAGACCATAAGACATAGGAGCAGAATTAGGCCACTCGGCCCATCGAGTCTGCTCCGCCATTCAATCATGGCTGATATTTTTCTCATCCCCATTCTGCCTTTCCCCCATAATCCCTGATCTCCTTATTAATCAAGAACCTAAGTATCTCTGTCTTCAAGACACTTAGTGATCTGGCCTCTGTGGCAAAGAGTTCCACAGATTCCCCACTCCCTGGCTGGAGAAATTCCTCCTCATTTCTGGATCGCCTGAAGTTGTGCTCTCTGGTTCTAGTTTTTCCTACTAATGGAAACACCCTCTCCACGTACGCTCTATCCAGCCTCGCAGTATCCTGTAAGTTTCAATAAGATCCCCCCCTCATCTTTTCTAAACTCCAGTGAGTACAGACCCAGAGTCCTCAACCCGTTCCTCATACGACAAGCTCTTCATTCCAGGGATCATTCCAGGGATCTGGACCCTTTCCGAGGCTGGAACATCCTTCCTTAGATACGGGGATCAAACCTGCTCACAATACTCTGAATGGGGTCTGTCCAGAGCCTTAAACAGCCTCAGAAATACATCCCTGCTCTTGTATTCTCAGAAATACATCCCTGCCCTTGTATTCTCTCGTATTCTCAGAAATACATCCCTGCTCCTGTATTCTCAGAAATACATCCCTGCCCTTGTATTCTCAGAAATACATCCCTGCCCTTGTATTCTCTTGTATTCTCAGAAATACATCCCTGCCCTTGTATTCTCTTGTATTCTCAGAAATACATCCCTGCCCTTGTATTCTCTCGTATTCTCAGAAATACATCCCTGCTCCTGTATTCTCAGAAATACATCCCTGCCCTTGTATTCTCAGAAATACATCCCTGCTCTTGTATTCTCTTGTATTCTCAGAAATACATCCCTGCCCTTGTATTCTCTTGTATTCTCAGAAATACATCCCTGCCCTTGTATTCTCTCGTATTCTCAGAAATACATCCCTGCTCCTGTATTCTCAGAAATACATCCCTGCCCTTGTATTCTCAGAAATACATCCCTGCTCTTGTATTCTCTTGTATTCTCAGAAATACATCCCTGCCCTTGTATTCTCTTGTATTCTCAGAAATACATCCCTGCCCTTGTATTCTCTTGTATTCTCAGAAATACATCCCTGCTCTTGTATTCTCTTTTATTCTCAGAAATACATCACTGCCCTTGTATTCTCTTGTATTCTCAGAAATACATCCCCGCCCTTGTATTCTCTTTTATTCTCAGAAATACATCACTGCCCTTGTATTCTCTTGTATTCTCAGAAATACATCCCTGCCCTTGTATTCTCTTTTATTCTCAGAAATACATCACTGCCCTTGTATTCTCTTGTATTCTCAGAAATACATCCCTGCTCTCGTATTCTCAGAAATACATCCCTGCCCTTGTATTCTCTTGTATTTCAGAAATACATCCCTGCTCTTGTATTCTCAGAAATACATCACTGCCCTTGTATTCTCAGAAATACATCCCTGCCCTTGTATTCTCTTGTATTCTCAGAAATACATCCCTGCCCTTGTATTCTCTTTTATTCTCAGAAATACATCACTGCCCGTGTATTCTCAGAAATACATCCCTGCCCTTGTATTCTCTTGTATTTCAGAAATACATCCCCTTGTATTCTCTTGTATTCTCAGAAATACATCCCTGCTCTTGTATTCTCAGAAATACATCCCCTTGTATTCTCAGAAATACATCCCTGCTCTTGTATTCTCAGAAATACATCCCCTTGTATTCTCTTTTATTCTCAGAAATACATCCCTGCTCTTGTATTCTCAGAAATACATCCCTGCTCTTGTATTCCCAGAAATACATCCTTGCCCTTGCATTCTCTTGTATTCTCAGAAATACATCCCCTTATATGCTCTTGTATTCTCAGAAATACATCCCTGCCCTTGTATTCTCTTTTATTCTCAGAAATACATCACTGCCCTTGTATTCTCTTGTATTCTCAGAAATACATCCCTGCTCTCGTATTCTCTTGTATTCTCAGAAATACATCCCTGCCCTTGTATTCTCTTGTATTCTCAGAAATACATCCCTGTTCTTGTATTCTCTTGTATTCTCAGAAATACATCCCTGCCCTTGTATTCTCTTGTATTCTCAGAAATACATCCCTGCTCTTGTATTCTCAGAAATACATCCCCTTGTATTCTCAGAAATACATCCCTGCTCTTGTATTCTCAGAAATACATCCCCTTGTATTCTCTTTTATTCTCAGAAATACATCCCTGCTCTTGTATTCTCAGAAATACATCCCTGCTCTTGTATTCTCAGAAATACATCCCTGCTCTTGTATTCTCTTGTATTCTCAGAAATACATCCCTGCCCTTGTATTCTCTTGTATTCTCAGAAATACATCCCTGCTCTTGTATTCTCAGAAATACATCCCCTTGTATTCTCAGAAATACATCCCTGCTCTTGTATTCTCAGAAATACATCCCCTTGTATTCTCTTTTATTCTCAGAAATACATCCCTGCTCTTGTATTCCCAGAAATACATCCCTGCCCTTGCATTCTCTTGTATTCTCAGAAATACATCCCCTTATATTCTCTTGTATTCTCAGAAATACATCCCTGCTCTTGTATTCTCAGAAATACATCCCTGCCCTTGTATTCTCTTGTATTTTACCAAGTCGCACCCATTTTTGGGTGCGAAAATGTGATAAAGTCAGGTCTGGGGTGAGTAGTGTAATTCGCGAACCCCCCGCCCGTCCCCCTTCACCAAGGCCCAAAGATGGCTGCCGTCCGCACCACCCCCGAAATGCGTGCGTTTAAATTGCCTGGACGCCCAAACCTACCAATGTTACCCCACCCCCCCCCACCTCCCTCACCGCGTACTCCCCTTCCAGAGTCAGCACGAAACAGGCATGGTCGGCAGAGGCCTGACTCAAGCGCTCCAGCCTCGGAGGAGGTAAGTTCTGAACTTCCACAACTCTCAGACACAGATCGGTGGGGGAGGTGGGGGGGGGGAGAGGTGGGTCAGGTGGCTCTCTGGTGGGGAGGAAAGTCTGGGGGCAGGGTGGGAGTCCGCTGCCCCTCTCCATATGATCGGTAAGAGGGAAAGGGAGTCCGCTATGGGTGATCGGTTGGTGGGGTTGGAGGGGGGGGGGGAGGAGGGGGCAGGGGGCTGCAATCAGTTTGAGTAGTGGAGGGGTGGGTGGGGAGCACATACTGTAATCATTACCCCAAAGAGGGCGCTTATACTCCAATCATTACCTCAACCCGAGAGCCCATACTCCAATCATTATCACAATCAGGGAACGCATACTCAAATCATTACCACAATCAGGGCTCTCATACTCTAATCATTACCACAACCAGGGAGCTCATACTCCAATCATTATCACAATCAGGGAGCTCAGACTCCAATCATTACCACAATCAGGGAGCTCATACTCTAATCATTATCACATTCAGGGAGCTCATACTCTAATCATTATCACAATCAGGGAGCTCATACTCCAATCATTATCACAATCAGGGAGCTCATACTCTAATCATTATCACATTCAGGGTGCTCATACTCTAATCATTATCACAATCAGGGAGCTCATACTCCAATCATTATCACAATCAGGGCTCTCATACTCCAATCATTATCACAATCAGGGCTCTCATACTCTAATCATTACGACAACCAGGGAGCTCATACTCCAATCATTATCACAATCAGGGCTCTCATACTCCAATCATTATCACAATCAGGGAGCTCATACTCCAAAAGGCCCACCTCATAGGGCTGATTGAGGTCACCTTTTAGGACTGCGATGAGAAGAAACTTCTTCACACCGAGGGTGATGAATGTGTGGAATTCACCACCAGAGAAAGTCGTTGAGGCCAAAACGTTGTCTGATTTCAAGAAGAAATGAGATATCGCTCTGGGACCTAAAGGGAAGAAGGGATATGGGAGGGAAGAGGGAATCAGGATATTGAATTTGATGATCAGCCATGATCAGTATGAACTGTGGAGCAGGCTGGATGGGCTGAGTGGCCTACTCCTACTTCTGGTTTTGATGTGTGTATTACAGATACAACAGGCAGAAGGTTAACTAGAGTTTGTGCCCACTGTGAGGGCAGTGACAGAGTGCGTACGATCACTCTTTGCATCAACTGACCCTTCCGCCAGAATTTACTGGCAATACACGGCTATCCTGGAGTTCAATTTAGAAACAAGTTAAAAATATCATTGTGAACTCTAAATTCCAGCACTTGTGTTCGAATGTTTTCTCAGCAGCCGTTAATTTTCTGACCCCACCATTTCCTGCTTGGTTTCCGGCAGGAAGTATTTTTCTGTTGCACAATCTTCCTGTGTTCAGTGACTCAGGTTCTGTGGATGTTCGGTAGAAATGTAGAAAGTAGAAGCAGGAGGAGGCCATTGAGTCCTTCGAGCCTGCTCCGCCACTCATTTTGACCATCGAATTCAATATGACCCCTTAGTTCTGGGCCATCGGAAACATTCTTTCTGAATCTACCCTGTCTAACCCTGTTAGAATTCTACACCCTCGGGATAATTGTCCCTTGACAAGCTGTATATCTGCACCAAAAGTCTCACAACACCAGGTTAAAGTCCAACGGGTTTATTTGGTAGCACAGGCCACTAGCTTTCGGAGCGCTGCCCCTTCATCAGGTGGGTTCTGTTCACAAACAGGGTATATAAAAACACAAACTCAATTTACAAAATAATGGTTGGAATGCAAGTCTTTACAGGTAATCAAGTCTCAAAGATACAGACAATGTGAGTGGAGAGAGGGTTAAGCACAGGTTAAAGAGATGTGTATTGTCTCCAGACAGGACAGAGTTGTCAACAGAACGGTGGATGTGGACAGGACTCCCACTCACTCAATGAAGGGACAGCGCTCCAAAAGCTTGTGGCTGGTAAACCTGTTGGACTTTAACCTGGTGTTGTGAGACTTCTTACTGTGTTTACCCCAGTCCAACGCCGGCATCTCCACATTATTTGCACCAAGCCAGCATTTTTTGCCCATCCCTACTTGCCCTTAGAGGGCAGTTGAGAGTCAACCCCATTGCTCTGGCTCTGGTGTAGGCCAGGCTGGGTAAGGACGGCAGATTTCCTTCCCTAAAGGGACATTAGCGAACCAGTTGGGTTTTCCCCGACGATGGTTTCATGGTCATCAGTAGATTCTTAAATTCCAGATATCTTTTAATTGAATTCAAATTTCACCGCGGGTGGCATAGTGGGTTAGCACTGCTGCCTCACAGCGCCAGAGACCCGGATTCGAATCCCGGCTCAGGTCACTGTCTGTGTGGAGTTTGCACATTCTCCCCGTGTCTGCATGGGTTTCCTCCGGGTGCTCCGGTTTCCTCCCCGGGTTAAGTTGATTCGCCGTGCTAAATTGTGTCAGGGGATTAGCAGGGTAAGTATCCGGGGTTACAGGAATAGGGTGGGATTGTGGTCGGTGCAGACTCGAAGGCCTGAATGGCCTCCTTTTGCACTGTAGGATTTCTATGATCTGCCGTGGTGGGATTCGAACCAAGGTCCCCAGAACATTAGCTGAGCTTCTGGGTTATTAGCCTAGTGATAATACCACTACGCCATCACCTCCTCTCTGTGCAGGGAGTGATAAAGAGACCATCTTAGTCCACGACTCTGGACCCCAAATCCCACAGGATTCCCGCGGAATTTGACAGGGTTGATACTGAGAGGTTGTTTCTCCTTGTGGGAGAATCTGGGACCAGAGAGCTTCATCTCAGAGCGAGGGGGTCACCCATCAAAGACAGAAACAGGGAAGAATTTCCCCTCACAAAGTGGAATTCCTTACGCAGAGGGATGTAGAGGCTGTGGGCATTGAGTCTGGTTCAAAGCTGAGATAGGAAGATTTTTAATCAGGAAGGGGATCGAGGGTTGTGGGGATAAAGTGGGAAAGTGGAGTTGAGGTTTATTGTGTTAGATCAGTCATAGATCATAGAACCCTACAGTGCAGAAAGAGGCCCTTCGGCCCATCGAGTCAGCACTGCACACAATCCCACCCAGGCCCTACCCCCATATCCCTGCATATTATACCCACTAATCCCTCTAACCTCTGCTATCCTGGACACTAAGGGGCAATTTCTCAGCACGGCCAATCCACCTAACCCGCACATCTTTGGACTGGGAGGAAACCCACGCAGACACGAGGAGAATGTGCAACCTCCACACAGACGGTGACCCGAGGCCGGGAATCGAACCCAGGACCCTGGGAGCTGTGAAGCAGCAGTGCTAACCCACTGTGCTACCGAGTCACGGTCTCATTGAACGGGAGAGCAGACGTGATGGGCTGAATGGCCTATGATGTGTCTGAAAGGTGATGGGAAGAAGTGTGGGCTCTCCACCGATTGGTGATGGGAGATGGGTCCTGTGCACATAAGAAACTAGGCCATTTGGCCCTTCCCTCTATTCAATGTGGATGGTAGCCCCATGGATCAGATCCCATGATTCATAGAATCCCTACAGTGCAGAAGGTGACTATTCAGCCCATCGAGTCTGTACCGACAACCATCCCACCCAGGCCCTATCCCTGTAACCCCAAATATTTACCCCACTAATCCCCCTAACGCATACATCCCGGGACATGGGGAGGGGGGGCAACTTAGCATGCATCCAGCACATATCTCGTTCGGACGGAAACCGGAGCATCTGGAGGAAACCCACGCAGACACGGGGAGAATGTGCACAGACAGTGACCCAAGGCGGGAATCGAACCTGGATCCCTAGCACTGTGAGGCAGCAGTGCTAACCACTGTGCCACCGTGCAGTCTTTAGTTCCATTTCTGTGCTATTTCCCCATTGCTCTCTATTCCTCGATCTATCAAATATTTATCCATCTCTACTTTAAAGTGGCTCTAATGATCTAGCCTCCAGCACCCAGACACTCAACGCCCTCTGCGAGGAGACATTCCCTACGTACCTCCGTTTTAAATAACCTTTATCCTGTCCCCTTGTTGCAGACTCTCCCACCAGTGGAAACGTCTCTCCAGCTACCCTGTTAGGAGGTGAGGGCTGGACTGTGAACACTCAGCTGGAGTTGGGGAAAGTGGGAGGGTAAAAGGACTCTCGCCAACTTCAACACTGACTATCGGATAAACAGGCTGGACTTCAATCTGCTGTTGTGAGACTTGCTGCACAAACCAGCTTGGGGCAGGTTTGAGGTGGAGAGTGACTGCCACCTTTTGACGCAAAGCAGAACTGCAAAAGGGGGAAAAGGGAGAAAAGGGGTTAGCAGCAGGTGAAAGAAAGGTTTGTAGTTAAAAAGGGTTAACAGATGGGGCGTGCTGATATACAACACAGATGATGGTGTATAACGAACATTAGTCAGTCATGTGACAGTCTCTCTCCCTCTCCCCCTCTCTTCTTCTCCTCTCCCTCTCCTTCTCTCTCTCTGTCCCTCTCTCTCTCTCCTTCCTCTCTCTCCCCATCTCTTTCTGTCCCTGTGTCCCTCTCTCCCTTTCTCTCTCCCCCCTCTCTCTCCCCATCTCTTCCTCTCACCCCCTCTCTCCCCTCCTCTCTCTCTCTCCTCTCTTCCCCACCCCTTTCTCACCCTGTATTTTTGCACTCCTTTCTCTCTCTCTCCCCCCATCTCTTCCTTTCCCTGTCTCTTTGTCCCTCTCTCTCTCTCTCTCCCTCTCCCCCTCTCCCTCCCCTTTTTCTCCCCATCCCTTCCTCCCTCTCTCTCTGTCTCTGCCCCTCTCCTTCTCTCTCCCCCTGTCTCCCTCCCCCCATCTCTCTCCGCATCTCTTCCTCTCTCTATTCCTCTGTCTTTCTCCCCTCCTCTCCTCTCTCCCCCCAACTCTTCCTCTCCTTCTCTCTCTCTGTCCTTCTCCCTCTCTCTCTCTATCCCTCTCCCTTTCTCTCTCCCCCTTCTCTCTCTTCATCTCTTCTTCTCCCTCTCTCTCTGTCCTTCTCCCTCTTTCTCTCTCCTATTTCTTATGTTCTTATTATGTTCTTATCCCTTTCCCTTTCTCTCCCCCCCCTTCTCTGTTCCCATCTCTTCCTCTCCCTCTCTGTCCTTCTCCCTCTCTCTCGGTTGAACTTATGCTCAGAGCTCTGTGTCGGCTCTGTAATGTGTATGGATTAATAATGAATAAATGTGAAGCAGATAGCCCAGTATGTCTTCAGTCTGTCTAATACTGAGGCTGAGGCACAGAGTGCATAGACACAGAAAGACCTATCTAAAGTACAAACAAAGAACACAGGGGCAGAAGATTTAGAGCGGATCTGAGGAAAGGTTTTTCACCCAGAGTGGTGGGAGTTTGGAACTCATTGCCTGAGAGAGTGGGAGAGGCAGGAACCCTCACAGAGTTTAGATGAGCCCCTCTCTCCCTCCCCCCTATCTCTCTCCCCCTCTCTCTCTCTCCATCTCTTCCTCTCTCCTTTCTCCCTGTCCCTCTCTGTCTCTCCCCCTCCTCTCTCTCTGCATCTCTCCCTCTCTCTCTCTATTCCTCTCCCTTTCTCCCCCCCGCTCTCCTCTCTCCCCCCAACAAAATAACACACAGGATTCCAGAGCAGGTGCTGGAAAATGGGAATGGAATAGATAAATGTTTGATGGTCAGCATAGAGACGATGGGCTGAAGGGTCTCTTTCTGTGCTGTGACGCTCTGTTAGAGAGTGTCTGTCTTGTCAAATGAGGGGAACAGTAGCAGAGGAGGATCAGAATGGTTACGAGAGTTCCTCACTCTTATCGTTCAGGGACGGAAGGGGAGGCAGTGGGAAATGTTCTAAGGAGAGAGGTTTTTCTGGAGGCGAGGTCAGGCTTAGCTCTACTTCCTGGACGACCTTTGAATCGGGGTTAGTTTTTATTTTTGGCGGTCCAGACACGTCTGCTAATTGAATCGTACACTGAGCTTTACAATATAGAGAGAGAAGCCCGTAGGCTTATTGTGTCTGCGGAGACGGGTCGTTCAACCAGTTCCTTCGATAAAACCTTCCACACCGGGGAGTGATGATTAGGAGTTAGCAGCAGCGAGCGTGACAGAGTGTAATGTTTTTCTGGGGCACCAGTAGTGGCGGAGATTTCGCTTACCCAAGCACCAGAACACATGGCTGGAGAGGTTCAGAAATGGACACTACAGATTTTGTCAGGAACTCAAAGCAGGGGGGAGGTGATCTCACCGGCTTTTCTTGCCATAATGCACTGAGAAATTGGGGCGCGTGTGCAATAGCGCCTCTACAGCTCAGCAGCCGGCTTTTTGGTTTAATGTGATTCGATTTATTATTGTCATGTGTATTAACATACAGTGAAAAGCATTATTTCTTGCGCGCTCTACAGACAAAACATCGCTCATAGAGAAGGAAAGGCGAGAGTGCAGAATGTAGTGTTACAGTTATAGCTGGAGTGTAGAGAAAGATCAGGCTAATGCGAGGTAGGTCCATTCAAATGTCTGATAGCAGCAGGGAAGAAGCTGTTCTTGAGTCAGTTGGTATGTGACCTCAGACTTTTGTATCTTTTTCCCGAAGGAAGAAGGCGGAAGAGAGAATGTCTGGAGCGTGTGGGGTCCTTGTTTATGCTGGCTGCTTTTCCAAGACGGCGGGAAGTGTAGGCAGAGTCAACAGATGGGAGGCTGGTTTGCGTGATAGATTGGGCTGTGGATGGATTCCCGCCGTGAATAGGCTCTGCCCACTCTCCCTACTGGCAAAAATTATTACACTTTGCCTTATCTATTTTCCTAAGTGCTGCGTAACTGTGAATGGGAGCAAAATAATGGGCGCGATTCTGTCCCATTTTCACCTTCGTTTGGCAATTATTTTTTCCTCGTTGCCAGTGTAATGACGCGCGCTCACAGGGTTTGTTGGGAACACAAAGGGTATTTGTTAATAAGGCGAAACTGTACGGAAACCACAAGACACCAGGTTATGGTCCAGCGGGTCTATTTGAAACCACAAGCTTTCGGAGACTGGCTCCTTTATCAGGTGAAGCGAGGCACAGAATATATAGGCGTGGTGACGATAGCCCGATGCTCACAGGTAAACAGAAATGTCAACAGATAGGTACAGACTTTGTGCTATAAACCAACTGCGTTACAACATAACCTGTTGAACTTTAACCTGGTGTTTTGTGACCTCTCGTCTTGTCCATTCCAGTCCCACACCAAGCCTATCTATCTACATCGTGTACAGACTGCCCCAGTCTCCGCACATCTCCTACAGACCTCACTCCAGCTCATCCTCTTCCGCTGTTTAAACGTTATTTTTTTATTCACGTCGCAAGTATTAACACCGCAATGAAGTCACTGTGAACACCACCCAGTCGTCGCAGTCCCAGCGCCTGCTCGGGTACGCTGAGGGAGAGTTTAGCACCAAACCAGCACGTCTCTCTGACCAGCGGGGGAAGCCCACGCAGACACGGGGAGGACATGCAGTGACCCAAGCCGGGAATCGAACCCGGGACCCTGGGGCTGTGAGGCGGCAGCGCCAACCGCTGTGCCACCGTGCCGGGCTGCCCTTACAGGGCCAATCTCCACAATGGTCTTACCAAAATCATTGAGAGCGAATAACTCAAAAGTTGAAGGGAGAAGGCACTCACTCGGATGCTTAACTAGCAGAATCTTTCTCTCTCATCAACAATTCTCAAAACTGACTTGCGCAAGGCCGACCTCAAACACTTCCTTTACTAGAAACTACTCTGCCCATTGCCTGTCTAACAGGATACAGCAAAGATACTTCACTTAAAGGGACAGTGCACCTCGTGGCCGTGACTGGCACATCCCCTTCACCCTTTACCCGGTTACCTCGCATTTCTGATTCCTTTTAATTCATTGGCAGGACGTGGGCGCCGCTGGATCTGCCAACGTCGATTGCCCACCCCTTGAGGTGGTGGGTGCGCCGCCTTCCTGACCCGCTGCAGCCCGGGTGGTGTAGGGGCACCCACGGTGCTGTCAGGGAGGGAGTTCCAGGGTGTTGACCCGGTGGCAGTGAAGGGTGTATTTCCAAGTCAGGATGGTGAGTGGCTCAGAGGGGGCACTTGTGGGGGCCGGTGGCATTCCCAGGGATCTGCTGCCCTTGTCCATCGAGAGGTCACAAGTTTGGAAATCGCTGTCTAAGGAGCATTGCGGTTGTGTCACTCACTGCGTTTAAATAGAAATCTCTGGGACTTGTATTTCTGATTAAAGCCTGGGAGACAAATGGTGCCTCACCACGTGCTCACTGTGTCATTATTTGTTTGTTACGATGTTATGTGACACTTTCACTAGATGTGTAACTGGTTACATTTGGAGTGGAGTTATCCCTCTCCATGTGCAGGACCAGGTAGAACATAAGAACATAAAGAAATAGGAGCAGGAGTAGGCCATCTAGCCTCTTCGAGCCTGCCCCGCCATTCAATAAGATCATGGCTGATCTGTCGTGGCTCAGTTCCACATTCCGGCCCTCTCCCATAACCCTTAATCCCTCTCTTATCAAAAACCCTAGGTAGCCCCTAGCCACAGTCAGATTGACACTTGGAAAATAGCTTATAGAACATTACAGCGCAGTCCAGGCCCTTCGGCCCTCGATGTTGTGTTGACCAGTGGAACCAATCTAATGACCCTCTAAACTAAACTATTCCAATGTTATCCATATGCCTATCCACTGACCATTTGAACACCCTTAAAGTTGGCGAATCCACAACTGCTGCTGGCAGGGCATTCCACGCCCTTACTACCCTCTGAATAAAGAACCTATCTCTGGACATCCATCCTATAATTACCACCCCTTAATTTAAAGCTATGTCCCCTAGTGTTAGCCACCACCTTCTGAGCTCTCACTGTCCACCCTATCTAACCCTCTGATCATCTTGTATGCTTCAATCAGGTCACCTCTTAACCTTCTTCTCTCTAACGAAAATAACCTCAAGTCCCTCAGCCTTTCCTCATAAGACCTTCCCATCATACTAGGCAACATCCTGGTAAACCTCCTCTGCACCCTTTCCAATGCCTCCACATCCTTCTTATAATGTGGCGACCAGAACTGTATGCAATACTGCAAGTTGCGGCCTCACCAGAGTTTTGTACAGTTGTAACATGACCTCACGGCTCCGAAATTCAATCCCTCTACCAATAAAAGCTAACACACAGTACGCCTTCTTAACAACCTTATCAACCTGGGTGCCAACTTTCAGGGATCTATGCACGTGTACCCCGAGAACTCTCTGCTCGTCTACACTACTAAGAGTCCTTCCATTAGCCCTATATTCTGTACTCCTGTTATTCTTACCAAAGTTAATCACCTCACACTTTTCCGTATTAAACTCCATCTGCCACCTCTCAGCCCAGCTCTGCAGCTTATCTGTGTCCCTCTGCAAACTGTAACATCCATCCTGTATATTATGTTATAGAATCATAGAAAGCCTACAGTGCAGAGAGAGGCCATTCGGCCCATCGAGTCTGCACTGACCACAACCCCACCACAGGCCCTATCCCCATACCCATCCACTAATCCCTCTAACCTATGCATCTCAGGACACCAAAGGGGGCAATTAAGCATGGCCAATCATCTTTGGAAGAAACTGGAGCGCTGGGCGGAAACCCACGCAGACACGAGGAGAATATGCAAACTCCACACAGACACGAGCCGGGGATCGAACCCAGATCCCTGGAGTTGTGAAGCAGCAGTGCTAACCCACTGTGCCGCGGTGCCGGCATCATGGGTGTAATTCACCCAGCCCACTAGGGTGTAGAGAAAGATCAACTTAATGTGGGATAGGTCCATTCGATGGCAGCAGGGAAGAAGCTGTTCTTGGAACGCGAGCTCAGACTTTTGTATCATTTTCCCGTCAGAAGAAGGTGGAAGAGGGAATGTCCCAGGGTGTCCTTAATTACGCCGGCTGCTTTGCAGTGGGAAGTGTAGACAGAGTTAATGGATGGGGGGGCTGGTTTGCGCGGTGGACTGGGCGACACTCACAAACCGTTCTTGGGCACAGCAGGAGCCCATACCAAGCTGTGACAAAACTGCAGCAGGCGACGGCGCAGAGGGACCTCGGGGTCCTTGTGCATGAGTCACAAAAACCCAGCTTGCAGGTGCAGCAGGTGGTCAGGAAGGAGAATGGGATGCTGGCCTTCATAGCGAGGGGGATTGAATATAAAAGTAGGGAGGTCTTGCTGCAGCTGTATAGGGCATTGGTGAGGCCGCAGCTGGAGTACTGTGTGCAGTTTTGGTCGCCGTACTTACGCAAGGATATTTTGGCCTTGGAGGGAGTGCAGAGGAGGTTTACTAGGCTGATACCGGAGTTGAGGTGGTTGAGCTATGAGGAGAGGCTGAATAAACTAGGCTTGTACTCGTTGGAGTTTAGAAGAGTGGGGAGATCTCATTGAGACGTATAAGATGATGAATGGGATGGATATGATAGAGGTGGAGAGACTCTTCCTGTTCAAAAAAGACAGTAGGACTAGGGGGCACAGCCTCAAGATAAAGGGGAGGCGTTTTAGAACGGAGTTGAGGAGGAACTTCTTCACTCAAAGGGTGGTGAATCTCTGGAATTCTCTGCCCGTTGAAGTGGTGGAGGCTGCCTCGCTAAATATTTTTAAGAAGCGGGTTGATGGGTTCTTGATAAGAGAGGGGATTAAGGGTTATGGGGAGAGGGCGGTAAGGTGGAACTGAGACACGACAGATCAGCCATGATCTTATTGAATGGCGGAGGCAGGCTCGAAGGGCCAGATGGCCTACTCCTGCTCCTATTTCTTATGTTCTTATGTTCTTAATGCTTTCTATGGTACATCTGTAAAAGTTTTACAGGCACCGTAGCGGACATCCAGATTTCCTTAGCCTCCTGAGAAAGTTGGCAAGCTTTCTTCACTGTAGATATTTATATACGAGTTTCTGTTCTTGTTCCAAATCGCTACGAGATCAGAACGCTCACTTTCAGAACTTGCTTTGTTACATTTGGGTGCAGCTTGCCGCAAGCACAGATGATAAAATTGATACGAAGGAAAGTCGCTGAGAGTTACCAACAACAGCTGACAGGAAACGGCATAGTCTTTATTTATTATTGCACCAGTTTCCGTCCCAAAGCAGAATCTGTGACAAAGATGAGAGCAGAGAAGGAGAGACTAGGCGTCGACATTCAGCGCAGATGTTTGATCGTCTGGGCCTGCGTCCTTGCTGCGGCCGCCCTGGTCTCGGCCTACGCAGGGGCAGTGGCCTTGCAGCGCGTCCTGGCCCTCAAGGCGGAGATCTCGTCCATGAGGGAGGAGCTGGAGAGGTACAAAGGCCGGCTGGACCAGCTGGGCTTCCTGGCGAGAGGGACCAGGGGGCGAGCGGCGGACGGGAGCGGCGCGGGAGGTCAGTTCGGCCAGCGGCCCCGGAGCCGGGACAGACTGGCCGAGGGGGGAGAGAAAGCTCGGAGGAGGAGGAGGAGGAGGAGGAGGAGGAGGTCGCTCCCCGCGTCGACTCGCTTGTCCCTGGTGCAGCTGATCGCGGCCAACAGCCGGAAGCCGGTGGCGAGGGTGAGCAATTGCCAGAGGTGCGTGCCGGGGAGGCCCCAGCAGGCTTGCCGAGCCGATCGGAAACCCATTCCCAGCCAGGACCAGGCGGAGGAGACTCCCATCCCGTGGATTCTTAGCCTGCGCAAAGGTACCGCCCCTGGGCAAGGCAGACGACAGAATCTCCGTGCGGGAAACGGGTTACTTTCTGGTCTACAGCCAAGTGTGGTACAAGGATAACACCTTCACGATGGGCCATTTCATCAAACGGATAAAGGCCAACTTCGTCGGCAACGAGCCGCAGTCCATAACCCTCTTCCGGTGCATCCAGAACATGCCCGCCTGCTGCCCCAATAACTCCTGCTTCACCGCTGGCATTGCCAAGCTGGAGGCGGGCGACGAGCTGCAACTGGTGGTCCCGAGGAGTGAGGCCCACATCGCACTGACCGGAGACGGGACTTTCTTCGGAGTGGTAAAACTGTCGTGAAAATGGCGCCCAGAGCATTTCAGAGGACAAGGATCAGTGTGGCTGAGGGACAGGCCGTTCGGCCCCACGCTGGTCATGATATCCGCCCAAGCTAAAACCGTACGCACTTACGGAGTCCACACCCATCCTGTTCACGTGTTTGTCTATAGCTGCCCCTTAAATAACGCTCCCGTATGCTGCCCCCGCCACTTCCCCGAGGTGGGATGTTCATAGTCATTGAGGTTTACAGCATGGAAACAGGCCCTTCGGCCCAACTTGTCCATGCCGTCCCTTTTGTTTTTGAAAAACCCCTAACCCAATCCCAATTGCCCGCATGTGGCCCATATCCCTTCATACCCATCGGACCCACGTAACTATCCAAGTGCTCCTTAAAAGATAAAATTGCCTCTACTACTACCTCTGGCAGCTCGTTCCAGACACTCACCGCCCTCTGGGTGATAAAAAATTGCCCCTCGAATGTTCTGGAATTGAAAATTGCCGGTTCCTGGGTGAAAGAAATGATGTTTCGAAGGGTTATACCTTCTCCTGCGTTGCGAGGGAGATGAAAGGAGATTGGGATGGCCGTTCGGGATAGTTCAGTTGTTTTCGGACAGGTTGGATTCGATCCAGGGAATCACCTTACATCGCATTCCATCCTGCTTTACGTCAGCGGGAATCTACGATGGCACGAGATGCGGCCCAGAAGACGCAAAAATCCACAAGGGGACAGAACGTGAGGCAACTTCTATCTCTAGGGTTGGCCCAAAATGCCAATTAGGAGGGGATTTTAGCAAAGGGAGGGACAGGGACCCGGGGTTTGATTCCCCACTTGGATCACTGTCTGTGTGAAGTCTGCACGTTCTCCCTGTGTCTGCGTGGGTTTCCTCCGGGTGCTCCACTTTCCCCCCATAGTGAAAAAGTATGTAGGTTAGGGTGGATTGGCCGTGCTAAATTACCCCTTAGTGTCCAAAGATGTGCAGATTAGGTGGATTGGCCATGCTAAATTGCCCCTTAGTGTCCAAAGATGTGCAGGTTAGGTGGATTGGCCGTGCTAAATTACCCCTCAGTGTCCAAAGATGTGTAGGTTAGGTGGATTGGCCATGCTAAATTACCCCTTAGTGTCCAAAGATGTGCAGGTTAGGTGGATTGGCCATGCTAAATTGCCCCTTAGTGTCCAAAGATGTGCAGGTTAGGGTGGATTGGCCATGCTAAATTACCGCTTTTTGTCCAAAGATGTGCAGGTTATGTGGATTGGCCATGCTAAATTATCCCTTAGTGTCCAAAGATGTGCAGGTTAGGTGGATTGGCCATGCTAAATTACCCTTTTTTGTCCAAAGATGTGCAGGTTAGGTGGATTGGCCATGCTAAATTATCCCTTAGTGTCCAAAGATGTGCAGGTTAGGTGGATTGGCCATGCTAAATTGTCCCTTAGTGTCCAAAGATGTGCAGGTTAGGTGGATTGGCCGTGCTAAATTGCCCCTTAATGTCCAAAGATGTGCAGGTTAGGTAGATTGGCCATGCTAAATTACCCCTTAGTATCCAAAGATGTGCAGGTTAGCTGGATTGGCCGTGCTAAATTGCCCCTTAGTGTCCAAAGATGTGCAGGTTAGGTGGAATTGGCCGTGCTAAATTGTCCCTTAGTGTCCAAAGATATGTAGGTTAGGTGGATTGGCCGTGCTAAATTGTCCTTAGTGTCCAAAGATGTGCAGGTTAGGTGGATTGGCCATGTTAAATTGCCCCTTAGTGTCCAAAGATGTGAGGTTAGGTGGATTGGCCATGCCCAAATTGCCCCTTAACGTCCAAAGATGTGCAGGTTAGGTGGATTGGCCATGCTAAATTACCCCTTACTGTCCAAAGTTGTGTAGGTCATGGGGGTTAGCGAGGTCCATACGTGGGGTTATGGGGATGGGGTGGGTGGCTCTGTCAGGGAGTCCCTGCAGACTCGAGGAGCCAAATCTGCGCTGTAGGGATTCAGTGGTTAACAGGATCCAAGTCAGCAAGTGCCAAGATACTGAGCTTTCCTTTGATGCAAGAGTTTGTTGATTTGTTCAAGTCTCACAGCTCTCCTCCTATTCAACCCAGTGCCTCAGGCATCCCCTCTTTCTAGATGCTCAAAGACAATTATTACCCTTCACTCGTTTCTTTTAACCGTGGCAATGTGACTGTCGAAATGTTGACCCTGGAGAGTGGGTGCAGGAGCACGAGAGGAAAGATCAGTGAGGGGGGGGGGGGAAAGGAAGGTCCCCCGAAAACCAAAGTACAAACCAAATGCAGGGTCTCATCGGCACAATGTCAGCTCCTCCAATCTAAGTGAACGGAAAAATCTGACAAACGGGAGGCTCAGTCTCAGTGCCAAGGCAACTGGGAGCTACTAGTGGTGGGAAATCAGAACAGAAAATGTTTACGCCCAGAATTCACTCAATCTTGAGGTGGCACGGTGGTTAGCACTGCTGCTTCACAGCTCCAGGGGCCTGGGTTCCATTCCCAGCTCGGGTTTGTGTGGAGTTTGCACATTCTCCCTGTGTCTGCATGGGTTTCCTCCGGGGTGCTCCGGTTTCCTCCCACAGTGCAAAGATGTGCGGGTTAGGTTGATTGGCCAGGCTAAGATTGCCCCTTAGTGTCCCGGGATCTGTGGATTAGTGGGTAAAATACGTAGGGATATGAGGATAGGGCCTGGGTGGGGATTGGTGGGCCGAATGGCCTCTTTCTGCACTGTGGGGATTCGATGATTCTTAGCAGAGAGGAGCTGGAGACGTACAAATACCAACTAGATCAGCTGGGGACATTGCTTGAAGGAAGGAAAGGGAAGGGAAGGGAAAGGAGGCCTTAGCGGGTATTACTAGACTATTAATCCAGAAACTCAGCTAATGTTCTGTGGACCCGGGTTCGAATCCCGCCATGGCAAGCGGTGGAATTTGAATTTAATAAAAAATAACTGGAATTAAGAATCTACTGATGACCGTGAAACCATTGTTGGGAAAAACCCCATCTGGTTCACTCCTTTGGGGAAGGAAATCTGCCATCCTTACCGCGGTCTGGCCTACATGTAACTCCAGGGGCACAGCAATGTGGTTGACTCTTAAATGCCCTCTGAAATGGGCGTTAAATGTTGGCCCAACCAGCAATACCTGAATGTAAAAAACAAGTTTAATGAAAATCGAATCCTTTGTGCCACTGATTGCCACCAAAAGGCAAGAATGGGTAATCATCAAAAACGTGTACCTGGAATACATCGACCGACTTTTAACAAAGATTTGATTCAGATCAGAACCAAGCAGAGGAGACAGCCCCCTGCGCACTCCTAGCTTGAGAAGAGGAGCCTGTCTCGGCAAAACACCTTCTCCCACCTTCCCCGCGACTGGGATTCTCCGCTCCTGCTGCAGTGATCGGAGATGTGGCCGAGTGCCAAATTCCCCACTGGGAGTGCCGGCGAGGTGTGAACTGCTGGAGAATTCTGGCCAAAATTGCCGCGGGAGATACTGGTTACTTTCAGGCTTGTAGCCAAGTGCTTCAGGATAATACGCGTAGAGTGGGACGGTGACTGGCACGAAGAAATCCCGTTCCGTTGTGGCAAGATCACACCCGTTCCGAGCTCCAGAGTCTGATGGAGGGTCACCCAGACTTGGCTCCGTTCTCTCTCTCCACAGACCCTTTCGGAATGGCTGAGATTTTCCAGTATTCTCTGTTTTCCTTTCCCGTGATGTGGAATTTCCAATGTTGGACTGGGGGTTGGCACAGTAAGTAGTCCCATAACACCAGGTTAAAGTCCGACAGGTTTAATCTGATAGCACGAGCTTTCGGAGCACTGCTCCTTCATCAGATGGTCATAAGATGAAGGGGCAGCACTCTGAAAGCTCATGCTACCAAATAAACCTGTTGGACTTTAAGCTGGTGTTGTGAGACTATTTGTGTTGCTTCCAATTAGCGCAACTGCAGTATTTTGTCTCTAGCTTAAATTTCTTTCCTGGCAGCTGTGATTAGGGTGACTGAGGGCTTTTGATGTGTCAGGTTGGCAGGGACCTTAAGGTAGGTTTTAGTGCTGAGCTCTGTGGCCCTTCACACACCCAGACTGAAAATTGCGGCTTCTCCAGACCGGGAATCCTTTAAGTGTGGCTGCTTTGGAAACGCACATTTTCCACTGAAGAGGACTACTCGGGGGAAAGACAGAGTGAAGCTTGGGGCAGGGTAACTGGGCACTGTCAAAAACAAAAATCCTTTCTTTCTGGGCAATGAATGTAACCGTGCATCCAGACCCCGATATGTAAATACTGCGCATTTTCTATTCGAATGTTTACAAGATTTGTGAATGTTAGAGTGAACACTACATGACGTTATGACTTGTGAATGTCTTTAAACTGTAAGGAAGTTTTTTTTTTGCGATTGTTGTCTGTAAATGACCAAACCAATTAAGTTTATTTTTGGAAAAACAATCTCTTCTTACTGGTTTAACGCTGCCTCATCTTGGAAACAAATAGAATATTGGTTTATCTGGAGTACTGTGTGCAGTTTTGGTTGCCGCACTTATTTTGGCCTTGGAGGGAGTGCAGAGGAGGTTGATACCGGAGTTGATGGGTGTTGAGCTATGAGGAGAGGCTGAATAAGCTAGGCTTGTACTCGTTGGAGTTTAGAAGAATGAGGGGAGATTTCATTGAGACGTATAAGATGATGAATGGGATGGATAGGATAGAGGTGGAGAGACTCTTCCCGCTCAGAAAGGACAGTAGGACTAGGGGGCACAGCCTCAAGATAAAGGGGGGGGCGGTTTAGAACGGAGTTGAGGAGGAACTTCTTCACTCAAAGGGTGGTGAATCTCTGGAATTCTCTGCCCGTTGAAGTGGTGGAGGCTGCCTCGCTAATATTTTTAAGAAGCGGGTTGTTGGGTTTTTGATAAGAGAGGGGATTAAGGGTTATGGGGAGAGGACGGGAATGTGGAACTGAGCCACGACAGATCAGCCATGATCTTATTGAATGGCGGGGCAGGCTCGAAGGGCCAGATGGCCTACTCCTGCTCCTATTTCTTATGTTCTTACGAAGGGGATCGAAGGATACAAGGGGCAAGGCAGGGTCAGGCGATTGAGTTGGACAATCAGCCACGATCGTGGTGAATGGGGGAGCAGGCACGAAGGGCCAAATGGCCTCCCGCTATCTGTGTTTCCATTTGCACAGTTTGGACACAGAGCTCTCACACTCAATGTTGTGGAGCAATCAGCATCCACCTCACTTCCCTTGCCCCTTGCTTAACCTACGAATCACTTCAGCCACACTGGCAGGAAAAAAAAACCTACACAGACGGGGAATCAGTGGAATGTGGCAGCCCTGCACGTTGGGGTGGGGGGGGGGGGGGGGGCAATGGGCGACAAAATGTCTGGTGCGGCTGCACTCGGAACACAGATGGGCCCCCCTCCCCCTCCCTTGCCCTCTAGGGGTTGCCCAGTTCTGGGATGGACCCTTTTTATTCGGAAAATCGCTAATGTAACTTCATTATCTAAGAAAACCTGTGAAAGTGAGACTGGGAAGTTATTGATCTGTTAACTTAATGTCCCTCTGGGGAAGAAAAACCTAAATGCTTTGGACCAGGAAGCTAAATTTGTAGATGGTACGTTGTTGGGCAGGTGGGTGAGCTGTGAGGAGGATGGAGAGATGCTTCAGGGTGATTTGGACAGGCTGTGGGTAACTGCATGGCAGATGCAGCATAATGTGGGTAAGTGTGAGGTTATCCACTTTAACAGCAATAATAGGAAGACAGATTATTATATAAATGGGTGTAAATTGAGAAATTGGGCAGTATGGTAGCACAGTGGTTAGCACAGCTCCAGGGACCTGGGTTCGATTCCCGGCTCGGGTCACTGTCTGTGTGGAGTTTTGCACATTCATCCCATATCTGTGTGGGTTTCCCTCCGGGTGCTTCTGGTTTCCCTCCCACAGTCCAAAGATGTGCGAGTTAGGTTGATTGGCCGTGGTAAATTGCTCCAAGATGCTTAGGCTAGAGGGATTAGTGGGTAAATATGTAGGGATATGGGGGTAGGGTCTGGGTGGGATTGTGGTGGGTGCAGACTCGATGGGCTGAATGGCCTCTTTCTGCACTGTAGGGATTCTATGATTCAATGTGAAAGGCTCAGTGACACCTTGGCGTCCTTGTGCACTAGTCACTGAAAGTAAGCACGCAGATACAACAGGCAGTAAAAGAAGGAAAACACGTTTATTTACAAGGATTACATTAACACTGCAAAGACATTTCTGTGTGATAACCCCCTGAGTCGCCACACTTCAGCACCTGTTCGGGTACACTGAGGCAGAGCTTAGCACCCAACTAGTACGAGTTTCGGACTGTGGGAGGAACCTGGAGGAAACCCATGCAGACACGGGGAGAATGTGCAAACTCCACAAGCTGGTTTTCGAACCTGGGTGCCCGGCGCTGTGAGGCAGCAGCGTTAACCACTGTGTCATTTGACCCATGCTGACATCCGACACAAAGTGAATGTTGCTGCAACTATGCAAGGTTCACACTTAGAATAATGTGCGTGGGTTATTTGAAGACAGATATATAATGCTTGGAGACTGAAGAAGGGAAAGGGTTAATGAATTTAATGAATTTTGTAACTAACGTACATCACAAACGTAACCCTCCTTCAGGGCTGATCTTCCCAGGCTTATACTGCTCCTGGCATTAATATAAAGTACTCATTCTTGTTTTCCTTACTTATTCATGTCTTTCATTCTTTTAACTTCCATTTCCTCATAAAGACAGATAGCTAAATGTGAATGTTATTTTGCAGACATTGCAAACCTTACCTGTTTGTGCTAACTGAACATAGTTAAACAGCTGCAGATGCTAGAGTGCGATAACAGCTATTTGACAGGAGAACTCCTGCTGGGAAGCTGCGACCGCACAAGTTACTTCAGCAAAAAAGCTGCTGGAGTCACCAGAAAAGCTGTGGATCGTAACTGCTTCGTGACTGAAGCCTCCAGGCGGGCTGTGGGTCCTGAAACCGAGAGCTGTGTCATGACTGGAATCAGAAGTGTTGCACGTCCTGACTGGTACAAGAGTTTGCTTGGTGACTGGTGCTGGTTATCATGATGTATAAATACCCATACTTATTTGTGTTCAGTGGGAAGCCTGTAAACCACTGTTAGGTGCCAGGTCTCTCCCAAAAGCTTTTGTAATAAAACTACTGTACTTTGACTCACTAATAGTCTCAGAGGTGTCTTTTACCTACAACAGTACTCGGAAGTTGAATGGGAAGGTTTATAAGGATGTTGCGGGCCTTGAGAAACTGAATTACAGAGAAAGGTTGAATAGGTTAGGACTTTATTCCCTGGAGCGTAGAAGAATGAGAGGTGATATGATTTAAACATATCAGATCCTTTCAGACAGAGATTCCCAGCCTCTGAGCTGCTTTTGTAGCTGCTGTGTTTACGTGGTGAGTCCAGTTGAGTTTCTGGTCAATGGTAACCCCCAGGATGTTGGCAGTGGGGGGATTCAGTGGTGGTAACACCAATGAATGTGAAAGGGCGATGGTTAGAGAGTCTTTTATTGTCGATGGTCATTGCCTGTGACACGAGTGTGAACCTGTATGAAGAAATAAGCAAGACTGATCTCTTGGGTTAACACATAAGGAATTAGTTTTATCCACTCAGGGAAATACATAACACTATTAAAAAAAAAGGCATGTCACAAATCCTGTGATATAAACACAAGCCTAAAGTTAGAGAGTGGACTACATGAAAATGATCAAAGCCAAAGTCCATAAGGAAGGACAAATATTCATGTTGTGATGTCCCTTTAGTGATCTTGAAGTTCTAGCTGTCACAACCAGTGTTATTAGGGACCAGATCAGTCAGCCCAGGTAGTTTCTGTCCTTTGATTGTGATTATGGGGTTCTGTGTACGGTACATGAGGAGCAGGCTGGTGCGTGACTTTGGTCTTTCTCATGTCGATGGTGAGTCCAAAGTTGTCACAAGCCGTGGAAAATTTGTCCACGCTGACTTGCGTCTCTGGCCTCTGAGCCGGTATACAGGGCACAGCCATCAGCAAGGAGGAAGTCCCTCAAGAACAGTCTCCTTCACTTTAGTAACAGCTTGAAGTCTCCTCAGGCTGAAGAACTTCCCATCCACTCTGTACTTGAGGCTGATTCCAGCAACACTGTCCCTGGGGAGGCATCATTCAGCGTGGCAGTAAACATCACGCTGAACAGTGTGGGTGTGAGCACACAGCCCTGTTTGACACCATCAGTGACTGCACAGCGCTGCCTGGGAGGTGTAGGTCAGCAAGCTTGATTTCTAAGCCTTCAGCCAGTGCTGAAGCTATACTGGGGTTCTTTAGCTTGGCTGCATTGATTCTTTTCATAACCTTGCTCTCTTGGGTCTGATACGGAGCCTTATTTTGGAGACAGTGAGCCTGTGATCTGTCCCACCTGCACAGTGCCTTGGTCACCCTGACACCCTGCCTGTCTTTACTCCTGACGAGGACATAGTCGATAAGATGCCAATGTTTCAAGCAGGTCTTGTTAAGGATAAGCAGATGGAGGGGCATACACGCGATGGGTCGTACTAGGGCTGCTCTTGGATGTTCGAGATTGGCCTAGTGCTTCATGTCGTTAGTGTACGCTTAAACTGGACCAGATACTGGGCAAACACGACAGCTCAGTGACTATTGCTGATTGCTGTGCAGACACATGGATTTGGGCTGGTGTCTGTGGGAGTTTGCGCATTCTCCCCGTGCTTGCGTGGGTTTTCTCCGGGTGCTCCGGTTTCCTCCCACACCCCAAAGATGTGCTATTAGGCTGATTGGAGGTAATAAATTGTCCCTAAATTAGTTTCCCTCACTGTGGAATGCCATAAGCATAGATAAGGGTCATGGGTGGAGGGGGGGACTGGTAATGTTAAAATGGCGGCGTGGGCTCGTTGGGCCGAAGGGCCTATTTCCCGGGCTGATTTTGTTCTTTGTTCTAATACAAGGTTTCACGTGCTCACTGTGTGTCGTGTGCTGCACAGGTCTTCAGTAAGAGTAGGCCATTACTGTTACACTTGCCCACTCCATGTCTCCCAATGACTCCCTGCCAGAGTCACACCCTCCTCTTGCCTTGAAATCGCCAGGCAAGATCAGCTTGTCTGTACTGTCCATCTTTGTAGAACTTGTGTTTCATCTCGTCCGGGTTGTTCATTGTGGGGGTGTGGGCGCTGATCAGTGTGGCTTGACTTCTGTTCTGTAGCGGAAGCTGTAACGTGGTAAGCCGGTTGTTCACACCCTTGGGTTGACTATCAAGGTGACTCCTGACGGTGAATCCAACTCCAGCATCACGATGCTCATCTCTGACGTGACCACTCCAGAAAGAAGTGTATCCACCTCCAGTTTCAGTCAGCTACGTTGGCAAGATGGGTTTCGCTCAGGACTGCAATGTCAATGTTGTATCTTGCAAGCTCTCGGGCAACTAAGGTTGTTCTTCTCCCTGCTCTGTCTGCTGTCGGGTTGTCCGAAAGTGTGCGCACGTTCCAAGTGCCAATGGTAAGCGGTGTCACCTTGTGTTTTATCTTGTTTCTTTGACCGCAAGACAGGACCCCTGCAAGCCGCGGTAAACTGGCCAGGGTGTAGTGAAGCAGGCAATGTTTAGGGCACCTTCCTCATTCTACGGAGGTGAGCAGTGTGTTCCTGAAGAGGACTGCTCAGTCGCCCAGGTAGACACCGAGTTCCACTGCTGCTTCGGTCAATGATAAATGACCATTAGACCTGAGCCGCTGGCCTACAGGCCCATGACTACAGCTCCCAGTGTATCCACACCCGCTGCTTCATCACCCGCCCATCGCCACAGGACTTCAAGGCTTGAACAGGACACTGGTGATGATGGTGTTGAAACTAGCGCTCGATTTGGATTAAAGGGAGGGAGAGTTGCGTAGCGTCAGCCTCACTCTCTCTTCCCAATTCCCATCTGGATCCAGTGGCAAGACAAGAGTCAAGGTGGCTGGAGATGGGGCCTAGGGCGCACGGGATGACCAGGATGTCTCCCGTGTCTTGTCCTGCTCTTTGCGTTCCACGATGCTCGCAGAGACCGCCTTCTTGACTGTTGGAGCTCAGTCCGCCGGACTCTGTCTTCACATGCCGGGATCGACAACTCCCTATCTCACCGAGGGTTGAGACCCGTCGACTACCCTCACCTGGTTTAGCCGGCTTGTTGAAACCGTTGCCCGGGGTGTGGCCACTGTCCGCGTGCAAACAGCTACGGGGGGCTACGGGGTGAGAGCTGAGCGCCAGGTGGGGAGAAAGGATGGACAAACTGCCCTGAAAGGATGCGACAGGTTGCCCCACCAGAGGTACCACCCCTCCCTGACACCCCCTACACGCCCTGGACTAGGGTAAGCACAGTATGAAGTCTCACAACACCAGGAATAAAGTCCAATCTGTTTATTTGTTGGCATGAGCTTTCAGAGTCTCAAGCTCCTACATCACCCGGTAAAGGGGTAATTCTCCGAAACCCAGGTTGATAAGAAGGCGTACGGTGTGTTAGCTTTTATTGGTAGAGGGATTGCATTTCGGAGCCGTGAGGTCATGTTACAAAACTCTGATGCGGCTGCACTTGGAGTATTGCGTACAGTTCTGGTCGCCGCAATTATAAAAAAGATGTGGAGGCATTGGAAAGGGTGCAGAGGAGGTTTACCAGGATGTTGCCTGGTATGGTGGGAAGGTCTTACGAGGGAAGGCTGAGGGACTTGAGGTTATTTTCGTTAGAGAGAAGAAGGTTAAGAGGTGACCTGATTGAGGGATACAAGGTGATCAGAGGGTTAGATAGGGTGGACAGTGAGAGCCTTTTACCTCGGATGGTGATGGCTAACACAAGGGGACATAGCTTTAAATTAAGGGGTCGTAATTACAGGACGGATGTCAGAGGTAGGTTCTTTACTCAGAGGGTAGTAAGGGAGTGGAATGTCCTGCCAGCAGCAGTTGTGGACTCGCCAACTTTAAGGGCATTCAAATGGTCAGTGGATAGGCATATGGATAACATTGGAACAGTTTAGGTTAGAGGGTCATTAGATTGGTTCCACTGGAGGGCCGCAGGGCCTGTACTGCGCTGTAATGTTCTATGTTCTAGTGCTGCCAAATAAACCTGTTGGACTTTAAGCTGGCGCCGTGAGACTTCTTACTGTGTGGTGTTACCAGACAATGGCATATGAGCAACAATGGAGCCACGTTAGCCGTCAATGTAAATGGCAACGTGGGCACAAAATCTCATGAAAATCTGAACATGACCTTGTTCTCCGATTTCCTCACCCCCGGCCCCCGATGACGCTATAAGGTTCACGCCCAAAGTGGCTACTCTGTTGACGAGATCCAATTCAAGGATTGTGCACTAGAGTTGAACCGGTTACCAGCCCCCTTTCCAACTCCCCCCTCACTGTGAAAATTCGGAAGGGGCCCCCCGCAATCGGAGATTCACTAATCCCAGTTTTAGCCGGACTGAACAGGCCTACAAATTTACAATGGTGGCACTTCTGGCCTCTTTTAAGGACCAACCGAATGAACAAACTCGAGTTAAATCAGGGCAAAGTAAAAGGGGCAACCCCCCCAAAAAGAGGGGGGGGGGGGAGGTGGAGAGCAGCCCGCAAAGTACGAAGGAAACTTGGAAACGTGACATTAAAATGTAAGGGCGGCACTTTGGGGATTGTCAATGGTCGGGGATCTGATATGGCTCAGCTGACCAAACAGCAGCCTCTCAGCTTCTCTTTGGCTCTTGCCAACATGTGGCACCATCCTGAAATCCCTTGGCCTCATCGAAACGCTTGGAGAATTCCGCCCAGGATTGCTCTTGGAAACGGCTGGCCATCGATTTAAAATCTTCCTCCGCGCAGTTAACTTGCTCTTCAAACAGGAGCTCCAAGTATTCACGCTTGATTTCACCTGCTTTCAAACAAGGGTGAAATGTGCAAACAGAACGACCAGCTTCCTTGTCGATCAGTTTGGCGCCTAGAAGTATGGGTACCGGCTTAATGACCAGGGCTTTTTGTTTCTTGACCGCAGCTACGAGCTCGCTCAGGGTCTGGATGTGTAAATCCGCTGCTGTCTGCACCTGGCTTCCATCGGTAGCTGATAAATGAACCACATCGGAAAACTTTTCCAGGTGGAATCGGGCGCCCTTCAGCCAAGCCTGCAAATTTACAAGGGTGGCATTTTGGGGATTGTCAATCATCGAGGATCTGATACGGCTCAGCTGATCGAACAGGGAACTCTCGTATCTTTCAGCTTCTTGCCAAAGCTTCTGTCTGTCGTTTGCGAATATATGGCAGCGGTCTCTGTAAGCTTGGATTATGCTAGAGATTTTGTGTGCTGTTCCCTCCCTGAATATTTTGCGGATTTCTCTATTAATGACTTTGTCAGTGCCTTCATTGGTGTTTATATATTGGTCTACAACATCACAAACAACTAATGTTAATATTCCTACTGCACCTAAAACAGCCAGGCATTTTGTGTGTTTTCTCACGAATTCCCAGATATTTTCAAAAAGTTTGTTTGTTGCTTTTGCCAGCAACATTTTTGTGTACTTGCAGCTTCTGATGTTGTGCTCATATGCTCCCTGACACTTCATCCTCTCATACAACTTGTCAGCAGCTTTTTATGCTCTTTGTGCTGAAGTCTCGTTCCCCATGTTGTTTTGGACATCAGGGATTTATTCCTGCGCCACATGGAAAACGGGAAATCCCGCGATGGACGAGAAGCTTGATAACAACTGCGTCTCTCAGGCTCAACAGCTCGGATGGGTGCCTACAACACAAACAACGGCAATTTGTTAACAGGGAAACCAAATTATATGGACGCTGGACATCTGAAATGAAGACAGAAGATGCATGTTGAATCCCCCTCCCTGATGAGCTCAATGCACTCTATGTCCATTTTGTGCGAGAGGTCAGTGAGAACATGCCCTCCACCCTGGAAGCCCTGGATGAACCTGTATCTGGGGGTCACCATGGCAGATGTCAACCCACAGCGACTGGTCTCAGATGGGGTACCCAGACGGGCACTGGGATCCTGCGCGGACCAGCTGGCAGAGATGTTCACAGACTCCTTCCACCTGTCTTTACAACAGTCTGTCCCCATCTGCTTCAAGGCGACAAGCATCACCCCAGTAAGGCAGTGTGCCTCAGTGACTATCGGCCAGTGGTTCTGATATCCATCATTGTGAAGTGCTTTGAAAGGTTAGTCATGGCACAAATTAATTCCGGACTACCTGAATCCACTACAGTTTGCCTACTGCTGCAACAGGTCCATAGCAGATGCCATCTCCCTGTCCCTACTCTCAACACCTAGATAACAAGGACACCTATATCAGACTCCTATTTATTAACTACAGCTCAGCTTTCAACACCATTATTCCCACAAAGCTCAGCTCCAAACTCCGTGGCCTGTGTCTCAGTTCCTCCCTCTGCAACTGGATCCTGAACTTCCTAACACACAGACCACAATCAGTAAGGATAGGCAACAACACCTTCTCCACAATCATCCTCAACACCAGTGCCCCATAAGGCTGTGTTCTCAGCCCCCTCCTTATACACCTCTGACTGTGCGGCCAAATTCCCCTCCAATTCGATTTTCAAATTTCCTGACGACACGACTGTAGTGGGTCAGATCTCAAACAATGACAAGACAGAGTTCAGGAATGAGATAGAGAATCTGGTGAACTGGTGCGGCAACAATAATCTCTCCCTCAATGACAACAAGGAGATTGTCATCGACTTCAGGAAGTGTAAAGGAGAACATGTCCCTGTCTACATCAATGCTCGAAAGCTTCACATTTTTAGGTGTCCAGATCACCAGCAACTTGTCCTGGTCCCTCCATGTCAACGCTATAGTTAAGAAAGCCCCACCAACGCCTCTACTTTCTCAGAAGACTAAGGAAATTTGGCATGTCCGCTATGACTGTCACCAACTTTTACAAATGCACCATAGAAAGCATTCTTTCTGGTTGTATCACAGCTTGGTCTGGGCTCCTGCTCTGCCCAAGGCTGTAAGGAACTACAAAATATCTTGAATGTAGTCCAATCCATCACGCAAACCAGCCTCCCATCCACTGATTCTGTCAACACTTCCCGCTGCCTCAGTAAAGCAACCAGCATAATTAAGGACCTCATCACCCCGGACATTCTCTCTTCCCCTTTCTTTTGTCGGGAAAAAGATACAAAAGTCTGAGGTCACATACCAAACGACTCAAGAACAGCTTCTTCCCTACTGCTGTCAGACTTTTGAATGGACTTATGTTGCTTTAAGTTGATCTTTCGTTACACCCTAACTATGACTGTAACATTATATTCTGCACTCTTTCCTTTCTTCTCTGTGAATGGTATGTTTTGTCTGTCTAGTGCGCAAGAAACAATACTTTTCACTGTATACTATCACGTGACAATAATAAATCAAATTAAATCAAAATCAAATACCCATCTTATCTATGTAACTGTTTAGATGCTTTTAAAAGACAAAATTGTGCCCGCCTCTACTACTACCTCTGACAGCTTGTTCCACTCACTCACCATCCTGTGTGTGAAAAAATTGCAGAACATAGAACATTACAGCACAGTACAGGCCCTTCGACCCTTGATGTTGCGCCGACCAGTGGAACCAATCTAATGACCCTCGAACCTAAACTATTCCAATGTTATCCATATGCCTATCCACTGACCATTTGAATGCCCTTAAGGTTGGCGAGTCCACAACTGCTGCGGGCAGGGCATTCCACGCCCTTACTACCCTCTGAGTCTCTCTGGACCTTTTATATCTCTCCCCTCTCACCTTAAACCCATACCCTCTAGTTTTAGACTCCCCTTACCTTTGGGAAAAGATATTGACCATCTAGCTAATCTGTGCCCCTCGTTCTTTTATAGACCTCGACAAGATCACGCCTCCTACGCTTCAGAGAAAAAAGTCCCAGTCTATCCAGCCTCTCCTTATAACCCAAACTATCGAGTCCCGGTAACATCCTAGTAAATCTTTTCTGCACTCTTTCTCATTCAATAATATCCTTTCTATAACAGGGTGACCAAAACTGTACACTGTATTCCAAGTGTGGCCTTACCAATGTCTTGTACAACTTCAACAAGATGTCCCAACTCCAACTGTTCTGACAGATGGAACCAAGCCTGTTGAATGCCTTCTTCACCTCTCTGTCCAACTGTGACTCCATTTTCAAGGAGCTATGAACCTGTGCCCCTAGATCTCTCTGTCCTGTAACTCTCCCTAACGCCCTGCCATTATCTGAGTGACTTCTGCTGCAGAGCGAGACAGCTGACCACGTGCGATCTTGGGCTGCCCAGCTTGTTGGTCATGGCACGTGTCGATTGACATGGAAAGGAGGGCAGGGGGTCTCCCTCCCTGCTGTCACCTCATAAGCTCCGACATCATTTCCATTTTTCAAGTTTGCTGACCCCAGACATACTCTCTTCCATCTTTTTCCATCAGGAAAGGGGTCTGAAGTCTGAGATCATAAGAAATTGGAGCAGGAGTAGGCCATCTAGCCCTTCGAGCCTGCCCCGCCAATTCAATAAGAATTCATGTACATTCTGAGATCAGCTTCTTCCCTGCTGCCATCAGACTTTTGAATGGTTCTACCTTATATTATCCTTCCTCCATATTCCAGCTATGAATGTAACGGAATATTCTGCACCCCTTTCTGTATGGACTCAATGAATGGTATGTTTTGTCTGTATAGCGCGCAAGAAACAATAGCTTTCGCTGTATCCCGTGTGACAAAAAATAGATCAGATTAAAACATCAGCCAATCAGCCACGTGGGACATGCCACTCCTGTTAATATATCCAACGAATGGTAAGGTCTCCAAAACCGAGCCCCGTGGAACTAGAACCTGCTTTACATTTGGAAGAATGGAAGAATAGCATCCTCACAGTGTGGAAAGACACCATCCAGCCCATGGGGTCTGAACCAACCACAAACCCTATCCCTGTAACCCATGTATTTACCCTAAATCCCCCTAACCTACACATCTTGGGACGCTAAGGGGCAATTTAGCATGGCAAATCCACCTAACCTGCACATCTTGGGACACCAAGGGACAATTTAGCATGGTCAAACTACTAACCCGCACATCTTTTGACACTAAGGGGCAATTTAGCATGGCCAATCCCCCTAACCTACACATCTTGGGACACTAAGGGCCAATTTAGCATGGCCAATCCACCTAACCCGCACATCTTTGGATGCCAAGGGACAATTTAGCACAGCCAATCCCCCTAACTTACACATCTTGGGACAGTAAGAGGCAATTTAGCATGGTCAATCCACCTAACCCCTACATTTTTGGACATTACAGGGCAATTTAGCATGGCCAATCCACCTAACCCGCACATTTTTGGACACTAAGGGCCAATTTAGCATAGCCAATCCAACTAACCTGCACATCTTTGGACACTAAGGGCCAATTTAGCATGGCCAATCCACCTAACCTGTACATCTTGGTACGCTAAGGGGCAATTTAGCATGGCCAATCCACCTAAACTGCACATCTTGGTATGCTAAGGGGCAATTTAGCATGGCCAATCCACCTAAACTGCACATCTTGGTACGCCAAGGGGCAATTTAGTATGGCCAATCCACCTAACCTGTACATCTTGGTACGCTAAGGGACAATTTAGCATGGCCAATCCCCCTAACTCGCACATTTTTGGACACTAAGGGGCAATTTAGCATGGCCAATCCCCCTAACCCGCACATTTTTGGACACTAAGGGGTAATTTAGCATGGCCAATCCCCCTAACCCGCACATTTTTGGACACTAAGGGACAATTTAGCATGGCCAATCCCCCTAACCCGCACATTTTTGGACACTAAGGGGCAATTTAGCCCCTTTGATTTTCCAGCAACAATATAGTGTTAGTGACCCTCCATCAGCAGACCCTGCCCTAATTGTGCTTGAGAAGACCAGGAGAAGTATTTACTAATCCCCAGTGAAGGTTTCGCCGCTATGTAGAGGCAGGGGGTGCCTCCTGGAGTTGTCCTGGGACCCAGTCTGTGAGCTTATTGCTGTTTCCTTTCTCTACAGCTCCACCCTTCTGCTCTGTAAATAACGGTGCGCATAATAGCTGCTTCTTTAAATAATAGTTTCTTCAAACTGAAAGTGAAACAGACTTTGGGGAGCTCAATCTGTAAACTATTCCTCTTTCTCGTTCAATTCAGTGGGGGTTAGAAAGCTCCACCCGCATTCCGGTGATGGTTCCAGAGTAAAACCCCTTTTACAGGTTTTATCCAGTTTTACCTCTTGTACAGATGCCCCGTAGAAAGCATCCTTTCTGGTTGTATCACAGCTTGGTATGGGCTCCTGCTCTGCCCGCAAGAAACTACAAAGGGTCATGAATGAAGCCCAGGCTATCGCTCAAACCAGCCTCCCATCCATTGACTCTGTCTCCCCGCTGCCAGCATAATCGAGGACCCCGTGCGCCCCCGCTCCCCCCCACCCCAGACATTCTCTCTTCCGCCTTCTTCCATCGGGAAAACAGATACAAAATCTGAGGTCATGGACCAAGAACAGCTCCTTCCCTGCTGCCATTAGGCCTTTGAATGGACCCGTCGTATATTAAGTTGGTCTTTCTCTACGCCCTAGATATGACTGTAACACTACCTTCTGCAACCTCGCTTGTGTATGAAGGTATAGAATCGTGGAACCCTACACTGCAGGAAGAGGGGCAATTTCTCAGCAGGGCCAATCAACCTAACCCGCACATCTTCGGACTGTGGGAGGAAACCCATGCAGACATGAGGAGAATGTGCAAACTCCACACAGACAGTGGCCCGAGCCGCTTTGTCTGTATAGCATGCAAGAAACAATACTTTCCACTGCATAATACTACGTGCGACGATAATAAATCAAGTCAAATCAGATCAATTAATGATGTCTGCACTTTAGAAACACCTGAACTCCCACTTAGCCCCATTTACCAGCCCATAGCCCTGAATGTTATGATGTACCAAAGTGCCCATCCAGGTACTTCTTAAAGGATGTGAGGTTACCCACCTCCACCACCCTCCCAGGCAGCGCATCCTCACCACCCTCTGGGTAAAAAGCTTTCCCTCACACTCCCCCGCCCCCAAACCTCCTGCCACTCACCTTGAACCTCTGTTCCCACCCCCCCCCCCCCCCCCCCCGTGACTGAAACTTCAACTGCGGGCAACAGCTGCTCCCAATCCACTCTGTCCGTGTCCCTCGATCAGGTTCCCCCCCACCCCCCGCCTCAGTCTTCTCTGCTCCAACCCAAGCCCTACCCAACCTCTCTTCATAACTGAAATGTTCCATCCCAGGCAGCATCCTGGTGAACCTACCCCCTCCGGTGGCAATCACATCCCTCCTGTGCGGCACGGTAGCACAGTGGGTTAGCACCGCTGCTTCACAGCTCCAGGGTCCTGGGTTCGATTCCCGGCTCGGGTCACTGCCTGTGTGGAGTTTGCACATTCTCCTCGTGTCTGCGTGGGTTTTCTCCGGGTGCTCCGGTTTCCTCCCACAGTCCAAAGATGTGCGGGTTAGGTTCATTGGCTATGCTAAAAAAATTGCCCCTTAGTGTCCTGGGATGTGTAGGTTAGAGGGATTAGCAGGTAAATGTGTAGGGATGTGGGGATGGGGTCTGGGTGGGATTGTGTTCGGTGCAGACTCGATGGGCCGAAGGGCCTGTTTCTGCACTGTAGGGTTCTATGGTTTGGTTATAATGGGGTGACCAGAAGTGCACACAGTACTCTATGATCTGGAGATGCCGGCGTTGGACTGGGGTAAACACAGTAAGAATTCTGACAACTCCAGGTTTAAGTCCAACCCATTTATTTGATAGTAAACTCACAAGCTTTCGGGGTTTGTCCCTTTGTCAGGTGAGCGGAGAGTTCCAGCCTCCTGTTAGCTCTGTGTGTGCTGTTATACACTCTGCCTGAGGCCAGAACTCTCCATTCGCCTGACGAAGGGACAAACCCCGAAAGCTTGTGAGTTTACTACCAATTAAATGGGTTGGACTTAAACCTGGAGTTGTCAGGCTCCTCACACAGTACTGTAGTCGTGGTTTCACCAAAGCTCTAAACAACTCCAAGACGACTTCTCTGCTTTCGTAATCTATGCCTCGGATGATAAAGGCGAGCACAGAGAACAACACAGCACAGGAAACAGGCCCTTCGGCCCAACGAGCCCCCGCCGCCATCTTGACATTCAGTGAGTGCCCTCTTCGACCTATGACCTTTGTCTACGCCTATTGGATTCCACAATAAAGGAGCCATAACCAGATTAAGGGACAACTAATTTAGGGATAATTTGTTAACACCAATCAGCCTAAGAGCACATTTTTTGGGGTGTGGGAGGAAACCAGAGAAAACCCACGCAAGCACGGGGAGAATGTGCAAACTCCCACAGACACCGGCCCAAATCCACGTGTCTGCACAGCAAACAGTGATAGTCACTGAGCTGTTGTGTTGCCTGTCAGTTGGTCCAGTTTAAGCGTTCACTAACGACGTGACACACTAGGCAAACTCTCAAAGCAACATCCAAGAGCAGCCCTCACACGGCCCACCGCGTGTAAGCCCCTTGTTGACCCATAAGGCGGCCCGAATCCCCTGTGGATTAAAAGAAAGTGTCCTTTTTCACCACCCTATTAATGTCTTCAGAGATCTGTGCTGAAATTCTGCTACTCTGCACGCCATGGGAATCGGAGCGAGTGAGGGGCAGACAACAGGAAGGTCTGTTGATCTTGGGCAGGGTTTAATAGTTCCTATTAAACTCAAAAGCCCTACAATCCCAAGCCTCTGGACAAACACGCCAAGATCCCTTTGTTCCACAGAACCTCCAAGGACCAGGCCATTCACTATGCCTTGTCAAATTATAAGTATAAGACAAATATTAGAGGGCAGTTTTTCACACAAAGGGTAGTGGGGGTGTGGAATGCACTGCCGAGTAAGGTGGTGGAAGCAGGCACGCTAGGGTTGTTTAAGAGTCACTTGGACAGCCACATGAGCGGTCTACATATAGGGGGATATAGCAGGCCTTAATAAACATTGTAGGCTTGGGATTCCGTTTTTGCCTCAGGGATGTTACAGTCTTTGCCTGTTTAATAATGAATTTTTTGTCTCCACAGGCATTTAAGTCCACCTTGTTGACCAGCAAGGGGCATGCATGCGGCAGGTTGTGGTGGGTTGCTCTTGGATGTTGCTTCGGGAGTTGCCTATTGCTTCATGTCGTTAGTGTGCTTAAACTGGACCATCTCAAGGGCAACATGACAGCTCAGAGACTATCTCTGTTGCTGTGCGGACACATGGATTTGGGCCTGTGTCTGTGGGAGTTTGCGCGTTCTCCCCGTGGTTGCGTGGGTTTCCTCTGGGTGCTCCGGTTTCCTCCCACATCCCAAAAATGTGCTTTTAGGCTGATTGATTGGGTAACAAATTGTCCCTATATTGGATCTCCCTGATCCTCGCACATTAGGCGTAGACTAAAATCATGAATAGGTCACTGAGACAATGGGACAGCGGCGCGGGTTCATTGGGCCGAAGGGCCTGTTTCCTGTGCTGTGTTGTTCTTTGTTCTTTGTTCATTACTCCTTCCAAAAACTATTTGAAATACTTTGCATCCAGGAATATTCATTTTCCAAACTTTATCACCTTGTCTTGTGTTTGGATCAAAATATTCCATAAGACATAGAAGCAGAATTAGGCCACTCGGCCCATCGAGTCTGCTCTGCTATTCAATCGTAGAACACAGAACATTCCAGCGCAGTACAGGCCCTTCGGCCCTCGATGTTGCGCCGACCAGTGGAACCAATCTAATGACCCTCTAACCTAAACTATTCCAATGTTATCCATATGCCTATCCAATGACCATTTGAATGCCCTTAAAGTTGGCGAGTCCACAACTGCTGCAGGCAGGGCATTCCGTGCCCTTACTACCCTCTGAGTAAAGAACCTACCTCTGACATCCGTCCAATATTTATCACCCCTCAATTTAAAGCTATGTCCCCTTGTGTTAGCCATCACCATCCGAGGTTAAAGGCTCTCACTATCCACCCTATCTGATCACCTTGTAGGCCTCAATTAGGTCACCTCGTAACCTTCTTCTCTCCAATGAAAATAACCTCAAGTCCCTCAGCCTTTCCTCATAAGAGTTTCCCTCCATACCAGGCAACATCCTGGTAAACCACCTCTGCACCCTTTCCAATGCCTCCACATCTTCCTTATAATGCGGCGACCAGAACTGTTCGCAATGAATCATGGCTGATATTTTTCTCATCCCCATTCTCCTCCCTTTTCCCCATGACCCTTGATCCCCTTGTCACACGGCTATGCTCCCTTTATTTTGATTTTTTTTGTACTCAACTTCCAACTGACTGGAAATTTTTCAGTTTGAATGGAGACAGAACAAACTGTTTAAAATTGCAAGGCCAGGCTGAGGAACAAACATATTATTCTCAGGGGATTGTGAAGAGAGTGACATTTCCTATAATCCAGACACCATCAAAACTCATAACCCTCTCAGGAAGGGACACTAAAAGTGCAAAGTATTGGATATCCGAAAGAAAGCCTGCCACAGACAGACATACACAAAGCCTCTTGGAAGTGCATAAGAACATAAGAACCGGGAGCAGGAGTAGGCCATCTGGCCCCTCGAGCCTGCCCCGCCATTCAATAAGATCATGGCTGATCTGTCGTGGCTCAGTTCCGCATTCCCGCCCTCTCCCCATTTAAAGTGACAGACCTGTCCCCACCAGTAATGTAGCCCAGTGTTATAAGAACATAAGAAATAGGAGCAGGAGTAGGCCATCTGGCCCTTCGAGCCTGCCCCGCCATTCAATAAGATCATGGCTGATCTGTCGTAGCTCAGTTCCGCATTCCCGCCCTCTCCCCATTTAAAGTGACAGACCTGTCCCCACCAGTAATGTAGCCCAGTGTTATAAGAACATAAGAAATAGGAGCAGGAGTAGGCCATCTGGCCCCTCGAGCCTGCCCCGCCATTCAATAAGATCATGGCTGATCTTTCCATGGACTCAGGTCCACTTACCCGCCCGCTCACCATAACCCTTAATTCCTTAATACACAATGGGTGAACTATCTCAAGACAAACTGCCCAGCCACTAGGGATTGCAAGAGGCACAAATGGCATCAAGAACATTTTCAGAGGAAGAAATTGAAGGCTTTTCTCTCTCCCTGCCTCTCTTTTGGAACAAGACTATCTCCTGGTTTGAGAAACCCACTCTGCCAGAAACCTACCCAACAAACCAGGATCTCGTAACAATTACAATATCATCAACATCCGACTGCATTAAAAAACAATTCATCTCAAACAGCTGCAGTGGAAGCTCTGTTTCAAGAACTGTCAAAGGATATTGGACAATATATTGGTTTAGCTTTTTTATTGGATTCTAATCCAAATTATTTTTGGTGTGTGTGTGTGTGTGAGCGTGTGTGTGTGTGAGTTTATGATTGTGTGTGTACGTGTGTGAGTGCGTAAGAGTGTGTGTGAGTGTGTGTGTGTGAGTGTGTATGTGTGTGAGAGTGTATGAGTGTGTGTGTGTGTGTGTGTGAGTGTGTGTGTGAGAGAGTGTATGAGTGTGTGTGTGAGTGTGTGTATGAGTATGTGTGTGTGTGAGTGTGTATGTGAGTGTGTGTATGAGTATGTGTGCATGTGTGTGTGTGTATGAGTGTGTGTGTGTGTATGTGTGTGTGGGTGCGTGAGTGTGTGTGTGTGTATGTATGTGTGTGTGGGTGGGTGTGTGCGTGTGTGTGTGTGTATGTGTGTGTGTGTGTGTGTGTATGAGTGCATGTGTGTGTGTATGTGTGTGTGGGTGCGTGTGTGTGTGTATGAGTGTGTATGTGTGTTTGTGTGTGTGTGAGTATGTGTGTGTGTGTATGTGTGTGTGGGTGTGTGTGTGGGTGCGTGTGTGGGTGCGTGAGTGTGTTTGTGTGTGTATGATTGTGTGTGTGTGTGTGTATGTGTGTGTACGAGTGCATGTGTGTGTGTTTGAGTGTGTGTGGGTGTGTGTGTGTGTTTTGTGAACTGTTTCGATACAGTGTGCTCTGACTAGCTGCCTTAGAGAAAGGCACGCTGCCCAGTTTGGATACCAGAGTTGGAGAATTCTCTGGCTGTTTGCATCCTGCCGCTGCTGCACAGAGGACAGGGACATTCACAGCGAGGGTGTAGAGAAAGATCAACTTAATGCGAGGTAGGTCCATTCAAAAGTCTGACAGCAGCAGGGAAGAAGCTGTTCTTGAGTCGGCTGGTACGTGACCTCAGAATTTCGTATCTTTTCCCCACAGGAGAAAGTGGAAGAGAGAATCTCCGGGGTGCGTGAGGCCCTTGGTTATACTGGCTGCTTTATCGAGGCAGCGGGAAGTGTAGACAGAGTCAATGGATGGGAGGCTGGTTTGTGTGATGGATTGGGCTACGTTCACAACCCTTTGTAGTTTTTTTGTGATCTTGGGCAGAACAGGAGCCCATACCAAGCTGTGATACAACCAGAAAGAATGCTTTCTATGGGGCATCTGTAAAAGCTGGTGAGAGTTGTTGCTGACATGCCAAATTTCCTTAGCCTCCTGAGAAAGTAGAGGCATTGGTGGGATTTCTTAACTGTAGCATTGGTGTAGAAGGACCAGGACAGGCTGTTGGTGATCTGGACACCTAGAAGCTTGAAGCTCTTGACCATTTCCACTTTGTCCCCGTTGATGTAGACGGGGGCGTGCCCTCCATATGCGGCACGGTAGCACAGTGGTCAGCACTGCTGCTTTGCAGCTCCAGGGACCTGGGTTCGATTCCTGGCTTGGGTCAGTGTCTGTGTGGAGTTTGCACATTCTCCTCGTGTCTGCGTGGGTTTCCTCTGTATACTCCGATTTCCTCCCACAGACCAAAGATGTGCAGGTTAGGTTGATTGGCCACGCTAAGGAATTGGATACAGGCTTGGTTAACTAACAGGATGTTGAGAGTAGGCATAAATGGGTTATTTTCAGCTTGGCAATTTGCTCACTATTGGGGTTCCATAGGGCTCGATGCTGGGGCCTCAACTATTTACAGTTCATATCAACGGCTCGGATGAAGAGATCAAGTGTGTGGTTGCTAAGTTTTGTTGAGGACTCAAATATAGGTAGGAAAGTATGTTATGGAGAAGACATTAGGAGCCTGGGAAAGGATAGGGTAAGTGAGTAGTCAAAAGAAGATTGGCAGAAGGAGTACAATGTGGAAAACTGTGAACTTATCCATGTTGGCAGGAAGAATAGAAATAGGATATTATTTAAATGGGGACTGGAGAACTCCAAGTCCTATAATTCCAACAGTACGGAAGGAGGCCATTCAGCCCATCGAGTATGCACTGACAACAATCCCATCCAGGCATAATCCCCATAACCCCATATATTTACCCTGTTAATCCCCCTGACACTAAGGGTCAATTTAGCATGGCCAATCCACCTAACCCGCACGTCTCTGGAGTGTGGGAGGAAACTGGAACATCCAGAGGAAACCCACGCAGACATGGGGAGAACGTGCAGACCACAAACAGGCAGTCATCCAAGGCCAGAATTGAACCCGGGTGACTGGTGTTAATTACTGTGCCACTGTGTAGAGGGATCTGGGTGTCCTGGTACATAAATCATAAAAATCAATATACAGGTGCGTCAAGCCATTAGGAAGGTAAATTGAATGTTGTCATCAAATATAAAAGTTAGCAAGGTTTACCTCAGTTGTACAGGGCGTGGGTGAGACTTCAGCAGTTGCAGTTTTGGCCTAAGAAGATATAATGGGGGTGGGGGTGGGGCCAGGGCGGGGGGGGGGGGGGGGTTGGCACAGTGGCACAGTGGTTAGCACTGCTGCCTCACAGCGCCAGGGACCCGGGTTCGATTCCTGCCTCGGGCTCACCCTCTGTGTGGAGTTTGCACATTCCCCCCATGTCTGCGTGGGTTTTCTCCGGTTGGTCTGTTCCTCCCACGCTCTAAAGATGTGCAGGTTAGGTTGATTGGCCGTGCTAAATTGCACCTTAGTGTCGGGGGGACTAGCTAGGGTAAATGTGTGGGGTTACGGAAAGAGGGCCTGGGTGGGATTGTGGTGAGTACAGACTCGATGTGCTGAATGGCCTCCTTCTGTACTGTAGGGATTTAATGATAATTGCATTAGGAGCAGTGCGGTTCACCTCACTAATTAGTGGGTTAGTATTTAAACGATTAGTGCAATTAAGTTTCTGGTCAATGGTGCTGATAGTGGGGGATTTATATAGAACCCTACAGTGCAGAAACAGGCCCTTCGGCCCATCGAGTCTGCACCTAACACAATCCCACCCAGACCCTTTCCCCATATCCCTACACATTTTACCTGCTAATCCCTCTAACCTACACATCCCAGGATACTAAGGGGCAATTTTAGCATAGCCAATGAACCTAACCCGCACATCTTTGGACTGTGGGAGGAAACCGGAGCACCCGGAGAAAACCCACGCAGACACGAGGAGAATGTGCAAACTCCACACAGGCAGTGACCCGAGCCGGGAATCGAACCCAGGACCTTGGAGCTGTGAAGCAGCAATGCTAACCACTGTGCTACCAAAGCAGGAGACAATATGTGAATTTGACATCAACATTCTGAAAAGTAGACTTATAAAAGGAAAGAAATTAAGTGTGACTTCTGAAGAGACTAGTTCAGATAAGGGAAGATTAAAAATTTTTAAAGTTTATTCATCACAAGTAGGCTTACATACACACTGCAATGAAGTTACTGTGAAAATCCCCTAGTCACCACGCTCCAGCACCTGTTTGGGTACACTGAGGGAGAATTTAGCATGGCCAATGCAACCTAACCAGCACGTCTTTTAGACTGTGGGAGAAAACTGGAGCGCCTGGTGGAAACCCACGCAGATACGGGGAGAATGTGCAAACTCCACATAGACAGCGACCTGAGCCGGGACTCGAACCCGGGTACCTGGCGCTGTGAGGCAGCAGTGCTAACCGTTGTGCCACCACACCACCAAA
>CM075754.1:8493476-8635400 GCA_037974335.1 Prionace glauca
CCTCGTAGACGTAGGCAGCACAGTGGGTTGGCACGGCTGCCAAACAGCTCCAGGGTCCTGGGTTCGATTCCCAGCTCGGGTCTGTGTGGAGTTTGCACATTCTCCTCGTGTCTGCGTGGGTTTCCTCCCACAGTCCAAAGATGTGCGGGTTAGGTTGATTGGCCGTGCTAAAAAGTTGCCCCTTAGTGTCCTGGGGTGTGTAGGTTAGAGGGATTAGCGGGTATGGGGGGTAGGGACTGGGTGGGATTGTGGTCGGTGCAGGCTCGATGGGCCGAAGGGCCTCCTTCTGCTCTGTAGGGTTCTACGATCTACGATCACTGTACTGTTAGGGAGGGACTTCCAGGAATTTAACCCAGCGATAGTCAAGGAGGGGCTGATATATTTCCAAGTCAGGATGGTGAGTGACTTGGAGGGGAATTTGCAGGGGGGTGGTGTTCCCAGGGATCTGCTGCCCTTGTCCTTCTAGACGGAAGTGGTCACAAGTTTGGGAGGTGGTGTCTAAGGGTCTTTAGTGAATTGCTGCAGTGTATCTTGTAGATGGTACACACGGCTGCTACTGAGTGTCGGTGGTGGAGGGAGTGAATGTTTGTGGATGTGATGCCAATCAAGCTTGGTCATGGATGGTGTTGAGTTTCTTGAGTGTTGTTGGAACTACACCCATCCAGGCAAGTGGGGAATATTCCATCACAGTCCTGACTTGTAGCTTAAGAACATAAGAACATAAGAAATAGGAGCAGGAGTAGGCCATCTGGCCCTTCGAGCCTGCCCCGCCATTCAATAAGATCATGGCTGATCTGAAGTGGCTCAGTTCCACCTTCCCGCCCTCTCCCCTTAATCCCCTCTCTTATCAAAAACCCATCAACCCGCTTCTTAAAAATATTTAGCGAGGCAGCCTCCACCACTTCAACGGGCAGAGAATTCCAGAGATTCATCATCCTTTGAGTGAAGAAGTTCCTCCTCAACTCCGTTCTAAACCGCCCCCCCCTTTATCTTGAGGCTGTGCCCCCTCGTCCTACTGTCCTTTCTGAGCAGGAAGAGTCTCTCCACCTCTATCCTATCCATCCCATTCATCATCTTATATGTCTCAATGAGATCTCCCCTCATTCTTCTAAACTCTAACGAGTACAAGCCCAGTTTATTCAGCCTCTCCTCATAGCTCAATTTCCCCAACTCCGGTATCAGCCTAGTAAACCTCCTCTGCACTCCCTCCAGGGCCAAAATATCCTTGCGCAGGTACGGCGCCCAAAACTGCACACAGTACTCCAGCTGCGGCCTCACCAATGCCCTATACAGCTGCAGCAAGACCTCCCTGCTTTTATATTCAATCTCCCTCGCTATGAAGGCCAGCATCCCATTTGCCTTCCTGACCACCTGCTGCACCTGCAAGCTGGGTTTTTGCGACTCATGCACAAGGACCCCGAGGTCCCTCTGCACCGTCGCCTGCTGCAGTTTTTCACCCCGTAAGTAATAGTCCTTCCGCTTTGGGGAGTCAGAAGGTGAGTTACTCTCCGCAGTATTCCCAGCCTCTGACCCGCTCTGGCCGCCACTGTGTGTAGTTGGTGAGTCCAGTTGAGTTTCTGGTCAATGGTAACCCCCAGGAATGTTGATTGTTTCCAGCAGATCATTTTTTTATTCTTTCACAGGGTCTGGGCTAGGCCAGCGATTCTTGCCCATTCACTACAGAAGGTGGTGCTGACTACTTTTTTTGAACCACTGCCATCCATGTGGTGTAGGTACACCCACAGTGCTGTTAGGGAGAGGTGGACTTTCAAGGTTTTAACCCAGAGACAGTGAAGGAACGGCCGATATATTTCCAAGTCAGGATGGCGAGTGACTCAGAGGGGAACTTGCAGGGGTACCCAGTATCTGCCACCCTTGTCGTTCTAGGTGGAAGTGGTTCTGGTTTAGGAAGGTGCTACCTTGATGGGTTCCTACAATGCATCTTATAGATGGTACACCTCGCTACCACTGTGCACTGGGTGATGAGACACATCACACAATTTAGAACCCTACAGTGCAGAAACAGGCCCTTCGGCCCATCGAGTCTGCACCGAACACAATCCCACCCAGACCCTATCCCCATATCCCTACACATCTACCTGCTAATCCCTCTAACCTACACATCCCAGGACACTAAGGGGCAATTTTAGCATAGCCAATGAACCTAACCCGCACATCTTTGGACTGTGGGAGGAAACTGGAGCACCCGGAGAAAACCCACGCAGACACGAGGAGAATGTGCAACCTCCACACAGACAGTGACCCGAGCCGGGAATCGAACCCAGGACCCTGGAGCTGTGAAGCAGCAGTGCTAACCACTGTGCTACCGTGCCGCCCAAACATTTGGCCGTGTTTCGAATGCACCTTCTTTGCCCAACGAGGCCTGGAGTGGGACTCGAACCTGGAGCTTCAGGCTCAGAGGCAGGGATGCTAATCCCACTGCGCCACATGCTGGGAATCCTTGTCCATAATTATTCAAGCAAGTCCTTGTGTCAGTTTTCAGAACTACAGTGCTCATATTTTTATAACAATCATTTTTACATCAGACTGGAACGTACTCTGAATTAAATATTATCTTCTTTAAACCTGGGCTGGGTGGGTTAAGAACAAGGAACAACTCAGCACGGGAAACAGGCCCTTTGTCCCAACGAGCCCGCGCCGCCGTTTCAACATTGCGAGTTCCCTCTTCCACCCGTGACCCTTGTCTACGCTTATGGCACTCCAGATTGAGGGGAGACTAATTTAGGAACAATTTGTTACACCAATCAGCCTAAGAGCACATCTTTGGGGTGTGGGAGGAAACCGGAGCACCTGGAGGAAACCCACGCAACCACAGGGAGTCCTCATATCCCATGAGCCTTAACCTTTTCTATCAGCCTACCGTGAGGGACTTTGTCAAACGCCTTACTGAAATCCATATAGACGACATCAACGGCTTGTCCTTCGTCGACTGTTTTTGTCACCTCCTCAAAGAATTCTACCAGATTCGTAAGGCAAGACCTCCCTCTAACAAAGCCATGCTTAACAACGAGCCGGGCTCGTTGGGCCAAAGGGCCTGTTTCCCGTGCTGAGTTGTTCCTTGTTCTTAACCCACCCAGCCCAGGTTTAAAGAAGATAATATTTAATTCAGAGTACGTTCCAGTCTGATGTAAAAATGATTGTTATAAAAATATGAGCACTGTAGTTCTGAAAACTAATCGGATCGCAACGCTCTAAATGCGTATACATCCTATCCCTAAGAACTTTTCCCAACAACTTCCCTACCACTGATGTCAAACTCACCGGCCTACAATTACCAGGGTTATTCCCTTTTTAAATAACGGTACCACGTTCGCTATCCTCCGGTCCTCAGGGACCTCACCTGTGTCCAAAGGAGAGACAACGAGAAAGGAGGGTTGTCTGATGGGGAGAGTTACTCACCGCGATATTCCTAACCTCTGAGCTGCTCTGGTATTCACTGCGGTGAGTCCAGTTGAGTTTCTGGTCAATGGGAACCAGAAACCATGGAGTTAAAAAATCTGCCAGAGTCTAGAAGGTTAAGAGGTCACTTGATTGAAATGTATTAGGATCCTGAGGGATCTGGACAGAGTGGATACTTCCTCATGTCGGAAAATCTAGAACGAGGGGTCACTGGTAAGAATAATGGGTTGCCCATTTAAGACGAGGATAAAACAAATTTTTTTTTCCTCTTAGATGGTCGCAAGTCTTTGGAACTCTGCTGGAGACGAGAAGAATGAGAAGTGATCTTAAAGTTAATTTACATTAACATCACAATGAAGTTACTGTGAGAATTCCCTAGTCGCCACACTCCGGCGCCTGTTCGGTTACACTGAGGGAGAATTTAACACGGCCAGTGCACCCTAACCAGCACGTCTTTCAGACTGTAGGAGGAAACAGGAGTACCCGGAGCAAACCCACGCAGACACGGGGAGAATGTGCAAACTCCGCACGGTGACCCAAGCCAGGAATCGAACCCGGGTCCCTGGTACTGCGAGGCAGCAGTGCTAACCACTGTGCCACTATGCCGCACTTATTGAGACAAATGGGATTCTCCAGGGGCTGACAGTGTAGATGATGAGAGGTTGTTTCTCCTCGTGGGAGAGTCCAGGACCAGAGGATATCATTTAGGAGGAAGGGAGTCACCCATTTGTGGTGGAGATGAGGAGGAATTTCTCAGAGGGTGGTGAACCTGTGGAATTCTTTGCGCAGAGGGCTGTAGAGACTGGGTCATTAAATATGGTTCAAGGCTGAGATAATCAGGAAGAGAATCGAGGGTTATGGGGATAACTCCTGGCCTTTCACTCCCCGCCATGGCTGTAAGGACAGAGAATGTGGTGGTCAACCAACTCTCCATTCACTGCAGCCGGAGAATCCCGTCACAGTCAACGGCCGGAGAATCCCGTCACAGTCAACGGCCGGAGAATCCCGTCACAGTCAACGGCCGGAGAATCCCGTCACAGTCAACGGCCGGAGAGTCCCGCCACAGTCAACGGCCGGAGAATCCCGTCACAGTCAACGGCCGGAGAATCCCGTCACAGTCAACGGCCGGAGAATCCCGTCACAGTCAACGGCCGGAGAATCCCGTCACAGTCATCGGCCGGAGAATCCCATCATAGTCAACGGCCGGAGAATCCCGTCGCAGTCAACGGCCGGAGAATCCCATCACAGTCAACGGCCGGAGAATCCCATCACAGTCAACGGCCGGAGAATCCCATCACAGTCAACGGCCGGAGAATCCCGTCGCAGTCAACGGCCGGAGAATCCCATCACAGTCAACGGCCGGAGAATCCCGTCACAGTCAACGGCCGGAGAATCCCGTCGCAGTCAACGGCCGGAGAATCCCATCACAGTCAACGGCCGGAGAATCCCATCACAGTCAACGGCCGGAGAATCCCGTCGCAGTCAACGGCCGGAGAATCCCATCACAGTCAACGGCCGGAGAATCCCGTCACAGTCAACGGCCGGAGAATCCCGTCACAGTCAACGGCCGGAGAATCCCGTCACAGTCAACGGCCGGAGAATCCCGTCGCAGTCAACGGCCGGAGAATCCCGTCGCAGTCAACGGCCGGAGAATCCCGTCACAGTCAACGGCCGGAGAATCCCGTCACAGTCAACGGCCGGAGTGTCCCGTCACAGTCATCGGCCGGAGAATCCCGTCACAGTCAACGGCCGGAGAATCCCGTCACAGTCATCGGCCGGAGAATCCCGTCACAGTCATCGGCCGGAGAATCCCGTCACAGTCAACGGCCGGAGAATCCCGTCAGAGACATCGGCCGGAGAATCCGTCAGTCAACGGCCGGAGAGTCCCGTCACAGTCAACGGCCGAAGAATCCCGTCACAGTCAACGGCCGGAGAGTCCCGTCACAGTCAACGGCCGGAGAATCCGTCACAGTCAACGGCCGGAGAATCCCGTCACAGTCAACGGCCGGAGAGTCCCGTCACAGTCAACGGCCGGAGAATCCGTCACAGTCAACGGCCGGAGAATCCCGTCACAGTCAACGGCCGGAGAGTCCCGTCACAGTCAACGGCCGGAGAATCCCGTCACAGTCAACGGCCGGAGAATCCCGTCACAGTCAACGGCCGGAGAATCCCGTCACAGTCAACGGCCAGAGAATCCCGTCACAGTCAACGGCCGGAGAATCCGTCACAGTCAACGGCCGGAGAGTCCCGTCACAATCAACGGCCGGAGAATCCCGTCACAGTAAACGGCCGGAGAGTCCCGTCACAGTCAACGGTCGGAGAATCCGTCACAGTCAACGGCCGGAGAATCCCGTCACAGTCAACGGCCGGAGAGTCCCGTCACAGTCAACGGCCGGAGAATCCGTCACAGTCAACGGCCGGAGAATCCCGTCACAGTCAACGGCCGGAGAGTCCCGTCACAGTCAACGGCCGGAGAATCCCGTCACAGTCAACGGCCGGAGAATCCCGTCACAGTCAACGGCCGGGGAATCCCGTCACAGTCAACGGCCGGAGAGTCCCGTCACAGTCAACGGCCGGAGAATCCCGTCACAGTCAACGGCCGGAGAGTCCCGTCACAGTCAACGGCCGGAGAATCCCGTCACAGTCAACGGCCGGAGAGTCCCGTCACAGTCAACGGCCGGAGAATCCGTCACAGTCAACGGCCGGAGAATCCCGTCACAGTCAACGGCCGGAGAGTCCCGTCACAGTCAACGGCCGGAGAATCCGTCACAGTCAACGGCCGGAGAATCCCGTCACAGTCAACGGCCGGAGAGTCCCGTCACAGTCAACGGCCGGAGAATCCCGTCACAGTCAACGGCCGGAGAATCCCGTCACAGTCAACGGCCGGAGAATCCCGTCACAGTCAACGGCCGGAGATTCCCGTCACAGTCAACGGCCGGAGAATCCCGTCACAGTCAACGGCCGGAGAATCCCGTCACAGTCAACGGCCGGAGAATCCCGTCTCAGTCAACGGCCGGAGAATCCCGTCACAGACAACGGCCGGGGAATCCCGTCACAGTCAACGGCCGGAGAATCCCGTCACAGTCAACGGCCGGAGAATCCCGTCACAGTCAGCGGGCGGAGAATCCCATCACAGTCAACGGCCGGAGAATCCCGTCACAGTCAACGGTCGGAGAATCCCGTCACAGTCAACGGCCGGAGAATCCCGTCACAGTCATCGGCCGGAGAATCCCGTCACAGTCAACGGCCGGAGAATCCCGTCACAGTCATCGGCCGGAGATTCCCGTCACAGACAACGGCCGGAGAATCCCGTCACAGTAAACGGCCGGAGTGTCCCGTCACAGTCAACGGCCGGAGATCCCGTCACAGTCAACGGCCGGAGAATCCCGTCACAGTCAACGGCCGGAGAATCCCGTCACAGTCAACGGCCGGAGAATCCCGTCACAGTCAACGGCCGGAGAGTCCCTTCACAGTCAACGGCCGGAGAATCCCGTCACAGTCAACGGCCGGAGAATCCCGTCACAGTCAACGACCGGAGAATCCCGTCACAGTCAACGGCCGGAGAATCCCTTCACAGTCAACGGCCGGAGAGTCCCTTCACAGTCAACGGCCGGAGAGTCCCTTCACAGTCAACGGCCGGAGAATCCCATCACAGTCAACGGCCGGAGAAACCCGTCACAGTCATCGGCCGGAGACTCCCGTCACAGTCATCGGCCGGAGACTCCCGTCACAGTCAACGGCCGGAGAGTCCCGTCACAGTCAATGGCCGTAGAATCCCGTCACAGTCATCGGCCGGAGACTCCCGTCACAGTCATCGGCTGGAGACTCCCGTCACAGTCAATGGCCGTAGAATCCCGTCACAGTCATCGGCCGGAGAATCCCGTCACAGTCAACGGGTGGAGATTCCCGTCACAGTCAACGGCCGGAGAATCCCGTCACAGTCAACGGCCGGAGAGTCCCGTCACAGTCAACGGCCGGAGAATCCCGTCACAGTCAACGGCCGGAGAATCCCGTCACAGTCAACGGCCGGAGATTCCCGTCACAGTCAACGGCCGGAGAATCCCGTCACAGTCAACGGCCGGAGAATCCCGTCACAGTCAACGGCCGGAGAATCCCGTCACAGTCAACGGCCGGAGAATCCCGTCACAGTCAACGGCCGGAGAATCCCGTCACAGTCAACGGCCGGAGAATCCCGTCACAGTCAACGGTCGGAGAATCCCGTCACAGTCAACGGCCGGAGAATCCCGTCACAGACAACTGCCGGGGAATCCCGTCACAGTCAACGGCCGGAGAATCCCGTCACAGTCAACGGCCGGAGAATCCCGTCACAGTCAGCGGGCGGAGAATCCCGTCACAGTCAACGGCCGGAGAATCCCGTCACAGTCAGCGGTCGGAGAATCCCGTCACAGTCAACGGCCGGAGAATCCCGTCACAGTCATCGGCCGGAGAATCCCGTCACAGTCAACGGCCGGAGAATCCCGTCACAGTCATCGGCCGGAGATTCCCGTCACAGACAACGGCCGGAGAATCCCGTCACAGTAAACGGCCGGAGTGTCCCGTCACAGTCAACGGCCGGAGATCCCGTCACAGTCAACGGCCGGAGAATCCCGTCACAGTCAACGGCCGGAGAATCCCGTCACAGTCAACGGCCGGAGAATCCCGTCACAGTCAACAGCCGGAGAGTCCCTTCACAGTCAACGGCCGGAGAATCCCGTCACAGTCAACGGCCGGAGAATCCCGTCACAGTCAACGACCGGAGAATCCCGTCACAGTCAACGGCCGGAGAATCCCTTCACAGTCAACGGCCGGAGAGTCCCTTCACAGTCAACGGCCGGAGAGTCCCTTCACAGTCAACGGCCGGAGAATCCCATCACAGTCAACGGCCGGAGAAACCCGTCACAGTCATCGGCCGGAGACTCCCGTCACAGTCATCGGCCGGAGACTCCCGTCACAGTCAACGGCCGGAGAGTCCCGTCACAGTCAATGGCCGTAGAATCCCGTCACAGTCATCGGCCGGAGACTCCCGTCACAGTCATCGGCTGGAGACTCCCGTCACAGTCAATGGCCGTAGAATCCCGTCACAGTCATCGGCCGGAGAATCCCGTCACAGTCAACGGGTGGAGATTCCCGTCACAGTCAACGGCCGGAGAATCCCGTCACAGTCAACGGCCGGAGAGTCCCGTCACAGTCAACGGCCGGAGAATCCCGTCACAGTCAACGGCCGGAGAATCCCGTCACAGTCAACGGCCGGAGAATCCCGTCACAGTCAACGGCCGGAGAATCCCGTCACAGTCAACGGCCGGAGAATCCCGTCACAGTCAACGGCCGGAGAATCCCGTCACAGTCAACGGCCGGAGAATCCCGTCACAGTCAACGGCCGGAGAATCCCGTCACAGTCAACGGCCGGGGAATCCCGTCACAGTCAACGGCCGGAGAATCCCGTCACAGTCAACGGCCGGAGAATCCCGTCACAGTCAACGGCCGGAGAATCCCGTCACAGTCAACGGCCGGAGAATCCCGTCACAGTCAACGGCCGGAGAATCCCGTCACAGTCAACGGCCGGAGAATCCCGTCACAGTCAACGGCCGGAGATTCCCGTCACAGTCAACGGCCGGAGAATCCCGTCACAGTCAACGGCCGGAGAATCCCGTCACAGTCAACGGCCGGAGAATCCCGTCACAGTCAACGGCCGGAGAATCCCGTCACAGTCAACGGCCGGAGAGTCCCGTCACAGTCAACGGCCGGAGAATCCCGTCACAGTCAACGGCCGGAGAATCCCGTCACAATCAACGGCCGGAGAATCCCGTCACAGTCAACGGCCGGAGAGTCCCGTCACAGTCAACGGCCGGAGAATCCCGTCACAATCAACGGCCGGAGAATCCCGTCACAGTCAATGGCCGGAGAATCCCGCCACAGTCAACGGCCGGAGAATCCCGTCACAGTCAACGGCCGGAGAATCCCGTCACAGTCAACGGCCGGAGAATCCCGTCACAGTCAACGGCCGGAGAATCCCGTCACAGTCAACGGCCGGAGAATCCCGTCACAGTCAACGGCCGGAGAATCCCGTCACAGTCATCGGCCGGAGATTCCCGTCACAGTCAACGGCCGGAGAATCCCGTCACAGTCAACGGCCGGAGAATCCCGTCACAGTCAACGGCCGGAGAATCCCGTCACAGTCAACGGCCGGAGAATCCCGTCACAGTCAACGGCCGGAGAGTCCCGTCACAGTCAACGGCCGGAGAATCCCGTCACAGTCAACGGCCGGAGAATCCCGTCACAATCAACGGCCGGAGAATCCCGTCACAGTCAACGGCCGGAGAGTCCCGTCACAGTCAACGGCCGGAGAATCCCGTCACAATCAACGGCCGGAGAATCCCGTCACAGTCAATGGCCGGAGAATCCCGCCACAGTCAACGGCCGGAGAATCCCGTCACAGTCATCGGCCGGAGAATCCCGTCACAGTCATCGGCCGGAGAATCCCGTCACAGTCAACGGCCGGAGATTCCCGTCACAGACAACGGCCAGAGAATCCCGGTCAATGCGGAAAAGCGGGGCTGAGAATTATCGGGTCAGGTCAGCCATGATCTCATTGAATGGCGGAGCAGACTCGATGGGCTGAATGGCCCACGTCTGCTCCTATGTCTCATGGTGTAAGGAGAGCGTTTGGCCATCTTGACTATGTTGGGTTTTTGGACCTGAAATTGTGGCCATTTGGTTAAGTCTAGATCATTAGTGTATCCAAAAGGAGCAATGTCTCCAATCCTGACCCCAGGTCAGACATCGATGTGAATCTTTATTCAGTCTGAGAAACAGTCGCTCACCCTCCTCATGTCTGCTGTCTATCTGTCTCCTCATGTCTGCCGTCTGTCTATCTGTCTCCTCATGTCTGCTGTCTATCTGTCTCCTCATGTCTGCTGTCTAGTCTCCTCATGTCTGCTGTCTATCTGTCTCCTCATGTCTGCTGTCTGTCTATCTGTCTCCTCATGTCTGCTGTCTATCTGTCTCCTCATGTCTGCTGTCTATCTGTCTCCTCATGTCTGCTGTCTGTCTATCTGTCTCCTCATGTCTGCTGTCTATCTGTCTCCTCATGTCTGCTGTCTAGTCTCCTCATGTCTGCTGTCTATCTGTCTCCTCATGTCTGCTGTCTGTCTATCTGTCTCCTCATGTCTGCTGTCTATCTGTCTCCTCATGTCTGCTGTCTAGTCTCCTCATGTCTGCTGTCTATCTGTCTCCTCATGTCTGCTGTCTGTCTGTCTCCTCATGTCTGCTGTCTACCTGTCTCCTCATGTCTGCTGTCTTTCTATCTGTGTCCTCATGTCTGCTGTCTATCTGTCTCCTCATGTCTGCTGTCTATCTGTCTCCTCATGTCTGCTGTCTGTCTATCTGTGTCCTCATGTCTGCTGTCTATCTGTCTCCTCATGTCTGCTGTCTGTCTATCTGTGTCCTCATGTCTGCTGTCTACCTGTCTCCTCATGTCTGCTGTCTATCTGTCTCCTCATGTCTGCTGTCTTTCTATCTGTGTCCTCATGTCTGCTGTCTATCTGTCTCCTCATGTCTGCTGTCTATCTGTCTCCTCATGTCTGCTGTCTTTCTATCTGTGTCCTCATGTCTGCTGTCTATCTGTCTCCTCATGTCTGCTGTCTGTCTATCTGTGTCCTCATGTCTGCTGTCTATCTGTCTCCTCATGTCTGCTGTCTATCTGTCTCCTCATGTCTGCTGTCTATCTGTCTCCTCATGTCTGCTGTCTATCTGTCTCCTCATGTCTGCTGTTTATCTGTCTCCTCATGTCTGCTGTCTGTCTATCTGTCTCCTCATTTCTGCTGTCTATCTGTCTCCTCATGTCTGCTGTCTATCTGTCTCCTCATGTCTGCTGTCTGTCTATCTGTCTCCTCATGTCTGCTGTCTATCTGTCTCCTCATGTCTGCTGTCAGTCTATCTGTCTCCTCATGTCTGCTGTCAGTCTATCTGTCTCCTCATGTCTGCTGTCTGTCTGTCTCCTCTCTATCACTGCCTCTAACCATGTGGGCTTTAACCTGACTTGTGTTCAGACCGAGGGAGCTCATGTTCAAAGACTTATGCTTTGAGAGATGACACTGATAGGTGTGCGTCTGTATAATTCTGCTCAGACACCTCCTTCTCCTTCACTTGTTGGACCCTAATCGCATTGGTTATACTTTTTCCTTTATTCATTCAGACACTGGAAGTGTCGCTGGCTTGACCAGTAATTATTCCTCACCCCAAACTGTGCAAAGTCTTAACGTTCTCCCCGTGTCTGCATGGGTTTACTCCGGGTGTTCTGCTTTATTCCCACTGGTTAGGTGCGCTGGGGTGGCACGGTGGCACAGTGGGTTAGCACGGCAACCTCACAGCACCAGGGACACAGGTTCAATTCCCGGGTCACTGTCTGTGCGGAGTTTGCACATTCTCCCCATGTCTGCGTGGGTTTCCTCCGGGTGCTCCGGTTTCCCCCCACAGTCCAAAGGAGGGGTGGCACTGTAGCACAGTGGTTAGCACTGCTGCCTCACAGCATCAAGGACCTGGGTTCGATTCCCAGCTTGGGTCACTGTCTGTGCGGAGTTTGCACATTCTCCCCGTGTCTGCATGGGTTTCCTCCAGTGCTCTGGTTTTTTTCCCACAGTGTGAAAGGCATTAGGTGCATTGGCCAGGCTAAATTCTCCCTCAGTGTACCTAAACAGGCACCAGATTGTTGCTACTCGGGGATTTTCACAGTAACTTCATTGCATTGTTAACGTAAGCCCATCTGTGACCCTAATAAATAAACTTAATTGCTAAGTCAGCTACATTGCTGTGGCTCTGGAGTCACATGTGGGTCAGACAGGGTAAGGACGGCAGATTTCCTTCTCTAAAGGAACATTAGTGACCCAGATGGGTTTTTCCGACAATTGTTTCATGGTCATTCTTAATTCCAGATTTGTTTGAGTTCAAATTTCACCATCTGCCACGGTGGGATTCGAACCCGGGTCACCAGAGTATTGCCCAGTGTCAATACCACTGCGCCACCAACGCCCTACGGCAAAGTAAAACCACGCTGGTTTGCCTGTGCTGGGCTGCAGTCCGAAATGGAGACATTGCGAGGATGTTCTGTGCTGCTGACGGTGGCAGTTTCAGAGGCAAGTGCTTCTGAAGGGTGGGATCACCGGATGATGATCCAATATTGACTTCCTTCCTTTCTGCTGGTTCCTCTTTCTACTTCCCATCAAATAGAAGTGAAATTGCAAACCAAACATTTTCTGCACCACAAACCAGAGACTGTAATGCCAAAGTCTTGGGCAAGACGGCACTGCAGTCCTGAAGGAGTGCCACACTCTCAGAGGCGCTGTCTTTGATATGAAACATTCAACCAAGGTTGCGTCTGCTCTCTGTTACGATTCAGGTCAGGAATTCCAAAGTGTTTTATGAAGCCCGCCTGGATCATAAGTTTTGCCTCTTGAATTTGGTTAGGATAAGCATGAGGTATGATTTGCTTCAGGTATGATTTAAATAATCCACTAGGGAGCATTGATCAAACAAGGTTTATTTAAGAATATAGTTAACATGTATAGTAAGAAAACTAGCAAAAACTTTTATCAATTACAAACAAGAAACAGAACAGTCACTATAATGTATAACTCTGAACAAATATACCTAATGTGTTCCAATCAAACCAATCCCAAAGACAAAAAAAACCCTTTTCACAGGTTTAACACAGCAACGACTAATACTCACGTGATACTGGGCTTGAGGCCTTTGGATGAATTCTGCAGTTCTCCAGATAGACTCAGAACAGTTTGAAGACAGAACAGCTTCTCAAAGCACCAGGGACTCTACGCAAACCAGCAGCAGCTGATATTATCCCCTTCAGAAAGGCAAGACCTTGCTTTGAGATGACCAGTGGAATTTCCAAAAGCAGGGAGAGAGAGATATAGTTCTTTTCAGCTTGATGCCCCTTCTAAAACTAAAACTAAAACTGCAGCTCCAAACTGAAAATGATAAAAAAGACTCCTATTACCCGGCCTGCAAACCCAATTTGTTCTCCTAACAACACAGGTCATAAACATCCCAGTGAAAATCAACAAACCCCCATTTAAGCAACAATAAAAAGATTTTCTTAGATAGTTAAAAGTTTAAAGTTTATTTATTAATGTCACAACTAGGCTTGCATTAACACTGCAATGAAGGTACTGTGAAAATCCTCAGCAAATAGCCTGGCAACAATGAGAAAGACAAACTGAAAAAGTTTGCTTGCATCTGCAGAGAACATGATTAAAAAAAACCCCCACTACTTAAAGGTACACTAACACCACATCTCTCTCAAGTGGATGCTAAAGATTCCGTGACATTATTTTAAAGATGAACAGAGATGTTTTCTCTCATGTTCTGACCAATATTTATCCTCCAATCATTGAAATCTGACCATTATCACACTTACTGTTTTTGGAATCTTGCTGTGCATAAATTGGCTGCTGCATTCCCTACATTCCGACAAAAATTCACCTTAATTGGCTGTAAAGTGCTTTGGGATGCCCTGAGGGTGCGATAGGCGCCATGTAAATGTGAGTCTTTGTGGGGAATTTCCAACAGTTTCCACTAGGAGAACTTCCAGACCTCCCGACCCCCCTCTCCTCCACCACGGGCTTCCTGCCAGCAGAGGGTGTGAACAATGGGAATGCCCACTGATAGCAACAGGACTGGAAGATCCCACTTGCCATCCAATTGCAGGCAGCCTTTGCCTTCCCAAAGAACACCAGGATGGGGCGGATGTTAACGGGGTTGGTAGTGATACTTCAGCAGGAGGTCAAACAGTTCCACATTCACATTGATCAGGATGGAGTGTATCTACCCACTGTGCCCAAATTAACCCCCGGGTGAAGATCAAACAGCTGGCATTGGATCGGGCTCTGTGATTGGATACAAAGAACTATCATTGTATTGAGCACTGTGATTGGATACAAAGTGCTGCCATTGTATTGGGTTCTGTGATTGGATATAAAGAGTTGTCATTGGATCGAGCATTGTGATTGGATACAAAGAGTTGCCATTGGATCAAGCACTGTGATTGGATACAAAGTGCTGCCATTGTATTGGGTTCTGTGATTGGATATAAAGAGTTGCCATTGGATCAAGCACTGTGATTGGATATAAAGTGCTATCATTGGATCGGGCTCTGTGATTGGATACAAAGAGCTGTCATTGTATTGAGCACTGTGATTGGATACAAAGAGCTGCCATTGGATCGAGCACTGTGATTGGATACGAAGTGCTATTATTGGATCGGGCTCTGTGATTGGATACAAAAAGCTGTCATTGTATCGAGCACTGTGATTGGCTATAAAGAGCTGTCATTGGATCGGGCTCTGTGATTGGATATAAAGAGCTGTCATTGATCCAGCAGGGGCAACAGAGGAGAATTCTGGGAGAAGTCTGCGCCGTTATCTGGACTGTACAGTGGGTAGCGGAAGAACTGGTGTCAACAGCAGGTTAGCTTGAGATGCTGCATTAGTGTTTCTCTCTCTCCCTCCGCCTCTATTGCAAAGAAGGGTTAGACAGGGTAGATTCAGAAAGAATGTTCCCGATGTTGGGGGAATCCGGAACCAGGGGTTTGTAGTTTGAGGAGAAGGGGAAAACCTTTTAGAACTGAGCCGAGGAGAAATTTCCTCAGCTCGAGGGTGGTGAATGTATAGAATTCACTCCCTCAGAAAGTAGTTAAGGTCAAAATTTTGTGTGGTTTCAAGAAGGAATTAGATATAGTTCTTGGGGCTAAAGGGATCAAGGGATATGGGGGGAAGGGGGGGGGAATCAGGATATTGAATTTGATGATCAGCTATGATCATAATGAATGGTGGAGCAGGTTCAAAGGGCCAAATGGCCTCCTCCTGCTTCCAGCTTCTACTTTTGATTGTATGGGGCTATGTGATTGGATAGAAGCTGCTGTCATTGGATTAGGCTCCTCCTCCATGATCATCCTCAACACCGGTGTCCCACAAGGCTGTGTTCTCAGCCCCCTTCCATACTCCTTATACACCTGTGACCGTGCGGCCAAGTTCCCCTCCAATTCGATTTTCAAGCTTGCTGATCTCACCACCGTAGCGAGTCGGATCGCAGACACTGACAGAGTGCAGGAATGAGATAGAGAATCTGGTGAACTGGTACAGCGACAATAATCTCTCCCTCAATGTCAACAAAACAAAGGAGATAGTCATCGACTTCACGAAGAGTAAAGGAGAACATGTCTACACCAACATTGGAGAAGAAGAAATGGTTGAGGACTTCAGCTTTTTAGGTGCCCAGATCACCAACAACCTGTCCTGGTTCCCCCATACCAACGATATAGTGAAGAAATCCCACCCATGCCTCTACTTTCTCAGAAGACTAAGGAAATTTGGCATGTCTGCTACGACTCTCACCAACTTTTACAGATGCACCATAGAAAGCATCCTTTCTGGTTGTATCACAGCTTGGTATGGGCTCCTGCTCTGCCCAAGGCCTCAAGAAACTACAAAGAGTCCTGAGCGAAGCCCAGTCCATCACACAAACCAACCTCCCATCCATTGACTCTGTCTACTTCCCACTGCCTCAGCAAAGCAGCCAGCATCATTAAGGACCCCACACACCCCGGACATTCTCTCTTCCATCAGGAAAAAGATACAAAAGTCTGAGGTCACGTACCAACCGACTCAAGAACAGCTTCTTCCCTACTGCTGTCAGACTTTTGAGTGGACCTATGATCTTTCTCCACACCCCAGCTATAACTGCAATGCTATATTCTGCACCCATTCCTTTCCTTCTCCCCTACATTCTCTATGAACGGTATGCTTTACCTCTATAGCACGCAAGAAACAATACTTTTCACTGTATCCCAAAACATGTGACTATAAGAAATCAAATCAAATCCTTCTCCCCTATGTACTCTATGAATGGTATGCTTTGTATAGTGTGCAAGAAACAATACTTTTCATGTATCCCAATAAATGTGACTATAATAAATCAAATCCTTCACCCCTATGTACTCTATGAATGGTATGCTTTGTCTGTATAGTGAGCAAGAAACAATACTTTTCACATATCCCAGTACATGTGACTATCATAAATTGAATCAAATGCTTCTCTCCTATGTACTCTATGAATGGTATACTTTGTATAGCACGCAAGAAACAATACTTTTATGTATCCCAATACATGTGACTATAATAAATTGAATCAAATCCTTCTCCCATATGTACTCTATGAATGTAACAGGGGTATCAAGCGTTTAGGAAGGATAGGCGGGAGGAAAAAGGGGGCAGCGTAGCTCTGCTGATTAAGGATAGCATCAGGGTGGTAGTAAGGGATGATATTGGAGCCAAGGAGCAGAACGTGGAATCGTTGTGGGTGGAGATTAGGAACAGCAAAGGGAGGAAGATGCTGGTGGGTGTCATCTATAGGCTCCCGAATAATGATCTGGAGGTGGGGCGGGCTGTTAACGCGCAAGTAAGTGCGGTGTGCAGGAATGGGACGGCGATAATTATGGGGGATTTCAATCTACATATTGATTGGTCGACCCATGTTGGACGCGGTGGGCTTGAGGAAGAGTTCTTGAAATGCTGCCGGGATAGTTTCCTTGAAGAGTGTGTGTTGGAGCCGACGAGGGAGCGAGCTATCTTGGATCTGGTGTTATGTAATGAGGCAGGTAGAATTAGGGACCTTGTGGTGAAGGATCCTCTTGGGAAGAGTGATCATTGTATGGTGGAGTTTCTGAAGCAGATGGAGGAGGAGAAAGTGGGTTCCCGGACACGTGTCCTTTGTTTGAACAGAGGAGAGTACGATAGGATGAGAGAGGAATTGGCGAATGTTGACTGGGGTAGTGCATTGGAAGGTAGGTCTGCTGAGGAGCAGTGGAGGATCTTTAAGGAGATCTTTCTTGGTGCTCAGCAGAAATTTATTCCGATGGTTAAAAAGGACCGTAAGAGGAGAGATAATCAGCCATGGATAACGAAGGAGGTAAAGGAAAGTGTTAAATTAAAAGCGGATGCGTTTAGACTAGCTAAGACTAGTGGGCGAGAAGAGGATTGGGAGAGGTTTAAATATCAACAAAGAATGACAAAGAAGTTGATAAAGAAGGGTAGGATAAACTACAAAGCTGGGCTAGCACTTAATATAAAAAAGGATAGCACGAGTTTTTATAAATATATAAAAAGGAAGAGGCTGACTAGGGTGAACGTTGGTCCTTTAGAGGATGAGAGGGGGGACTTAGTGGTAGCAGATGGGGAAATGGCTGAGGTCTTGAATAACTTTTTTGTTTCGGTCTTCACGGAGGAGGACGTGAATAATTTGCCGGGTGTTAGCGATGGAAAGATGGTAGGAGTGGAGGGCCTGAATGACATTATTGTTACTAGAGAGGCGGTGCTCAAAAGACTGGAGGGACTGATTGTGGACAAGTCCCCAGGACCGGATGGAATGCATCCAAGGGTTCTGAAAGAAATGGCGGTGGTGATAGTGGATGCCTTGGTGATTATTTTCCAAATGTCACTGGATTCCGGGGATTGCCAGAAGAAGTCTATAGTTACACCGTTGTTTAAGAAGGGTGGCAGGCAAAAGGCAGGGAATTATAGGCCGGTTAGTTTAACGTCTGTTGTAGGTAAAATGTTAGAATCCGTGATCAAGGAGAAAATAGCGAGGCATCTTGAGGAGAATTGTTTGGTAGGGCAGACGCAGCACGGTTTCGTTAAGGGGAAGTCGTGTCTGACAAATTTATTGGAGTTCTATGAGGATGTGTCTAGGGCGGTGGATAGAGGAGAGCCGGTGGATGTGGTGTTTCTTGATTTTCAGAAGGCGTTTGATAAGGTGCCTCACAAGAGGTTATTACAGAAGGTAAGGGGGCATGGAGTTGGGGGTAGGGTGTTAGCGTGGATAGAGGATTGGCTGTCAAATAGGAGGCAGAGAGTGGGTGTCAATGGGTGCTATTCGGATTGGCGGATGATGACTAGTGGAGTGCCCCAGGGGTCGGTGCTGGGGCCTCAGCTATTTATCATTTATATAGATGATCTGGAGGAGAGAACCGAGTGTATGGTGTCGAAATTTGCTATTGACACCAAGATTGGTGGAACGGCAAATTGTGCGGAGGGTGTGGAGAGTCTGCAGAAGGATCTAGATAGGCTGGGCGAATGGGCCAGGAACTGGCAAATGGAATTTAATGTTGGCAAGTGTGAAGTTGTCCACTTTGGTAGGAATAATGGTAGGAAGAACTATTACTTACATGGCGAAAAACTGCAGCAGGCGACGGTGCAGAGGGACTTGGGGTCCTTGTGCATGAGTCGCAAAAACCCAGCCTGCAGGTGCAGCAGGTGGTCAGGAAGGCGAATGGGATGCTGGCCTTCATAGCGAGGGGGATTGAATATAAAAGTAGGGAGGTCTTGCTGCGGCTGTATAGGGCATTGGTGAGGCCGCAGCTGGAGTACTGTGTGCAGTTTTGGTCGCCGGACTTACACAAGGATATTTTGGCCTTGGAGGGAGTGCAGAGGAGGTTTACTAGGCTGATACCGGAATTGAGGGGGTTGAGCTATGAGGAGAGGCTGAATAAACTAGGCTTGTACTCGTTAGAGTTTAGAAGAATGAGGGGAGATCTCATTGAGACGTATAAGATGATGAATGGGATGGATAGGATAGAGGTGGAGAGACTTTTCCCGCTCAGAAAGGACAGTAGGACTAGGGGGCACAGCCTCAAGGTAAAGGGGGGACGGTTTAGATCAGAGTTGAGGAGGAACTTCTTCACTCAAAGGGTGGTGAATCTCTGGAATTCTCTGCCCGTTGAAGTGGTGGAGGCTACCTCGATAGATATATTTAAGTCACGGGTAGGTAGGTTTTTGATAGACAGGGGAATTAAGGATTATGGGGAGAAAGCGGGAAAGTGGAACTGAGCCACTTCAGATCAGCCATGATCTTATTGAATGGCGGGGCATGCTCGAAGGGCTAGATGGCCTACTCCTGCTCCTATTTCTTATGTTCTTAATACTTTTTTGTATCCCAATACATGTGACTATAATAGATCAAATCAAATCCTTCTCCTCTATGTACTCTATGAATGGTATGCTTTATGTGTATAGTGAGCAAGAAACAATATTTTTCACACATCCCAATACATGTGACTATAATAAATTGAATCAAATCCTTCTCCCATATGTACTCTATGAACGGTATACTTTGTATAGCACGCAATAAACAATACTTTTATGTATCCCAATACACGTGACTATAATAAATCAAATCAAATCTATAAAAGGTCCTTTCAGTGATTCAAATGCCATCTGAAATTTGCCGTGTTGCAATGAGTTGTTTCAGAGGAGTGAGCGACAAGATGGAGAGTTGAGTTCTTCTTTATCATTACGTGTTAAGACACACACATCCTGCTGGGAAAGTCCTGGGCATCTGTCGAGTCAAACCGCTACATCAGCTGAGAGTTTGTGATTAATTCTTGCTTGCGTCGGACCCGAGAGGATTGTCGTCTTCCCGTGGGCCAATAGCAGGGCCAAAGTGAGGAAGAAATTGCCCCGATAGGTTGTGTGTAACCTGGCTCCTGTTCAAGTGGTGGTCACAGCCATTTCTAGACCTGCACAGTCATACTGATAACTGCAACAAAGAACACTTATTTATAAATATATCTGCTCAAGACATCAAACTCCAAGATGGTTGGGGAATTTTTGGGGCTACCCAAAAGGCATATAAATACATTTCCCAATTATAACCCTGGGTCATGCTAATTCCAGGTTAGGTTTCAGAGTTTTGTTGCTGGGCTGGTAAGCTTGGAGTTACCCCGCCACCCCAGCACATTTTATTTTTATTCATCAATGGTTCATGGGCATCGCTGGCTGGGCCAGCATTTATTGCCCATCTCTAATTGCCCTTGGAGGGTAGTTGAGATCCAGCCACATTGCTGTGGCTCTGGACTCACATGTAGACCGGGTAAGGACTTCCTTTCCCAAAGGACATTAGTGAACCAGATGGATTTTTCTGACAATCGACAATGGTTTCATGGTCATCAGTAGATTCTAATTTCCAGATATTTTTTACTGTATTTGATTTATTATTGTCACATGTATTTATAGTGGAAAGTACTGTTTTTTGCACTATACAGACAAAGCATATCGTTCATAGAGAAGGAGAGGAGAGGGTGCAGAATGCAGTGTTACAGTCATAGATAGGGTGTAGAGAAAGATCAACTTAATGCGAGGTAGGTCCATTCAAAAGTCTGATGGCAGCAGGGAAGAAGCTGTTCTTGAGTCAGTTGTTATGTGACCTCAGACTTTTCCTGAAGGAAGAAGGTGGGAGAGAGAATGTCCAGGGTGCGTGAGGTCCTTAATTATACTGGCTGCTTTGCCGAGGCAGTGGAAAGTGTAGACAGAGTCAGTGGATGGGAGGCTGGTTTGCGTGATGGACTGGGCTACACTCACATCATTTTGTAGTTTCTTGCAGTCTTGGGCAGAGCAGGAGCCCATACCAAGCTGTGATACAACCAGAAAGGATGCTTTCTATGGTGCATCTGTAAAAGTTGATGAGAGTCGTAGCTGATATGCCAAATTTTCTTAGTCTTCTGAGAAAGTAGAGGCATTGGTGGGCTTTCTTAACTAGTGTCAGCATGGGGGGGGGGGGCAGGACAGATTGTTGGTGATCTGGACACCTAAAAACTTGAAGCTCTCGGCCATTTCTGCTTCATCCCCGTTGATGTAGACAGGGGCATGTTCTCCTTTACGTTTCCTGAAGTTGATGACAATCTCCTTTGTTTTGTTGACATTGAGGGAGAGATTATTGTTGGCGCACCAGTTCACCAGATTCTCTATCTCATTCTATTGAATTCAATTTCCACCATCTGCCGTGCTGGGATTCGAACGCGGGTCCCCAGAACATTAGCAGAGTTTCTGGGTTGATAGTACCACCAGGTCATTGCCTCCCCTATCTCCGATGTACCTCTTGTGGTACCAATTACCAATTAGATCTCATCTCATTTTTCTAAACTCCAGGGAGTATCGGCCTAAAGTGCTCAATTTCTCTAAGACAAAAACCCTCATCTCGGGAATCAATTTATTGAACCTCCTCTGAACTAAAATCTATTGGTTTGGGTAGGAAGTTGGTTATGTGGTGGGAGATAGAGTGTAGGGAAAATGGGTCAACACGTTAGATAGGATGACACGGTGGCACAGTGATTAGCACCGCTGCCTCACCATGTCAGGGACCCGGGTTCGATTCCTGGCTTGGGTCACTGTCTGTGCAGAGTGTGCGCATTCTCCCCATGTCTGCGTGGGTTTCCTCCAGGTGCTCTGGTTTTGTCCCACATTCCAAAGATATGCAGGTTAGGTGGATTGGCCACGCTAAATTGCCCCTTAATGTCCAAAGATGTGCAGGTTAGGTGGATTGGCCATGCTAAATTGCCCCTTAATGTCCAAAGATGTGCAGGTTAGGTGGATTGGCCATGCGAAATTGCCTTGTAGTGTCCAAAGATGTGCAGGTTAGGTGGATTAGCCATGCTAAATTGCCCCTTAGTGTCTAAAGATGTGCAGGTTGGGTGGATTGGCCATGCTAAATTGCCCCTTAGTGTCCAAAGATGTGCAGGTTAGGTGGATTGGCCATGCTAAATTGCCCTGTAGTGTCCAAAGATGTGCAGGTTAGGTGGATTAGCCATGCTAAATTGCCCCTTAGTGTCCAAAGATGTGCAGGTTAGGTGGATTGGCCATGCTAAATTGCCCCTTAGTGTCCAAAGATGTGCAGGTTGGGTGGATTGGCCATGCTAAATTGCCCCTTGGTGTCCAAAGATGTGCAAGTTAGGTGGATTGGCCATGCTAAATTGCCTCTTAGTGTCAGGGGGACTAGGTAGGGTAAATGCATGTACTAAATACATGGGGATAAGGCCTGGGAGAGATTGTGGTGGGTGCAGACTCGATGAGCCGAATGATCTCCTTCTGCACTGTATGAGTCTGTGATTCAACACCTTATGATTTTGGAGGAGTTTCAAAGTGATCTTTCGCAGTGTTCAGCAAAAGTAAATACCAGTGATAAGGAAGGAAATAAAGGAGTGTGTCAAATTGAAAGAAAATGCATACAAAGTGACAAAGGTTAATGGGAACCTAGAGGATTGGGAAATCTTTAAAGGTCAGCAGAAAGCCACAAAAAAAGCTATAAAGAAAAGTAAGATGAATCAGTAGAGTAAACTAGCTCAGAATATAAAAACAGGCAGCAAAAGTTTCTACAAATATATAAAATGAATAAGAGTGGCTAAACACTGGTCCTTTAGAGGATGAGAAGGGGAATGTAATAACTAGAAATAAGAAAATGGCCGAGGCATCTAACAGGTATTTTGTGTCGGTCGAAGACACAAATAACATGCCAAAAATTGATGACGGGAAGGCTATGGCAGGTGAGAACCCAGAAACTATCATTATCACAAAAGAGATAGTGTTAACTGTGTGGGGGGGGGGGGGGGGGGGGGTGTGTGCTAAAGGTAGACAAGTCTCCAGGTCCTGATGGAATGCATCCCAGGGTAATAAAAGAGCTGGCTGGAGAAATAGCAAATGCACTAGTGATAATTTACCAAAATTCATTAGACTCTGGGGTGGTTTCTGCAGATTGGAAAACAGCAAATGTGACGCCACTGTTTAAAAAAGGAGACAGACAAAAGAAACATAAGAACATAAGAAATAGGAGCAGGAGTCGGCCATCTAGCCCTTCGAGCCTGCCCCGCCATTCAATAAGATCATGGCTGATCTGAAATGGATCAGTTCCACTTTCCCACTTTCTCCCCATAACCCTTAATTCCCTTGTCTACCAAAAACCTATCTAACTGTGATTTAAATATATTTAGCGAGGCAGCCTCCACCACTTCAACGGGCAGAGAATTCCAGAGATTCACCAACCTTTGAGTGAAGAAGTTCCTCCTCAACTCTGATCTAAACTGCACCCCCCCTTATCTTGAGGCTGTGCCCTCTAGTCCTGTTGTCCTTTCTGAGCGGGAAGAATCTCTCTACCTCTACCCTATCCATCCCCTTCATTATCTTATACGTCTCTATAAGATCCCCCCCTCATCCTACTAAACTCCAACGAGTACAGACCTAGTCTGTTTAGTCTCTCTTCATAGGCCAACCCCCTCATCTCCGGTATCAGCCTAGTGAACTTCCTCTGCACTCCCTCCAAGGCCAATATATCCTTCCACAAATGCGGCAACCAAAACTGCACACAGTACTCCAGCTGTGGCCTCACCAGTGCCCTGTACAGTTGCAGCAAGACCTCCCTGCTTTTATATTCAATCCCCCTCGCTATGAAGGCCAGCATCCCATTCGCCTTCCTGACCACCTGCTGCACCTGCAGACTGGGTTTTTGCGACTCGTGCACAAGGTCCCCCAGGTCCCTCTGCACCGTAGCATGCTGCAGCTTTTCACCCTTTAAATAGTAATCCCTCCTACTTATTTCTGCCAAAATGGATAACCTCACACTTGCTAACATTGTACTCCATCTGCCAGGTCCTTGCCCACTCGCTCAGCCTATCTAGATCCCTCTGCAGACTTTCCACACCCTCCGCACAATTTGCTTTTCCGCTCATCTTCATGGATTGGTCGACCCATGTTGGACGAGGTGGGCTCGAGGAGGAGTTCTTGGAATGCTGCAGGGATAAATTCCTTGAACAGTGTGTGTTGGAGCCGACGAGGGAGCGAGCTATCTTGGATCTGGTGCTATGTAATGAGGCGGGTAGAATTAGGGACCTTGCGGTGAAGGATCATCTTGGAGAGAGTGATCATTGTATGGTGGAGTTTCTGGTGCAGATGGAGGAGGAGAAAGTGGGTTCCCGGACAAGCATGCTTTGTTTGAATAGAGGGGAGTACGGTAGGATGAGAGAAGAATTGGCGAATGTGGACTGGGGGAGTGCGTTGGAAGGTAGGTCTGCTGAGGAGCAGTGGAGGATCTTTAAGGAGATCTTTCTTGGTGCTCAGCAGAAATTTATTCCGATGGTTAAAAAGGACAGTAGGAGGAGAGGTAATAAGCCGTGGATAACGAAGGAGGTGAAGGAAAGTGTTAAATTAAAAGCGGAGGAGTTTAGAGTAGCTAAGAGCAGTGGGCGAGAAGAGGATTAGGAAAGGTTTAAATGTCAACAAAAATTGACAAAGAAATTGATAAAGGAGGGTAGGAGAAGCTATGAGGCTGGGCTAGCACTTAATATAAAAAAGGATAGCAAGAGTTTTTATAAATATATAAAAAGGAAGAGGCTGGCTAGGGTGAACATTGGTCCTTTAGAGGATGAGAAAGGGGAGCTAGTGGTAGGGGATGGGGATATGGCTAAGGTCTTGAATAACTTTTTTGTTTCGGTCTTCACGGAGGAGGACGTGAATAATTTGCCGGGTGTTAGCGATGGAAAGGTGGTAGGAATGGAGGGTCTTAATGACATTACTGTTACTAGAGAGGTGGTGCTCGACAGACTGGAGGGGCTGATTGTGGACAAGTCCCCAGGACCGGATGGAATGCATCCGAGGGTTCTGAAAGAAAGGGCGGAGGTGATAGTGGATGCCTTGGTGGTTATTTTCCAGACGTCGCTGGATTCCGGAGAAGTGCCGGAAGATTGGAAAACAGCTAATGTTACGCCATTGTTTAAGAAGGGTGCCAGGCAAAAGGCGGGGAATTATAGGCCGGTTAGTTTAACGTCTGTGGTAGGTAAAATGTTAGAATCCGTCATTAAGGATGAAATAGCGAGGCATCTTGAGGGGAATTGCTTGATAGGGCGGACGCAACACGGTTTCATTAAAGGGAAGTTGTGTCTGACAAATTTACTGGAGTTCTATGAGGATGTGTCTAGGGCAGTGGATAGAGGAGAGCCGGTGGATGTGGTCTTTCTGGATTTTCAGAAGGCATTTGACAAGGTACCTCACAAGAGGTTATTGCAGAATGTCAGGGGACATGGAGTTGGGGGTAGGGTGTTAGCGTGGATAGAGGATTGGTTGTCAAATAGGAGGCAGAGAGTGGGGGTCAATGGATGCTATTCGGATTGGCGGTTGGTGACTAGTGGGGTGCCCCAGGGGTCGGTGCTGGGGCCTCAGCTATTTACCATTTATATAGATGATCTGGAGGAGGGAACCGAGTACAGGGTGTCGAAATTTGCTTACGACACCAAGATTGGGGGAAAGGCAAATTGTGAGGAGGGTGTGGAGAGTCTGCAGAAGGATCTAGATAGGCTGGGCGAATGGGCCAGGAAATGGCAAATGGAATTTAATGTTGGCAAGTGTGAGGTGGTCCACTTTGGTAGGAGGAATGGTAGGAAGGACTATTACTTACGGGGCGAAAAACTGCAGCAGGCGACGGTGCAGAGGGACCTCGGGGTCCTTGTGCATGAGTCGCAAAAACCCAGCTTGAAGGTGCAGCAGGTAGTCAGGAAGGCGAATGGGATGCTGGCCTTCATAGCGAGGGGGATTGAATATAAAAGTAGGGAGGTCTTGCTGCAGCTGTATAGGGCATTGGTGAGGCCGCAGCTGGAGTACTGTGTGCAGTTTTGGGCGCCGCACCTGCGCAAGGATATTTTGGCCCTGGAGGGAGTGCAGAGGAGGTTTACTAGGCTGATACCGGAGTTGAGGGGATTGAGCTATGAGGAGAGGCTGAATAAACTAGGCTTGTACTCGTTAGAGTTTAGAAGAATGAGGGGAGATCTCATTGAGACGTATAAGATGATGAATGGGATGGATAGGATAGAGGTGAGAGACTCTTCCCGCTCAAAAAAGACAGTAGGACTAGGGGGCACAGCCTCAAGGTAAAGGGGAGGCGGTTTAGAACAGAGTTGAGGAGGAACTTCTTCACTCAAAGGGTGGTGAATCTCTGGAATTCTCTGCCCGTTGAAATGGTGGAGGCTGCCTTGCTAAATATTTTTAAGAAACGGGTTGATGGGTTTTTGATAAGAGAAGGGATTAAGGGTTATTGGGAGAGGGCGGGAAGGTGGAGCTGAGTCACGACAGATCAGCCATGATCTTATTGAATGGCGGGGCAGGCTCGAAGGGCCAGATGGCCTACTCCTGCTCCTATTTCTTATGTTCTTATGTTCTCATAACTATAGGCCGGTTACTACTTATGTAGTAGGGAAAACGCTTGAATCTATCATCAAAGAAGAAATAGCAAGACATCTGGATCTAGATTGCCCCATTGGCAAGATGCAGTATGGGCTCATAAAGGAAAAGTCATGTTTGACTAACTTGGTGGAATTCTTTGAGAACCTTACATGTGCCATGGACAATGGGGAACCTGTGGATGTGGTGTATTTGGAAATCCAGAAGGCATTTGACAAAGTGCTGCACCAAAGACTGCTGCTTAAGATAAAGGTGCACGGGTAATGTATTAGCATGGATAGAGGATCAGTTAACTAACAGAAAGCAAAGAGAGGGGGTAGATGGGTGTTCTTCTGGTTGGTGATCAGTGACTATTGGTGTGCCTCAGGGATCAATGTTGGGACTGCAATTGTTTACAATTTATATAGATGATTTGGAGCTGGGGACCAAGTGTAGTGTGTCAAAATTCGCAGATGTCACTAAGGTGGGTGGAAAAGCAAAGTGTGCAGAGGATGCTGAAAGTCTGCAAAGGGATATAGATAATCTGAGTGAGTGGGCGATGGTCTGGCAGATGGAGTATAATGTTGGTAAATGTGAGGTCATCCATTGTGGTAGGAATAACAGCAAAATGGACTATTATTTAAATAGTAAAAAATTGCAGCATGCTGCTGTGCAGAGGGACCTGGGTGTCCTGGTGCAGGAATCTCAAGGAGTTGGTTTGCAGGCGCAGCAGGTAATTAAGAAGGCAAATGGAATTTTGTCCTTCATTGCTAGAGGGATGGAGTTTAAAAACAGTGAGGTTCTATTGCAGCTGTATAAGGTGCTGGTGAGGCCACACCTGGAGCACTGTGTACAGTTTAGGTCTCCTTATTTGAGAAAGGATACACTGGCACTGGAGGGGGTGCAGAGGAGATTCACTAGATTGATTCCGGGGTTGAGAGGGTTGGCTTATGAGGAGAGACTGAGTAGACTGGGGCTATACTCATTGGAATTCAGAAGAATGAGGGGAGATCTTATAGAAACATATAAGATTATGAAGGGAATAGATAAGATAGAAGCTGGGAAGTTGTTTCCACTGGCGGGTGAAACTAGAACTAGGGGGCATAGCCTCAAAATAAGGGGAAGCAGATTTAGGACCGAGTTGAGGAGGAACTTCTTCACACACAGGGTTGTGAATCTGTGGAATTCCCTGCCCAGTGAAGCAGTTGAGGCTCCCTCATTGAATGTTTTTAAGGCAAGGATAGATAGATTTTTGAAAAGTAAAGGAATTAAGGGTTCTGGTGAGCAGGCAGGTAAGTGGAGCTGAGTCCACAAAGAGATCAGCCATGATTTTATTGAATGGGGCAGGCTCGAGGGGCCAGATGTCCAACTCCTGCAACAAGTTCTTAGGTTCTTGTGATGCGTGGTGTCCCTCAAATTCACGGAATGGGGAATCATCACGATTGGCTGGAGGAATGCCGAGATGCCTGTCTAAGTTTGCGGATGATAATCAGTAGGAGAGTGTAGTGATAGCAACCACTCACAAGCAGACACGAATAGACCAAGCAAATGAGTCAAATTACAGCAAATGGAGTTTTATGTGGGAAATGATGAATTTGTCCATTTTGGGTCTAAGGTCACCATATGCGGCACAATGTCACAGTGGTTGGCACTGCTGCCTCACAGCGCCAGGTACCCCAGGCCTCGGGTCATTGTCTGTATAGAGTCTGCAAGTACTCCCCATGTCTGTGTGGGTTTGCTCCGGGCGCTCTGATTTCCTCCCATACTCCAAAGATGTGCAGGTTAGGTGGATTGGCCATGCTAAATTGCCCCTTAGTGTCTAAAGATGTGCAGGTTAAGTGGATTGCCCATACTAAATTGCCCCTTAGTGACCAAAGATGTGCAGGTTAGATAGATTGGCCATGCTAAATTGCCCCTTAGTGTCTAAAGATGTGTAGGTTAGGTGGATTGGTCATGCTAAATTGCCCCTTAGTGTCCAAAGATGTGCAGATTAGGGGGATTGGCCATGCTAAATTGCCCCTTAGTGTCTAAAGATGTGCAGGTTAGGTGGATTGGCCATGATAAATTGCCCCTTAGTGTCCAAAAATGTGCAGGTTAGGGGGATTGGCCATGCTAAGTTGCCCCTTAGTGTCTAAAGATGTGTAGGTTAGATGGATTGGCCATGCTAAATTGCCCCTTAGTGTCCAAAGATGTGCAGGTTAGGTGGATTGGCCATGCTAAATTGCCCCTTAGTGTCCAAAGATGTGCAGGTAGGGAGATTAGCTACAATAAATGTGTAGAGTTTTGGGGAAAGGGTGAGGGAGTGGATAAAATACTCTGTTGGAGAGTTGGTACAGACTGGATGTGTAGACCGAAATAAGAGTCCACGTACAGATATTGCGACAATGTATTGGACTGACAGGAAATTAGTTGAAAGGCTTTAATATCATTGTGCTGCTATTTTGGGTTCCGCCCTGGAAAGTTGCCTCTTATTCACTTTCACCTTTGAATGACTCTGGGCCTGCCAATTGTGAAGAGCTAGTTTTATGGATGAGTCAGATTTTAATGATCTCATTTTCTGTCTAGTTACTATTTCCAGTTTATCCATTTATTACAAACTTGGCGGTGAACTGTGACAGAGACCAGGGCCTGAACAGTCTGAAGTCTCTCTCTGTCTTGTATCATACAGGATCTCAAAGACAAAGACAAAGAACAAAATCAGCCTGGGAAACAGGCCCTTCGGCCCAACGAGCCCACGCTGCCATCTCAACATCACCTCTCTACCCATGACCCCTATCTCACTCAATCTGGTTTCACTCCGAGCTGCAGTGCCTTTGAAAATGGTCGATAGATACCATTCCCTCTTCATCCCAAGCAGGTCCAATAGAAAGTGATGAACATCGTGTTCCAACAGGACAGAGCTGAGATTGGACCACGTCTAGTTTAACTTCTGCATTATTAGCTCTAAGCATCAAACATACCCAAATCTATGACAAGAATTGGTGAACTAACTTATAGAATCCCTACAGTACAGAAGGAGGCCATTTGGCCCATCGAGTCTGCATCAACAACAATCCCATCCAGGCCCTAACTCTGTAACCCCATGTATTTACCCTGCTAATCCCCCTGACACTAAAGGACAATATAACATGGCCAATCCACATAACTTACACATCTTTGGACACTAAGGGACAATTCAGCATGGCCAATCCACCTAACCTACACATCTTTGGACACTAAGGGGCAATTTAGCATGACCAATCCACCTAACCTGCACATCTTTGGATATTAAGGGACAATTTAGCATGGCCAATCCACATAATTTACACATCTTTGGACACTAAGGGACAATTTAGCATGGCCAATCCACCTAACCTGCACATCTTTGGATATTAAGGGGCAATTTAGCATGACCAATCTACCTAACCTATTCATCCTTGGACACTAAGGGGCAATTTAGCATGGCCAATACACGTTGCCTGCATATTGGCAGGTGGAACTAGAACTAGGGCACATGGTCTCAAAATAAGAGGGAGCAGATTTAGGACTGAGTTGTGGAGGAACTTCTTCACACAAAGGATTGTGAATCTGTGGAGTTCCCTGCCCAGTGAAGCAGTTGAGGCTACCTCACTGAATGTTTTTAAGGCAAGGATAGATAAATTTTTGAACAGTAAAGGAATTAAGGGTTGTGGTGAGCAGGCGGGTAAGTGGAGCTGAGTCCACGAGAAGATCAGCCATGATCTTATTGAATGGAGCAGGCTCGAGGGGCCTGATGGCCAACTCCTGCTCCTAAGTCTTAGGTTCTTTTATGTTCGTATGCACATCTTTGGACACTAAGGTGCAATTAAGCATGGCCAACCCACCTAACCTGCACATCTTTGGAGTGTGGGAGGAAACCGGGCACCCGAAGGAAACTCACGCAGACACGGGGAGAACATGCAAACTCCACACAGACAGTGACCTGAGGCCGGAATTGAACCCAGATCATTGGCAGCAGAGCTATCCGCTGTGTCGCCGTGCCACCCCTTGTCTTGGAACACAATGAAATGCTCTGTCCTGAAGAATGACCGGATTCTCGGAGAGTTCTTCAACACATCCAATGATGGATTAACCCTGCTCCAATGATTGTATCCAATGCTAAATTGCATCACTTCCTATGATGTATTTACCAAGTATTTACATATTTGGCCATAAGTTAATGAGTTTGTTGAATTACAAACAATGCAAAAGAATATCACGATAATGATTACATTCCACACTGGACATTTTACCTCAAGAAAGACAACTTGACCCGCAAACCAGGTACAGCCAAGATTCACCAGAATGCTACTGGGGCTATAATGGTTAAGTTATGTGGCTAGCCCAAGTTATGTGTTCCCTTGAATAGACCCCTCACGATTTTGAACATCTCGATCAAATTTCCTCTCAACTTTTGCAAATCCGAGGAGAACAGCCCCAGTTTCTCCAATCTCCCCCAGTGACAAAAGTCCCTCACCTTGGAACCACTGAGTACAAGAGTTGGTTAGGCCGCATTTGGGTTATTGCATGCAGTTCTGGTCACCACACTACCAGAAGGAACGCGGAAGCTTTCGAGAGAGTGCGAAGAAGGTTCACTAGGATGTTACCTGATCTCGAGGGTGTTGGCTATGAGGAGAGGTTGAATAAATGGGATTGTTTTCACTGGAAAGACAGAGGCTGATGGGAAATCTCATACAAGTCTACAAAATTATGAGACATGGTGGAAATTGGAGGCTTTTGCCCAGGGTGCAAGTGTCAAGGGGGGGGGGGGGGGGGCAGGGGGCAGGGGGCACACATTCAATGAGAGAGGGGAGAAAGTATAAGGGAGATGTGCGGGAGAAGATTTTCACACAGAGAGTGGTGGGTGCCTGGAAGACGCTGCCAGAGGAGGTGGTGGAAGGGGGCACATTAACAACATGTAACAGGCATCTGGGTGAGTACATGAATAGGGAGGGACTAGAGGGAGACGGACTGAGTCAGGGCAGAAGGGTTGTTTTTTAGTTTAGTTAGGGCATTATGATCAGTACAGGTTTGGAGGGCCGCAGGGCCTGTTCCTGTGCTGTATTTTCTTTTGTTCTCGAGAATCTTTTCCGTACCTTCTCTGATGCCATCAGATCCTGCCAACAGCGTGGTGCCCAGAACTGGACACAATATCCCTGTTGGGGCCAATGTTTCAAACACATTAGTTATAAGTTCTTTGCATTCACACTCTATTTATGCAGCACAATCTTATCCTGATTCCTCTTACCTTGCACCTGTACCCTCCTCCACACACACACCTAAAGATTGTAGCCTTTATTTTATACCCCATGTTCTTCTGACTGAAGGTAATAATTTCACATTTCTCTGCATTGCTTTGTCTATGTCTGTTTGAAAGTTAACACTGCCCTCCTCACAGTTCCCAACACTTTCACGGTTCAGAGACGGCCAACCACTGAGTAGATGAATAAATGAATGGCTTGTTAAAATAAGCAACTATTTACAGAGAGTGATGTAAAAGCTACCACGCTCTGCGACTCCAGTCTCCTAACTGTACAGGAAAACCTGTGCTCCACGATTGGCACTCTCTGTCCCATAGAATCCATACAGTGCAGAAGGAGGCCATTAGGTCCATCGAGCCTGCACTGACCACAATCTCACCAAAACCCTATTCCCATATCCCCATGTATCTATCCTATTGATCCCCCTGACGCTAAGGCGCAATTTAGCGTGGCAATCCACCTTCCCCAGACATCTTTGGACATTAAGGGGCAATTTAGCATGGCCAATCCGCCTAACCTATACATCTTTGGACACTAAGAGGCAATTTAGCATGGCCAATCCACCTAACCTACACATCTTTGGATACTAAGGGACAATTTAGCATGGCCAATCCACCTAACCTACACATTTTTGGATACTAGGGGGCAATTTAGCATGGCCAATCCACCTAACTTACACATCTTTGGAAACTAAGGGGCAATTTAGCATGGCCAATCCACCTAACTTACAAATCTTTGGACACTAAGGGACAATTTAGCATGGCCAATCTACCTAACCTGCACATCTTAGGAAACTAAGGGGCAATTTAGCATGGCCAATCTACCTAACCTGCACATCTTTGGACACTAAGGGGCTATTTAGCATGGCCAATCTACCTAACCTGCACATCTTAGGACACTAAGGGGCAATTTAGCATGGCCAATCTACCTAACCTGCACATCTTAGGACACTAAGGGGCAATTTAGCATGGCCAATCTACCTAAAATACACATCTTAGGACACTAAGGGGCAATTTAGCATGGCCAATCTACCTAACCTGCACATCTTAGGACACTAAGGGGCAATTTAGCATGGCCACTCTACCTAAAATACACATCTTAGGACACTAAGGGGCAATTTTGCATGGCCAATCTACCTAACCTACACATCTTAGGACACTAAGGGGCAATTTAGCATGGCCACTCTACCTAAAATATACATCTTTGGATACTAAGAGGCAATTTAGCATGGCCAATCCACCTAACCTACACATCTTAGGATTGTGGGAGGAAACCAGAGCATCTGGAGGAAACCCACATAGACATGAAGAGAACATGCAGACTCCAAACAGACAGATGTCATGTATCTGCTTAGTAACAGCAGGATCGAGAATTTAACAAGGAACAATAGGATGTGATTGGTCCAAGAATTTAAAGATTTGTTGCTTACAGTAATCAGAACTCATGATGAGGAACAGAAAGTTAGAACTGCTAGTGTTTTTTACAGTGAAAATCCCCTAGTTGCCACACTCCGGTGCCTGTTCGGGTAAAATGAGGGAGTATTTTAACATAGCCAATGCACCAAAGATGTGTAGGGTAAATGAATTAGTCATGTTAAATTGTCCAAAGATATGCAGGTTAGGTGGATTGGCCATGCTAAATTGCCCCTTAGTGTCCAAAGATGTGCAGGTTAGGTGGATTGGCCATGCTAAATTACCCCTTAGTGTCCAAAATGTGCAGGTTAGGTGGATTGGCCATGCTAAATTGCCCTTAGTGTCCAAAATGTGCAGGTTAGGTGGATTGGCCATGCTAAATTGTCCCTTAGTGTCCAAAATGTGCAGGTTAGGTGGATTGGCCATGCTAAATTACCCCTTAGTATCCAAAATGTGCAGGTTAGGTGGATTGGCCATGCTAAATTGCCCTTAGTGTCCAAAATGTGCAGGTTAGGTGGATTGGCCATGCTAAATTGCCCCTTTGGATCCATGGATGTGCAAGTTGAGGTGCATTGGCTATGCTAAATTGCCCCTTAATATCCAAAGATGTATAGGCTGAGGGGATTGGCTATGGTAAATATATCGGTTATGGGGATAGGGTGGGGAATAGGATTTGGGTAAGACAGTGTGTCAGAGAGTCAATGCAGACTCGATGGGCTGAATGGCCTTGTACTATCACCTCGAGATTCTATTCCTCCCAGCCTCAGTCACCTTCATGGCCTCAACGGGAAGTTGGAGGTCAACTTTCTCAGAAGTGGAGGTCAGCGTCGTGGCAAAGACATCCCAAAGTTAAAGTAACCTTGTCCCGACCAGGTACAGTCTTTTACTTTGAGGATTTATTGAGTGGCGCTTTGACTGTCTGATGCCTTCATTTCCCTCCGTCGGGTGATTTGCACATCAAACAGCAGGTTTCAGGAGTTACAGCTGAGCCTCGTCTTCTAGCCTGCAGGTTTCACACATTTAACATGACAGGAATGTCCTTTAGTGCAATTAGTCTGGGAGCGTTTCTCTGCAGGGAAGTGGGATTGAACTGCAAACTCTTGGTATGTTTGTGTCCTTTATTTTACACTTGCATCAGCAAATGAACCCATGGGTATCCAGCCATTTTCCATCTGTGGTGTTTTACTAAACCTTGTTTTCCAAGAAAATAAAACAAGTGAGGCATAATGGCTTCAAATGAGGTGAACCTTTACTCCTATCGCGTTCATCCTGACCTTTTTATTAAACCTAAATCACAGAGGCCCCTTCTAAAACCATTTTCACACGCGTTGCTTTGTCAACACTGGGCGGCACAGTGGTTAGCACGGCTGCCTCACAGCGCCAGGGTCCTGGGTTCGATTCCCAGCTCGGGTCACTGTCTGTGTGGAGTTTGCATGTTCTCCTCGTGTCTGCGTGGGTTTCCGCTGGGTGCTCCGGTTTCTTCCCACAGTCCAAAGATGTGTGGGTTGGGTTGATTGGCTGTGCTAAAATTGCCCCTGAGTATCCTGGGATTAGTGGGTAAATGTGTAGGGATATGGGGGTGGAGCCTGGGTGGGATTGTGGTGGGTGCAGACTCGAGGAGCCTCTTTCTACACTGTAGGGTTCTACGAACAATCTGTCCCAGTCCCTCCACGCTGAAGATATCGTTAAGAAAGCCCACCAACACCTCTACTTTCTCAGAAGACGAAGGAAGTTTGGCATGTCTGTACGACTCTCACCAACGTTTACAGGTGCACCACAGAACGCATTCTTTCTGGATGTATCACAGCTTGGTATGGGCTCCTGCTCTGCCCAAGACCTCAAGAAGCTATAAACGGTTTGTGATCAATGATCAGACATAATGAATGGTGGAGCAGGTCTGAAGATCTCCTTTATTCTTCATGTCCTTGTGTAGAAACATAGGAACTAGAAGCAGGAATAGGCCATTCAGCCCCTTAAGCCTGTTCTACCATTCATTATGATCATGGCTGACCTTCAAATTCAATATCCTGATTTCCCCCCTTCCACCCATATCCATTTAGCCCCAAGAACTTGATCTAATTTCTTCTCAAAATCACACAATGCTTTGGTCTCAACTAGTGAATTCCACACATTCACCACCCCCTAGACCCTGTCCAGTCCTGGTCTCCTCACATCTAATCCCGTCCAACCTATGCATCCCGGGACACCAAGGGGCAATTTAACATGGTCACTCCATCTAACCTACACATCTTTGGACAACAGGAGGAAACCAGAGCACCCGGAGGAAATGGACGCAGACACGGGGAGAATGTGCAAACTCCACATGGACAGTGACCCGAGGCCAGATCCATTCCGGGTCCCTGGCACGGTGAGGCAGCAGCGCTAACCACCGTGCTGCCTAATATAATAGTTTCGGCTTGAGCAGATTCTCAATGATTGCCAGTATCAGAAGTTGCCATATTAATACCCAATATATAAAAGATAAAAGCAGATTACTACGGATGCTGGAATCCGAAACCAAAAGGGAAAATGCTGGAAAATCTCAGCAGGTCTGGCAGCATCTGGGAGAAAAGAACTGATGTTTCGAGTCTGGATGATCCTTTGTCAAAGCTCCTTGTGAAATAATACACAATGTTATTGGCAATATTGTTCGTCTCAGCCAAGAACAATCAATCATCTCATCTGAAGTAATCGATTTTTGGACAATGTCTTGTGCTATTTGACTAGAGACTGGCAGATTGTGAACTGACATTTTTCTCAGCATTTAAATAGAGATACGAAGGAAAAAGAGAATCCATCGTATCGATATGGATGAGAACCACAAACTCACATCTTCGATGGGTTCAATATCTCCCACAAGAAACACTTCTGTACAAATGAAAACCTCTTCTGGTTTACTGGCAATAGGAACACAGGAATTAGGAGGAAAAATAGGCCATTCAGCCCATCGAGCCTATTCCTGCCATTCAATCAGATCATGGCTGATCTCTCCCTGCTCTCAAATCCACTTCCCAACCTGTTCCCCATATCCCCCATCTGTTCCCCATATCCCCCACCTGTTCCCCATATCCCCCACATGTTCCCCATATCCCCCACCTGTTTCCCATATCCCCCACCTGTTCCCCATATCCCCCACCTGTTCCCCATATCCCCCACCTGTTCCCCATATCCCCCACCTGTTCGGCATATCCCCCACCTGTTCCCCATATCCCCCACCTGTTCCCCATATCCCCCACCTGTTCTGCATAACCCCCACCTGTTCCCCATATCCCCCACCTGTTCCCCATATTCCCCACCTGTTCCCCATATCCCCCACCTGTTCTGCATATCCCCCACCTGTTCCCCATATCCCCCACCTGTTCCCCATATCCCCCACCTGTCCCCATATCCCCCACCTGTTCCCCATAACCCCCACCTGTTCCCCATATCACCCACCTGTTCCCCATATCCCCCACCTGTTCCCCATATCCCCCACCTGTTCCCCATATCCCCCACCTGTTCCCCATATCCCCCACCTGTTCCCCATATCCCCCACCTGTTCCCCATATAACCCACCTGTTCCCCATATCCCCCAACTGTTCCCCATATCCGCCACCTGTTCCCCATATCCCCCACCTGTTCCCCATATCCCCCACCTGTTCCCCATATCCCCCACCTGTTCTGCATATCCCCCACCTGTTCCCCATATCCCCCACCTGTTCCCCATATCCCCCACCTGTTCCCCATATCCCCCACCTGTACTGCATATCCCCCACCTGTTCCCCATAACCCCCACCTGTTCCACATATCCCCACCTGTTCCCCATATCCCCCACCTGTTCCCCATATCCCCCACCTGTTCCCCATATCCCCCACCTGTTCCCCATACCCCCACCTTTTCTCCATATCCCCCACCTGTTCCCCATATCCCCCACCTGTTCCCCATATCCCCCACCTGTTCCCCATATCCCCCACCTGTTCTGCATATCCCCCACCTGTTCCCCATATCCCCCACCTGTTCCCCATATCCCCCACCTGTTCCCCATAACCCCCACCTGTTCCCCATATCCCCACCTGTTCCCCATATCCCCCACCTGTTCCCCATATCCCCCACCTGTTCCCCATATCCCCCACCTGTTCCCCATACCCCCACCTTTTCTCCATATCCCCCACCTGTTCCCCATATCCCCCACCTGTTCCCCAAAACCCCCACCTGTTCTCCATATCCCCCACCTGTTCCTCATATCCCCCACCTGTTCCCCATATCCCCCACCTTTTCTCCATGTCCCCCACCTGTTCCCCATATCCCCCACCTGTTCCCCATATCCCCCACTTGTTCTCCATATCCCCCACCTGTTCCCCGTATCCCCCACCTGTTCCCCATATCCCCCTCCTTTTCTCCATATCCCCCACCTGTTCCCCATATCCCCCACTTGTTCCCCATATCCCCCATCTGTTTCCCATATCCCCCACCTGTTCTCCATTTCCCCCACCTGTTCCCCATATCCCCCACCTGTTCCCCATATCCCCCTCCTTTTCTCCATATCCCCCACCTGTTCTCCACATCCCCCACTTGTGCCCCATATCCCCCATCTGTTTCCCATAGCCCCCACGTGTTCGCCATATCCTCCACCTGTTCCCCATATCCCCCACCTGTTTCCCATATCCTCCACCTGTTTCCCATATCCCCCCTGTTCCCCATATCCCCCATCTGTTCCCCATATCCCCCACCTGTTCCCCATATCCCCCATCTGTTCCCCATATCCCCCATCTGTTCCCCATATCCCCCACCTGTTCCCCATATCCCCCACCTTTTCTCCATATCCCCCACCTGTTCCCCATATCCCCCACTTGTTCCCCATATCCCCATCTGTTCCCCATATCCCCCAACTCTTCCCCATATCCCCCACCTGTTCCCCATATCCCCCACCTGTTCCCCATATCCCCCACTTGTTCCCCATATCCCCCCTTTTCTCCATATCCTCCACCTGTTCCCCATATCCCCCACCTGTTCCCCATATCCCCATCTGTTCCCCATATCCCCCAACTGTTCCCCATATCCCCCACCTGTTCCCCATATCCCCCACCTGTTTCCCATATCCCCCGTCTGTTCCCCACAACCCCCATCTGTTCGCCATATCCTCCACCTGTTCCGCATATCCCCCACCTGTTCCCCATATCCTCCACCTTTTTCCCATATCCCCCACCTGTTCCCCATATCCCTCATCTGTTCCCCATATCCCCCATCTGTTCCCCATATCCCCCTACTGTTCCGCATATCCCCCACCTGTTCCCCATATCCCCCACCTGTTCCCCATATCCCCCACCTGTTCCCCATATCCCCCACCTGTTCCCCATATCCCCCACCTGTTCCCCATATCCCCCACCTGTTCCCCATATCCCCCACCTGTTCCCCATATCCCCCACCTGTTCCCCATATAACCCACCTGTTCCCCATATCCCCCAACTGTTCCCCATATCCGCCACCTGTTCTGCATATCCCCCACCTGTTCCCCATATCCCCCACCTGTTCCCCATATCCCCCACCTGTTCTGCATATCCCCCACCTGTTCCCCATATCCCCCACCTGTTCCCCATATCCCCCACCTGTTCCCCATATCCCCCACCTGTTCCCCATATCCCCCATCTGTTCCCCATATCCCCCACCTGTTCTGCATATCCCCCACCTGTTCCCCATATCCCCCACCTGTTCCCCATATCCCCCACCTGTTCCCCATATCCCCCACCTGTCCCCATATCCCCCACCTGTTCCCCATAACCCCCACCTGTTCCCCATATCACCCACCTGTTCCCCATATCCCCCACCTGTTCCCCATATCCCCCACCTGTTCCCCATATCCCCCACCTGTTCCCCATATCCCCCACCTTTTCTCCATATCCCCCACCTGTTTCCCATATCCCCCACCTGTTCCCCATATCCCCCACCTTTTCTCCATATCAGCCACCTGTTCCCCATATCCCCCACCTGTTCCCCATATCCCCCTCCTTTTCTCCATATCCCCCACCTGTTCCCCATATCCCCCACCTGTTCCCCATACCCCCACCTGTTCTCCATATCCCCCACTTGTTCCCCATATCCCCCATCTGTTTCCCATAACCCCCACCTGTTTCCCATATCCTCCACCTGTTTCCCATATCCCCCCTGTTCCCCATATCCCCCATCTGTTCCCCATATCCCCCACCTGTTCCCCATATCCCCCATCTGTTCCCCATATCCCCCATCTGTTCTCCATATCCCCCACCTGTTCCCCATATCCCCCATCTGTTCCCCATATCCCCCTACTATTCCGCATATCCCCCACCTGTTCCCCATATCCCCCACCTGTTCCCCATATCCCCCACCTGTTCCCCATATCCCCCACCTGTTCCCCATATCCCCCACCTGTTCCCCATATCCCCCACCTGTTCCCCATATCCCCCACCTGTTCCCCATATAACCCACCTGTTCCCCATATCCCCCAACTGTTCCCCATATCCGCCACCTGTTCTGCATATCCCCCACCTGTTCCCCATATCCCCCACCTGTTCCCCATATCCCCCACCTGTTCTGCATATCCCCCACCTGTTCCCCATATCCCCCACCTGTTCCCCATATCCCCCACCTGTTCCCCATATCCCCCACCTGTTCCCCATCTCCCCCATCTGTTCCCCATATCCCCCACCTGTTCTGCATATCCCCCACCTGTTCCCCATATCCCCCACCTGTTCCCCATATCCCCCACCTGTTCCCCATATCCCCCACCTGTCCCCATATCCCCCACCTGTTCCCCATAACCCCCACCTGTTCCCCATATCACCCACCTGTTCCCCATATCCCCAACCTGTTCCCCATATCCCCCACCTTTTCTCCATATCCCCCACCTGTTCCCCATATCCCCCACCTGTTCCCCATAACCCCCACCTGTTCCCCATATCCCCCACCTGTTCCCCATATCCCCCACCTGTTCCCCATATCCCCCACCTTTTCTCCATATCCCCCACCTGTTTCCCATATCCCCCACCTGTTCCCCATATCCCCCACCTTTTCTCCATATCCCCCACCTGTTCCCCATATCCCCCACCTGTTCCCCATATCCCCCTCCTTTTCTCCATATCCCCCACCTGTTCCCCATATCCCCCACCTGTTCCCCATACCCCCACCTGTTCTCCATATCCCCCACTTGTTCCCCATATCCCCCATCTGTTTCCCATAACCCCCACCTGTTTCCCATATCCTCCACCTGTTTCCCATATCCCCCCTGTTCCCCATATCCCCCATCTGTTCCCCATATCCCCCACCTGTTCCCCATATCCCCCATCTGTTCCCCATATCCCCCATCTGTTCTCCATATCCCCCACCTGTTCCCCATATCCCCCACCTGTTCCCCATATCCCCCATCTGTTCCCCATGTCCCTCACCTGTTCCCCATATACCCCACCTGTTCCCCATATCCCCCACCTGTTCCCCATATCCCTCACCTTTTCCCCATATCCCCCACCTGTTCCCCATATACCCCACCTGTTCTCCATATCCCCCACCTGTTCCCCATATCCCCCACCTGTTCCCCATATCCCCCACCTGTTCCCCATATCCCCCTCCTGTTTCCCATATCCCCCACCTGTTCCCCATATCCCCCACCTGTTCCCCATATCCCCCACCTGTTCCCCATATCCCCCACCTGTTCCCCATATCCCCCACCTGTTCCCCATATCCCCCACCTGTTCCGCATATCCCCCACCTGTTCCCCATATCCCCCACCTGTTCCCCATATTCCCCACCTGTTCCCCATATCCCCCACCTGTTCCCCATATCCCCCACCTGTTCCCCATATCCCCCACCTGTTCCCCATATCCCTCACCTTTTCCCCATATCCCCCACCTGTTCCCCATATACCCCACCTGTTCTCCATATCCCCCACCTGTTCCCCATATCCCCCACCTGTTCTGCATATCCCCCACCTGTTCCCCATATCCCCCACCTGTTTCCCATATCCCCCACCTGTTTCCCATATCCCCCACCTGTTCCCCGTATCCCCCACCTGTTCCCCGTATCCCCCACCTGTTCCCCATATCCCCCACCTGTTCCCCATATCCCCCACCTGTTCCCCATATCCCCCACCTGTTCCCCATATCCCCCACCTGTTCCCCATATCCCCCACCTGTTCCCCATATCCCCCACCTGTTCTCCATATCCTCCACCTGTTCCCCCTATCCCCCACCTGTTCCCCATATCCCCCACCTGTTCTCCACATCCTCCACCTGTTCCCCATATTCCCCACCTGTTCCCCATATCCCCCACCTGTTCCCCATATCCCCCACCTGTTCCCCATATCCCCCACCTGTTCCCCATATCCCCCACCTGTTCCCCATATCCCCCACCTGTTCCCCATATCCCCCACCTGTTCCCCATATCCCCCACCTGTTCCCCATATCCCCCACATGTTCCCCATATCCCCCACCTGTTCCGCATATCCCCCACCTGTTCCCCATATCACCCACCTGTTCCCCATATCCCCCACCTGTTCCGCATATCTCCCACCTGTTCCCCATATCACCCACCTGTTCCCCATATCCCCCACCTGTTCCCCATATCCCCCACCTGTTCCCCATATCCCCCACCTGTTCCCCATATTCCCCACCTGTTCCCCATATCCCCCACCTGTTCCCCATATCCCCCACCTGTTCCCCATATCCCCCACCTGTTCCCCATATCCCTCACCTTTTCCCCATATCCCCCACCTGTTCCCCATATACCCCACCTGTTCTCCATATCCCCCACCTGTTCCCCATATCCCCCACCTGTTCCGCATATCCCCCACCTGTTCCCCATATCCCCCACCTGTTTCCCATATCCCCCACCTGTTTCCCATATCCCCCACCTGTTCCCCGTATCCCCCACCTGTTCCCCGTATCCCCCACCTGTTCCCCATATCCCCCACCTGTTCCCCATATCCCCCACCTGTTCCCCATATCCCCCACCTGTTCCCCATATCCCCCACCTGTTCCCCATATCCCCCACCTGTTCTCCATATCCTCCACCTGTTCCCCCTATCCCCCACCTGTTCCCCATATCCCCCACCTGTTCTCCACATCCTCCACCTGTTCCCCATATTCCCCACCTGTTCCCCATATCCCCCACCTGTTCCCCATATCCCCCACCTGTTCCCCATATCCCCCACCTGTTCCCCATATCCCCCACCTGTTCCCCATATCCCACACCTGTTCCCCATATCCCCTTGTCCCTTCTTAGAACTATATCTATCTCCTTCTCGAAACCATTTCAAACAATTGTGGCACAGTACAGGGAGGCGATGGTCGAGTGGGACTACTGCCAGATTATTAACCAAGAAACTCAGCTAATGTTCTGGGGACCCAGGTTCGAATCCCATTGCGGAAGATGGGGAAATTTGATTTCAATTTAATAAATCAGGAATTAAGAATCTACTGATGACCACAAAACCATTGTCGGAAAAATCCACCTGGTTCACTAATGTCCCCCTTAGCCAGGAGACCTGATGTCCTTACCTGATCTGACCTACGTGTGACCCCAGACCCACAGAAATATGGTTGAGTCTCGACTACCCACGGGCAACTGGGGATGGGCAATAAATGTTGGCCAATCAGCGATGCCCATGTCCCAAGAAGGAATAAAATAATTTGATGGCACAGTGTTGAGCAACTGCTGCCTCACAGCGCCGGGGATCTGGGTTCAATTCTGGCCTCGGGTCACTGTCTGGGTGGAGTTTGCACATTCTCCCTGTGTCTGCGTGGGTTTTCTCCGGGTGCTCTGGTTTCCTCCCACAGTCCGTCTCCAAAATGGAACAAGCGGTCGCTTATTCATCTGCTCAACTAATCGCAACAACCAGAAAGATTGTCGGGGAGGTGACGGCCTAGTGGGATTATTAGACTATTAATCAGAAACTCAGCTAATATTCTGTGGACCCGGGTTCGAATGCCGCCACGGCAGAGGGTGGAATTTGAATTCGATCATATCTGGAATTAAGAATCGACCGATGACCATGAAACTATTGTCGGAAAAACCCATCTGGTTGACTAATGTCCCTTTAGGGGAGGAAATCTGCTGTCCTTACCCAGTCTGGCCTACATCAGAGCCACAGCAATGTGGTTGACCCTCAGAGTAGCTAAGGGATGGGTAATAAATGCCGGCGCAGCCAGCGATGCCTGTGTCCCATGAAAGAATTTAAAGAATGAATCACCCTCTTCAGAGTTAAATCATCCCTTTCTTTCACGGGTCAGATTTCCAGGCAGTTTAACAATAATTCAGTTCATGAATGTAAAAGCTACAGCGCGTAACGGTCTTGAAATTTTACACAGTGCTTCCCCTGCTAAACGTAAAAATTGGGGCAGCATTATTTTCTGGGCAGGGTGCGGGGTGAAGAGCTGTTTTCTTCCGAATCTGTTATCTGTACTGTCTCCTGGCTCACTTACTCTGGGAGTGACCCAGAGAGAGATTAATTTACACTGTTTACACTCGGGGTCTTATCGCCAGCACTGACATTGTCTCTGGAGCCGCAGATACGGAGGGTAGATTCCCTTCTCTAAAGGGAGATTAGTGAGCCAGATGGGTTTTTACAACAAGCATTGTCACGGTCGCTGTTATTGAGGCGAGCTTTACAATTCCAGCAAGGGAAAATGCTGGAAAATCCCACCGGCAGCAGGGTGATTAGCACTGCTGCCTCACAGTGCAGGGACCCGGGTTCAAATCCCACCACAGCAGATGGTGCAACCTGAATTCAGTTTAATAAATCTGGGATTAAGAATCTACTAATGATCATAAAACCATTGTCGATTGTCGGATCTGATCCTTCATAGTGAGATTTGAGTATAGGGATAGGGAGGTTTACTGAAATTGTATAGAGCATTGGTGAGGCCACACCTGGAGTATAGTGTGTAGCTTTGGTGTCTGAGGAATGATATCCTTGCTATAGAGGGAGCACAGTGAAGGTTTACTAGGCTGATTCCTGCGAGTTCCAGGTCCGTTAAATTAAGAGAGACCAAGTTGGTTAGGATTATATTCACTGGGGTTTCGAAGAGTGAGAGGGGATCTCATAGAAGATTTTTGTCTGAGATATGGGAGATTAGCCAGTAAAGATATAAAATTCTAACAGGATTAGACAGGGATTAGGGGTTAGTGTCGGGAGATGGATGGAAAGCTGGTTTGCAAACAGGAAGCAAAGAGTTGGCATAAATGGGTCTTTTTCTGGTTGGCAGTCAGTGACCAGCGGGGTTCTGCAGAGATCTCTGCAAGAACCCAATTGTTCACATGATTTGGACAAGTGAACTGGATGTCTTATATCCAAATTTGCAGATGATACACAGTTGGGTGGGAGGGTGAGCTGTGGGGAGGATACTGAGATGCTTCAGCGCGATTTGGACGTGTGTGGGCATTGGCGTGGCAGAAGCAGCATAATGTGGGTAAATGTGAGGCTATCCACTTTGGTAGCAATAATAGGAAGACAGATTATTACTTGAATGGGTGTAAATTGAGAGAGGTGGATACTCAACGAGACCTTGGGGCTCTCGAGCATCGGTCGTTGAAAGTTAGCGCGCAGGTACAGCAGGCAGTAAAGACGGCAAATGATATGTTGGCCTTCATAGTGAGAAGATTTGAGTATAGGGATAGGGAGGTTTACTGGAATTGTATAGAGCATTGATGAGGCCACACCTGGAGTATAGTGTGTAGCTTTGGTGTCTGAGGGAGTACAGCGAAGGTTTATCAGGCTGATTCCTGCGATGCCAGATCTGTTATATTAAGAGAGACAAAGTCGGTTAGGTTTATATTCAGTGGAGTTTCGAAGAGGGGATCTTACAGAAACTAATAAAATTCTAACGGGGTTAGACTCAGAAAGAATGTTCCTGTTGGTGGGGGGAGTCCAGAACGAGGTGTCATAGTTTGAGGATAAGGGGTAAACGTTTTAGAACTGAGGCGGGGCCCTTGCCCAGAGGGTGGTGAACGTGTGGAATTCACTCCCACAGAAAGTAACTGAGGCCAAAACGTTGTGCGATTTCAAGAAGAAATTAGAGCCGCTATATAAATGTAAATCAAAGTTGTTTGAGAGAACCGTGTATGAAAAAACGGAAGATTGCCAGCTCGATGAAGGGGAGGCAGAGTGAAGGAGGGACTTACAGGAAGAGGTCGTCAGAAGAAATGTTGGAGACAAATAAAGAACTACAGAGATGAGAGAGTGTGTGAGTCACATAGAGAGAGCAAAGGTGACAAGAGGAAAGATACAAGCAGAATCAGAGAGAGGGAGAGCCAGCTCTTGTTGAGTGGGAGTTCATCAAAGAGACAGTTACAGGAAGAGAGAGGAACAGAGAGAGAGACACAAAAGATTTTTGTCTGAGATATGGGAGATTAGCCAGTAAAGATATATAGACTTGTACATTTTACAGTATTCCCCTCACTGTGGAATTACCCCAGCTCCCTTGAATCCTTCCAGCCATTACTATCAAAATCCAGTTGCTAGTAATCTTACACCAAAATGCCAGGAAGGAGGGGAAATGGTACCCAGGGCCTGTGAACTGGCTGCACCTGTCCCACGGTATAAAATCATAGAATCCCCCACAGACAGAGGAAATTTAGCCCATTGCGTCTGCGCCGACCCTCCGACAAAAGCATCTGACCCAAGGCCCATTCCCATGGCCAATCACCCTAAATTGCACATCTTGTGTGAAGAGAGACAGTATCATCTTTGGACACCAAGGGGCAATTTAGCGTGGCCAATACACCGAACCCGCACATCTTTCGGACTGCGGGAGGAAACCGGAGCATCCGGGGGAAGCCCGCGCAGACACGGGGAGAATGTGCAGACTCCACACAGACCCAAGCCAGGGATTGAATCCCGTTCCAACCCAAGTACATGGCCAATCCACCTGACCTACATAACATAAGAACATAAGAAATAGGAGCAGGAGTAGGCCATCTAGCCCTTCGAGCCTGCCCCGCCATTCCATAAGATCATGGCTGATCTGAAGTGGATCAGCTCCACTTTCCCGCTTTCTCCCCACAACCCTTAATTCCCCTTTCTATCAGAAATCTATCTACCCGTGACTTCAATATATTCAGTGAGGTAGCCTCCACCACTTCAACGGGCAGAGAATTCCAGAGATTCACCACCCTTTGAGTGAAGAAGTTCCTCCTCAACTCTGTTCTAAACTGCCTCCCCCTTACTTTGAGGCTGTGCCCTCTAGTCCTGCTGTCCTTTCTAAGTGGGAAGAATCTCTCTACCTCTACCCTATCTAGCCCCTTCATTACCTTGTAAGTCTCTATAAGATCCCCCCTCAGCCTTCTAAACCCTAACGAGTACAGACCCAGTCTAATCAATCTCTCTTCATAAGACCTGCACATTCCCCTGCCTTCCCTCCGTAACCCTAGTAATCCAGAGACCCAGAGTGATGCTTTGGGGGACCCGAGTCCGAATCCCACCCAGGGGAGACGATGGCCTAATGGTTTTATCACCAGACTACAAATCCAGAATCTCAGCTAATGTCCTGGGGACCCGGTTCGAAACCCACCGTGGTAGATGGTGGAATTTGAATTCAATTTCAAAAAATTTGGAATTAAAATGACCATGAAACCATTGCCAATTGTTGAAAAAATCTATCTGGTTCCGTTAGGGAAGGAAATCTGGCGTCCTTACTCAGTTTGGCCTCCGTGTGATTCCAGAGCCACAGCAATGTGGTTGACTCTCAACTGCCCTTAGAAATGTCCCAGAGAGCACTCAACTCACGGCCAGTAGAGATGGACAATAAATGCTCGCCCAGCCATTGATGCCCATGTCTTATAGAATCATAGAAACCCTACAGAGCAGAAAGAGGCCACTTGGCCCATTGAGTCTGCACCGACCACAATCCCACCCAGGCCTTACCCTCCTATCCCTACATATTTACCCGCTAATCCCTCTAACCGATGCATCTCAGTGGTAGGCAAGTTGATGGAGAGGATTCTTAGAGATAGGATGTATGAGCACTTAGAGCGTTGCGATCTGATTAAGGATACGCAGCATGGCTTTGTAAAGGGGAAGTCTTGCCTTACGAATCTGGTAGAATTTTTTGAGGAGGTGACAAAAACGGTCGACGAAAGATGAGCCACTGATGTCATCTATATGGATTTCAGTAAGGCGTTTGACAAAGTCCCTCATGGTAGGTTGGTAGAAAAGATTAAGGCTCATGGGATATGTGGCCAGGTATCTAGATGGGTTGAGAACTGGCTTGGTCAGAGGAAACAGAGAGTAATAGTGGAAGGGTCCTTTTCTAGCTGGAAGTCTGTCACTAGTGGTGTGCCGCAGGGCTCGGTACTGGGACCTCTTCTCTTTGTAGTGTATATAAATGATTTGGAAGAGGGAGTAGGTGGTGTCATCAGCAAATTTGCAGATGACACAAAGATAGCTGGATTGGCAGGCAGTGAGGAGCAATCAACCTAACCCACACATCTTTGGACTGTGGGAGGAAACCCATGCAGACACGGGGAGAATGTGCAAACTCCACACAGACAGTGACCCAAGCTGGGGAATCGAACCTGGGACCCTGGAGCTGTGTAGCAGCAGTGCTAACCCACTGTGCTATCATGAATGAATAAAAAACTTTAAATCTGTGCCTCTGGTTCTTGTGGGAAGAGATTCTCTCGATGTACTCTGTCTGAGCCTTCTTGCGATAGATTGTAACAAATTTCCCTTTGACCTTCTCTTCCCCAAGGAAACAGCCACAATTTCTCCACTCTGTGTCAGGAACTGAAGTTCCTCATTCCTGGAACCATTCTCATTAATCTATTTCCCATTCATTTAAACCTCAGAGGCCCAATTCATGCAACCTCTCAAACTTCCTCCTGCCAGGAATCAAACTACTGTCTTCAAGACAAATATATCCCTCCTTGGATATGGAATCCAGAATTGTACACAATTTTTTTTTCCTTTCATGCCTCATGGGATGTGGGTGCAAGGCCAGCATTACTTGCCATCCCTAATTGCCCTTGAGTTGAGTTTCGGGGGGTAGGTAAGGGTCAACCACATTGCTGTGGGTCGGGAGTCACATGTAGGCCAGACTGGGTAAGTATGACGATAGTGTGCCTTCAAGAAATGTGGCTGGAATTCTCCCATCCTGCTCGCTGCTGGAATTTTAGACAATGTGAGACCCCATTGATAGTCAGGTGGGAATTTCAGGCTTTTAGATCAATGCGACTGGAGATTTTTGCCCTTTATTTGTGTCATGTTTCTTGTGAAAGGACTGTCTTATAATTCAACTCTGTTTAAATGGTGCCAGTTTGTCTACAACCAGCAGACCACGTGTGGGTAATGCAGAAGAATGCTTGTTCCTAGTTATTGGAGTGTTTGTTTTAATCTGAGTTAATGCAGTTTTGTTATTTTTTAGGGTTGTCCCCTGGAGTTTCATAGTATGGTTTAACTAGGCTGATTGACAAGAAAAAAATCATGTGAATGGGTGGAGCTAGAGTCACAGAGGGACAAGCAGGCAGTTGCATTTGATCAGAGCAGTAGTCCTTTCTCTCCTTTCTCTCTGCAAATTGAAGTCTAGGACTTGCTAGAAGATAGCTATCTTTCTTCAGAGGTCTGCAAAAGATAAGAGGTACTTTCTCCCTCCGTCTCTCTCCCTCTATCTCTCTCTGTCTGGAGCTCTGCTGTGTGAAGACAGGTCTTTCTCTAGAGGCTACTGTTTGGGAGTCATAAGACAATCAACTCTCTATATCTCTTACCCGAGGGGTTAAAATGTTAGAGAACTGGCAAATTCTGTAAGCCTCTCTGTCTTGCTAACTGATTCTGAAAAGGAGTTTATGATCTTGGGAGTATTGCTTAAATTGGAACTAATCGAGATAGTTAGCAGTTAAGAATTATACCTTGTCATGCTTAAGTATTTCAATTGGTAAAAGTTATGCTAATTTTTCTGTTATATTTTAACAGTATTGTTAAATAAACTTTATTTTAGTAAATGTTTCCTGGTGGATAAATAGAATCACACCAGGCGTGAAACACATTATACTCACACTAATACCAAAAGCAAAAACAGTTGGGGTCTGGGCTAATTTCATAATATGGAGATTATGGAAGAGGGGGTAGGTGGTGTGATCAGCAAATTTGCTGATGACACTAAGATGGTTGGATTGGCGGGTACTGAGGAGCAGTGCCTAGCAATGCAACAGGACATAGACAGGCTGGTAGATTGGGCAGATAGATGGCAAATGGAATTTAATCCGGAGAAATGCGAGGTGATGCAGTTTGGCCGGAATAATGTGGAGGGGAGTTATACGATAAAAGGTAGAACTATCCGGAGTATAGATATGCAGAGAGACCTGGGGGTGCAAGTGCACAAGTCCCTGCAGGTGCAGAATGTGATGAGGAAAGCGTCTGGCATGTTAGCCTTCATAGGAAGGGGTATAGAATATAAGAGTAGGAGTCTGATGTTGCAGTTGTATAGAACGTTGGTTAGGCCTCACTTGGAGTACTGCGTCCAGTTCTGGTCGCCGTACTACCGGAAGGATGTAGAGATCCTGGAGAGAGTGCAGAGGAGATTTACCAGGATGCTGCCTGGTATGGAAGGGCTGTCTTACGAGGAAAGATTGAACTCACTTGGGCTGTTTTCCCTTGAGAGACGTCGGCTGAGGGGGGATCTAATAGAGGTTTATAAGATTATGAAGGGGATAGATAGAGTAAATGGTGGTAAGCTTTTTCAGCTATTAGAAATGGATAGAATGAGGGGTCACGGGCTTAGGGTGAGGGGGGCTAGGTATAAGACAAATATTAGAGGGCAATTTTTCACGCAAAGGGTAGTGGGGGTGTGGAATGCATTGCCGAGTAAGGTGGTGGAAGCAGGCACGCTAGGGTTGTTTAAGAGTCACTTAGACAGCCACATGAGCGGTCTACATATAGGGGGATATAGCAGGCCTTACTAAACATTGTAGGCTTGGGATTCCGTTTTTGCCTCAGGGATGTTACAGTCTTTGCCTGTTTAATAATGAATTTTTTGTCTCCACAGGCATTTAAGTCCACCTTGTTGACCAGCAAGGGGCATGCATGCGGCAGGTTGTAGTGGGCTGCTCTTGGATGTTGCTTCGGGAGTTGCCTATTGCTTCATGTCGTTAGTGTGCTTAAACTGGACCATCTCGAGGGCAACATGACAGCTCAGAGACTATCTCTGTTGCTGTGTGGACACATGGATTTGGGCCTGTGTCTGTGGGAGTTTGCGAGTTCTCCCCATGGTTGCGTGGGTTTCCTCCGGGTGCTCCAGTTTCAAGAACAAAGAACAAAGAACAACACAGCACGGGAAACAGGCCCTTCGGCCCAACGAGCCCGCGCCACCGTCCCATTGTCAGTGACCTATTCATGATTTTAGTCTACGCCTAATGTGTGAGGATCAGGGAGGTCCAATATAGGGACAATTTGTTACCCAATCAATCAGCCTAAAAGCACATTTTTGGGATGTGGGAGGAAACCGGAGCACCCGGAGGAAACCCTCGCAACCATGGGGAGAATGCGCAAACTCCCACGGACACAGGTCCAAATCCATGTGTCCGCATAGCAACAGAGATAGTCTCTGAGCTGTCATGATGCCCTTGAGATGGTCCAGTTTAAGCACACCAATGACATAAAGCAGTAGGCAACTCCCGAAGCAACATCCAAGAGCAGCCCACCACAACCTGCCGCCTGCATGCCCCTTGCTGGACTTAAATGCCTGTGGACAAAAATTCATTATTAAAAAGACTATATCCCTGAGGCGAAAACTGAATCCCAAGCCTTCAATGTTTAGTAAGGCCTGCTATATCCCCCTATATGTAGACCGCTCATGTGGCTGTCCAAGTGACTCTTAAACAACCCTAGCGTGCCTGTTTCCACCACCTTACTCGGCAGTGCATTTCACATCCTCACTACCCTTTGCGTGAAAAACTGCCCTCTAATATTAGTCTTATACCTAGCCCCCCTCACCCTAAGCCCGTGACCCCTCATTCTATCCATTTCTAATAGCGGAAAAAGCTTACCACCATTTACTCTATCTATCCCCTTCATAATCTTATAAACCTCTATTAGATCCCCCCTCAGCCGACGTCTCTCAAGGGAAAACAGCCCAAGTGCGTTCAATCTTTCCTCGTAAGACAGCCCTTCCATACCAGGCAACATCCTGGTAAATCTCCTCTGCACTCTCTCCAGGATCTCTACATCCTTCCGGTAGTATGGCGACCAGAACTGGACGCAGTACTCCAGGTGAGGCCTAACCAACGTTCTATACAACTGCAACATCAGACTCCTACTCTTATATTCTATACCCCTTCCTATGAAGGCCAACATGCCATACGCTTTCCTCATCACATTCTGCACCTGCACCGACACCTTCAGGGACTTGTGTACCTGCACCCCCAGGTCTCTCTGCGTATCTATACTCCGGATAGTTCTACCTTTTATCGTATAACTCCCCTCCACATTATTCCGGCCAAAGTGCATCACCTCGCATTTCTCCGGATTAAATTCCATTTGCCATATATCTGCCCAATCTACCAGCCTGTCTATGTCCTGTTGCATTGCCAGGCACTGCTCCTCAGTACCCGCCAATCCAACCATCTTAGTGTGATCAGCAAATTTGCTGATCACACCACCTACCCCCTCTTCCAAGTCATTAATATATACTACAAATAGTAGAGGTCCTAGTACCGAGCCCTGCGGCACCCCACTGATGACAGCCCTCCAATTGGAAAAGGAGCCTTCCACTACTACCCGCTGTCTCCTCCTCCCAAGCCAGTTCTTCACCCATCTACATACCTGGCCTTGTATCCCATGAGCCTTCACCTTTTCTATCAGCCTACCGTGAGGAACCTTGTCAAACGCCTTACTGAAATCCATATAGACAACATCAACGGCTTGTCCTTCGTCAACCGTTTTTGTCACCTCTTCAAAAAATTCCAATAGATTCGTAAGGCACTGTAACGAAGCCATGCTGCGTATCCCTGATCAGATTGCAGCGCTCCAGATGCTCATACATCCTATCCTTGAGGATCCTCTCCATTATCTTGCCTATAACTGAAGTCAAGCTCACTGGCGTATAGTTCCCTGGGTTATCCCTCTGACCCTTCTTAAACAACGGTACTACATTTGCAATCCGCCAATCCTCTGGGACCTCACCTGTGTCCAAAGAAGAGACAAAGATTTGCGTCAGAGGCAATTTCATCCCTCACCTCCCTTAGCAGCCTAGGATAGATGCCATCAGGCCCCGGAGATTTATCCGTCTTTATACTATCTAATAGTCCCAACACCTCTTCCCTCGTGATGACTATTTCCCTCAACGGATCCTCAAACTCCTCAAGCACAGCACCAGACATCAGACCCCTCTCCTGCGTGAATACCGACGCAAAGTATTCATTCAAGATCTCCCCCATTCCCCCAGGCTCCAAGCATAGTTCCCCTCCTCTGTCCCTGAGAGGACCAATGTTCCCTCTAACCATCCTTTCGTTTCTAATATAGGAGTAAAATGCCTTAGGATTTTCCTTAATCCTACCCGCCAAAGCTATTTCGTGGCCCCTTTTTGCCTTTCTGATGCCCCTTTTAAGTTCTCTCCTACATTCTCTGTATTCTTCTAACGCTATCTCTGTCCTCAAATGCCTAGATCTAGTGTACGCCTCCCTCTTTCTCCTGACCAGGTCCTCAATGTCCCTAGTTACCCACGGCTCTCTATTCCTACCTTTCCCATCCTTCCTCTTGACCGGCACATGTCTTTCCTGTAAAGATTTTAGTTTTCCCTTGAGAGACTCCCACATACCCAGCGTCGACCTACCGTTAAACAGCGTACCCCAGTCCGTATCTTTAAGATCCTGCCTAATCCGGTTGTATCTAGCCCTCCCCCAGTTTAACACCCTCCCCTTAGGACAGGCTTCATCTTTATCCATTAATATCTTAAACCAGACAGTTGTGGTCACTGTTAGCCACATGCTCTCCTACTTCAACGTCAACCACCTGCCCAGGCTCATTCCCCAGAACCAAGTCCAGTATAGCCCCCTCTCTGGTCGGTCTATCCACGTACTGCTCCAGGGATCCTTCCATTACACACTGTACAAATTCCTCCCCGTCAGCACCCTCTGATCTCAGTACATTCCAATCTACCCTGGGGAGATTAAAATCTCCCACTACCACCACCCTATTCTTCCTGCACTTATCTAGAATGTCCCTGCTTATCCCTTCTTCCACAGCCCTCGGGCTGTTGGGCGGTCTGTAGTACACACCCAACATAGTAACATCTCCCTTCCTATTCCTCAACTCCACCCATAGCGACTCGATTCCTATATCCTCCGTACCTCCCTCCCTCTGCACTGCTATGATGCAATCCTTAACTAACAACGCCACTCCCCCACCTCTCAGCGACCCACCCCTATCTCGCCTGAAACACTTATATCCAGGAACATTCAACTGCCAGTCCTGCCCTTCCTTTAACCAAGTCTCTGTCACCGCCACCACTTCCAACTTCCTTTCGAACATTAATGCCTTCAGTTCATCTGTTTTGCCAGTCACACTCCTAGCATTGAAACACATGCACCGAAGACCCTCAGAAACAATCTGATCCTTCTTCCTACCCTCCGGGCTTACCCTATCCCCAATCCCAGTTCCGTCCACCTCCCCACCCCCCCTCCATATTAGTTTAAACCCTGCCGAAACACTCCAGCTAACCTTCCAGCTAAGATATGCATGCCCTTCCCAGTTAACTGTACCCCATCCCTCTTGTATATTTGCCCCTCTTTCATAAAGACTTCCCAGTGGTCTACGAATATAAAACCCTCTGCCCTACACCAATCCTTCAACCACGCATTTCGTAGAACCCTACAGTGCAGAAACAGGCCCTTCGGCCCATCGAGTCTGCACCGAACACAATCCCACCCAGACCCTATCCCCATATCCCTACATTTAGTTGGATTATTTCATTATTTCTAGCCCTGCTAGCCCCAGGCACCGGCAGCAGCCCAGAGAACCCTGGAGGCCCTACATTTCAGCCTAGCCCCCAACTCCCTGAACTGCCTACGTATGTCCCCCCTGCACTTTGTTCCTACATCCTTCTCTCCTACGTGCACTATCACATCCGACTCAGTCCCTCCACCCTTCAAAATTCTCTCCACCCTTTCTGAGACATCCTGTACCCCTGCTCCAGGGAGGCAGACTACCATCCTGGAGTCCCGCTTTTGCCCGTAGAACCGCCTGTCAATCCCCTTGACTTTCCCATCCCCCACCACTATCTCACACCCTGCACTCTTCATTTTCCAATCTCCCTTCCTTGCCTTCTCTACCCCAGCTGTCACCCCACCCTTGACATTCCGGGGTAATTCCTCCGGGGCGTTACTAGTGCCATGACTCCTTTTCTTTTTGCTCTTCCTAACTGTAATCCATCCATCTCTCCTCGTAGGTCCTGGTATTTGCTCAGCGTTGCTGTCCCTATCCATTACTTCCTCATTTTCCCTAACTAAAAACATATCCTCTAGCCTCAGTTCCAGCTGCCTCACCCGGGCCCTTAATCGCTGCACCTCTAGACATTTCCCGCATATGTGGGCTTTCGGGAGATGTGCTGTCTCCAGAAATGTCCACATATGGCAACGAACACAGTGCACACGTGTAACCCTAGACCCTGCCATTATGTTTGACCCCTGTTAAGGTGTGATATTAAGTCCTGTTACCGAGCCTGCGCACGCCCAAGCCCAGTGAGCTTAAGCCCTTTTCCTCCCACATCCCAAAGATGTGCTTTTAGGCTGATTGATTGGGTAACAAATTGTCCCTATATTGGACCTCCCTGATTCTCGCACATGAGGCGTAGACTAAAATCATGAATAGGTCACTGAGACAATGGGACGGCGGCGCGGGCTCATTGGGCCGAAGGGCCTGTTTCCTGTGTTGTGTTGTTCTTTGTTCTTGAGATTCTGATCCGGTCCCGAACATAAAGATTACAGGTTTCTCTGTGAAGCAGATTTCTTTACAAAGAGGTTGACGGTCACCAGTACCGAGGCTAAACTTCAATTCCAGATATTATTCTGGATGTTCACTTTCGCCAATGGCCATGCTGGGATTTGAATTCTTGCCTCCAGAGTCTGGCACTCTGTAAAGACGCCCCCTCACCAGTTTGGGGAAAACACAACTGGTTTATTTTCAGGTTAAACGACGCAGAGACTGGTAGCCCCGTGGCTGCAAACAACTCCCGAGATGATTCTCAGGGCAGAACCTTATCCCCGCTCCCCACCCCACTGCCCATACCTCCCACCCACATTATAGGAAGGATGTGATTGCACTGGAGGGGATGCAGAGGAGATTGACCAGGATCTTGCCTGGGATGGAGCAGTTGAGCTATAAGGAGAGACTGGATAGACTGGGATTGGTAGGGTTGGGGGTGGGGGGGGGGGCGCGGGGGGACATGATAGAGGTCTATAAGACCATAAACATGGGAGCTGAATTTGGCCACTCGGCCCATCGAGTCAGCTCCACCATTCAATCATGGCGGATATATTTCTCATCCCCATTCTCCTGCTTCCCCCCCCCCCCCCGCCCCCCGTAACCCCTTATCCCCTTATTAATCAAGAACCTATCTATCTCTGTCTTAAAGAACATAAGAATATAAGAACATAAGAAATAGGAGCAGGAGTAGGCCATCTAGCCCTTCGAGCCTGCCCCGCCATTCAATAAGATCATGGCTGATCTGTCGTGGCTCAGTTCCACCTTCCCGCCCTCTCCCCATAACCCTTAATCCCTTCTCTTATCAAAAACCCATCAACCCGCGTCTTAAATATATTTAGCGAGGCAGCCTCCACCACCTCAACGGGCAGAGAATTCCAGAGATTCACCACCCTTTGAGTGAAGAAGTTCCTCCTCAACTCTGTTCTAAAACGCCCCCCCTTTATCTTGAGGCTGTGCCCCCTAGTCCTACTGTTCTTTCTGAGCAGGAAGAGCCTCTCCACCTCTATCCTATCCATCGCATTTATCATCTTATACGTCTCAATGAGATCTCCCCTCATTCTTCTAAACTCTAACGAGTACAAGCCTAGTTTATTCAGCCTCTCCTCATAATTCAACCCCCTCAACTCCGGTATCAGCCTAGTAAACCTCCTCTGCATTCCCTCCAAGGCCAAAATATCCTTGCATAAGTGCGGCGACCAAAACTGCACATAGTACTCCAGCTGCAGCCTCACCAATGCCCTATACAGCTGCAGCAAGACCTCTCTACTTTTATATTCAATCCCCCTCGCTATGAAGCCCAGCATCCCATTCGCCTTCCTGACCACCTGCTGCACCTGCAAGCTGGGTTTTTGCAACTCATGCACAAGGACCCCGAGGTCCCTCCGCACCGTTGCCTGCTGCAGTTTTTCGCCATGTAAGTAATAGTCCTTCCTACCATTCTTCCTTCCAAAGTGGACAACTTCACACTTGCCAACATTAAATTCCATTTGCCAGTTCCTGGCCCATTCACCCAGCCTATCTAGATCCTTCTGCAGACTCTCCACACCCTCCGCACAATTTGCCATTCCACCAATCTTGGTGTCATCAGCAAATTTCGACACCACACACTAGGTTCCCTCCTCCAGATCATCTATATAAATGGTAAAAAGCTGAGGCCCCAGCACCGACCCCTGGGGCACTCCACTAGTCACCAACCGCCAATCCGAATAGCACCCATTAACTCCCACTCTCTGCCTCCTATTTGAGAGCCAATCCCCTATCCTCGCTAACACCCTACCCCCAACTCCATGCCCCCTAACCTTCTGTAATAACCTCTTATGAGGCACCTTGTCAAATGCCTTCTGAAAATCAAGAAAGACCACATCCACCGGCTCTCCTCTATCCACCGCCCTAGACACATCCTCATAGAACTCCAATAAATTTGTCAGACATGACTTCCCTTTAATGCAACCGTGCTGCGTCTGCTCTATCAAGCAATTCCCCTCAAGATGTCTCGCTATTTCGTCCTTGATGACGGATTCTAACATTTTACCTACAACAGACGTTAAACTAACCGGCCTATAATTCCTTGCCTTTTGCCTGCCACCCTTCTTAAACAACGGCGTAACATTAGCCGTTTTCCAATCTTCCGGCACTTCCCCCGAATCCAGTGAGGTTTGGAAAATAATCATCAAGGCATTCACTATCACCTCTGCCATTTCTTTCAGAACCCTCGGATGCATTCCATCTGGTCCTAGGGACTTGTCCACAATCAGTCCCTCCAGTCTGTTGAGCACCACCTCTCTAGTAACAATAATGTCATTCAGGCCTTCAATGACCTGGCCTCCACAGCCTTCTGTGGCAGAAATTCCCTCCTCGTCTCTGTTTTAAAGAAGCTTCCCTTCACTTTGAGTCTGTGCCCTCGAGTTTGAGTCTCTCCCACTCGTGGAAACATCCTCTCCACGTCCACTCTATCCAAGCCTCCCAGTATTTTGTGAGTTTCAATTAATTTCTCCCTCCTCATCCTTCTAAACTCTTATCGAGTACAGACCCAAACTCCTCAAGCGTTCCTCATCCGACAAGACTTTCATTCCTGGGATCACTCTTATGGACAATAAGATTATGAGGGGAACGGACAGGGTGAGTAGGGAGCAGCTGTTTCCCCTTGGTTGAGGGGTTAATCACGAGGAGGTACAGTTTTAGGGCGAGGGGCAAGGGATTCGGAGGGGATTTGAGAAAATGTTTTTTCACTCAGAGGATAGTGGGAATCGGGAATGTGCTGCCTGGGAAGGAAAGGAGGCCGGAAACCATTAAAAAAAAATTTGGATGAGCACTTGAAGGATCAAAACTTTCAAGGATATGGGACGAGTGCAGGAAAGTGGGATTTGTGTGGTAGTTATTGTCATTGGAGATTCGATGGGCCGAAGGGCCTTTTTGCACTGGACAACCAATCAGCTCTCAGCCTGGGCGAGCTGGGGGCGTCACCGAAAACCCCTAAGGCACTTTGCGTTCCTCCCTCTTTATGTATCCCTCATTTTTTTGTACCCTATTTTGTGGGATTCAGGAATCCTGTTGGGAGGCACTAATGGCCGGATCCTTTCGGGTCAGTAGGAGTGCTTCCCACACCAATTCTCCATCGCCCTCCCTCCTGCAAACATTGGCGCCAAAACACCTCCCATAGTCGCTGCCTACCTGTGGGCACTGGGACAATCCCACGAGCCCCTGGGATCAGCGATGCCCCTGCCATCAGTTAACCTCACCATCCAACTCCTTGCAAACATCGAGGGCCTCGCGAACACCAAACCTCTGCCCCCGGGTCAGCATCACTCTGTAAATAATAATCCCTCCCATGATGGAGTGTCATGGCGGCGCAGTGGTTAGCACTGCTGCCTCACAGCGCCAGGGATCCGGGTTCAATTCCAGTCTCCTGTCCGTGTGGAGTTTGTATGTTCTCCCCGTGTCTTCATGGGTTTCCTCCGGGTGCTCCCATAGTCCAAAGATGTGCGGGTTCGTGTGATTGGCCATGTCAGGACTAGCAGGGTAATGTGGGGTTACGGGAATAGGGCCGGGGTGGGGTTGTAGTCGGGGCAGACTCGATGGGCTGAATGGTCTCCTTCTGCACTGCCGGGATGCTCCGATCTGATGCTGAGATTGACCACGGATACTGACTCCCTGGAGTCAACAATGTTCCCCTCAACGAGCGCCCATCCCCATCCCCACTCTGAACCTCCCCCCCAACGAGGACCCATCCCCACCCCCACTCGGAACCTCCCCCCAACGAGGGCCCATCCCCACCCCCACTCTGAGCCTCCCCCTAACGGGCGCCCATCCCCACCCCCACTCTGAACCTCCCCGCAACGAGGGCCCGTCCCCACCCCCACTCTGAACCTCCCCCCAACGAGGGCCCATCCCCACCCCCACTCTGAACCTCCCCCCAACGAGGGCCCATCCCCACCCCCACTCTGAACCTCCCCCCAACGAGGGCCCATCCCCACCCCCACTCTGAACCTCCCCCCAACGAGGGCCCGTCCCCACCCCCACTCTGAACCTCCCCCCCCCAACGAGGGCCCATCCCCACCCCCACCCTGAACCTCCCCCCAACGAGGGCCCATCCCCACCCCCACTCTGAACCTCCCCCCAACGAGGGCCCATCCCCACCCCCACTCTGAACCTCCCCCCAACGAGGGCCCATCCCCACCCCCACTCTGAATCTCCCCCCAACGAGGGCCCATCCGCACCCCCACTCTGAAACTCCCCCCAACGAGGGCCCATCCCCACCCCCACTCTGAACCTCCCCCCAACGAGCGCCCGTCCCCACCCCCACTCTGAACCTCCCCCCAACGAGGGCCCATCCCCACCCCCACTCTGAACCTCCCCCCAACGAGGGCCCATCCCCACCCCCACTCTGAACCTCCCCCCAACGAGGGCCCATCCCCACCCCCACTCTGAACCTCCCCCCAACGAGGGCCCATCCCCACCCCCACTCTGAACCTCCCCCCAACGAGGGCCCATCCCCACCCCCACTCTGAACCTCCCCCCAACGAGGGCCCATCCCCACCCCCACTCTGAACCTCCCCTCAACGAGGGCCCATCCTCACCCCCACTCTGAACCTCCCCCCAACGAGGGCCCGTCCCCACCCCCACTCTGAACCTCCCCCCAACGAGGGCCCATCCCCACCCCCACTCTGAACCTCCCCCCAACGAGGGCCCATCCCCACCCCCACTCTGAACCTCTCCCCTTCGAGTTCACTCAGTCTCTGGACGCCTGGGGGACCATCTACGCCCTGTCCCATTGGACAGAGGAGAGGAGTATGTTGAAGCCAAGATCATAAAATAAAACGGCAGATCCTCAAAGTCTGGAAACAAAGCAGGAAATATCTGGAAATACTCAACAGCCTAGGCAGCATCTGCAGAAAGAGAAACACTGATCAATCCCCTTCACACACAAATTGGAAGCAGGATTCGGCCACCGGGCTCCTCCATTCTGGACTGCCATCCGACAATATGATATATAGGCAATATGGCCCATCGAGCCTGCTCTGCTATTCAATGGTGGCTGATGTGATGCTCATCCCCATTCTCCTGGCTTCTTCCCTTGTCCGGCACAGTAGCACAGCGGTTAGCGCTGCTGCTTCACAGCTCCAGGGTGCTGGGTTCAATTCCCGGCTCGGGTCACTGTCTGTGTGGCGTTTGCACATTCTCCTCGTGTCTGCGTGGGTTTCCTCCCACAGTCCAAAGATGTGCGGGTTAGGTTGACTGGCTGAGCTTAAAATTATCCCTTAGTTTCCTGAGATGTGTGGATTAGGGCGGCACGGTAGCACAGTGGTTAGCACTGCTGCTTCACAGCTCCAGGGTCCTGGGTTCGATTCCCGGCTCGGGTCACTGCCTGTGTGGAGTTTGCACATTCTCCTCGTGTCTGCGTGGGTTTTCTCCGGGTGCTCCGGTTTCCTCCCACAGTCCAAAGATGTGCGGGTTAGGTTCATTGGCTATGCTAAAATTGCCCCTTAGTGTCCTGGGATGTGTAGGTTAGAGGGATTAGCAGGTAAATGTGTAGGGATATGGGGATAGGGTCTGGGTGGGATTGTGTTTGGTGCAGACTCGATGGGCCGAAGGGCCTGTTTCTGCACTGTAGGGTTCTATGCTGGATATGAGGGTAGGGCCTGGGTGGGATTGTGGTCAGTGCAGACTCGATGGGCTGAAGGGCCTCTCTCTTCAATGATTGATCTATCTATCTCGATCTGTAAAGACACTCAATGATCTGGCCTCCAGAGCCTTCTGAGGCAAAGCTTCCCCACCGCTGGCTGAAGAAATCCCTCCTCTTCTCAGTTTCAAAGGAGTGGCCCCTCACTCTGAGGCTGTGCCCTCAAGTTCCAGTTGCCACTCAATAAGATCACAGCTGATCCAGTTGTAACACCACATTTCCTGCTCTGCCCCCAATAACCTTTCACTCTCCCCCCTTGTTAATCAAGAATCTATCCAACTCTGCCTTAACGATATTCAAAAACCCTGTTTCCAATGCCTGTTGAGAGTTCCAAAGACCCTTTAAGAGAAATGGTTTCTCCCCATCTCTGTCTTAAATAGGGGCCCTTATTTTTAAGCTGCAACCCCCCCTCCCCCGCCAACCCCCAAGTTCCAGATTCTCCGATAAAACATTTTCTCCACAACCACCCGGTCAAGATATCGTCCCACCCAACTGCCCCAAGACGATGGCCTAGTGGCACCATCGCTGGACTATTAATCCAGAAACTCAGCTAATGTTCTGGGGACCCGGGTTCAAATCCCCCCAACGGTAAATGGTGGAATTTGAATTCAATTAAAAAAAAATCTGGAATTAAGAGTCTACAGATGACTGTGAATTGATTACAAAGAACAAAGAGAACAAAGAGAACAAAGAACAATCCAGCACGGGAAACAGGCCCTTCGGCCCAACGAGCCCGCGCCGCCACATCACCCTGCACCTATTCTACCCTGTATATTGTTGGAAAAGCCCATCTGGTTTACTAAAGGGTGGCACAGTGGTTAACACGGCTGTCTGACACCACCAGGAAGCGGATTCTGATTCCCGACTTGGGTCACTGTCTCTGTGGAGTGTACACATTCTCCCCGTGCCTGCATGGGTTACATTCGGTTTCCTCCCACAGTCTGAAAGACGCGCTGGTTAGGTGCTAAGTTCTCCCTCGGTGTACCCGAACGAGCATCGGAGTGTGACGACTAGATCATAGATCGTACAACCCTACAGTGCGGAAGGAGGCCCTTCGGCCCATCGAGTCTGCACCCAACACAATCCCATCCAGGCCCTACCCCCACATCCCTACATATCATACCCACTAATCCCTCTAATCTACGCATCTCTGGTCACTAAGGGGCAATCTCTTAGCGTGGCCAATCAACCTAACCCGCACATCTTTGGACTAGGGGATTTTTCCAGTAACTTCATTGCAGTGTTAATGTAAGCCTATTTGTGACACTAATAAATAAACTTTAAACTAGTGTCCTTGAGGGAAGGAAATCTTACCCAGTTTGGCCTACATGTCATTCCAGAGCCACAGCAATGCGGTTGACTCTTAACCGCTCTCCAAATGTTAGCCCAGCCCGTTTGCCACGTCCCAGGAACGAGCAAGAGAGACTCTTCCACCAGCAATTTGAAGGCTGTGGGGCTTTCAGATTACTCGCAGGAAGAGGATCGATAGAGGCACGCACTCTCTTCAATCTCAGAAGTGGCCTGTGGGAGAAAGGTCCAAGATTCCAGTAGGCGCTAGCTGCCTTCATCATGTTCCGACTCCCCACCCACAGAAACAGGCAAGCAGCCAATCAACAGGATGACTCACATCTGAGTCACTACGACGAGCTGCCGTCACCAATATCATTCATCACTGGTGTAATGCGTCGTGGTAAATCTACTTAAAAATACTGTTCTTCACTGGCTACAAACAAAAGGCCTTTGGCCTTTGGCCTTGTGGATCCAGAACTGGCTTGCCTGCAGAAGGCAGAGAGTGGTTGTGGATGGGTCTTTTTCGGAATGGAGGTCAGTCACCAGTGGGGTGCCCCAGGGATCTGTTCTGGGACCCTTGCTGCTTGTCATTTTCATAAATGACCTGGATGAGGAAGTGGAGGGATGGGTTAGCAAGTTCGCTGATGACACGAAGATCGGCGGTGTTGTGGATGGTCTGGAAGGATGTCAAAAGTTGCAGCAGGACATAGATAGGATGCAGGAATGGGCGGAGAAGTGGCAGATGGACTTTAACGCGGATAAATGTGTAGTCGTCCATTTCGGCAGAACCAACGGGATGAACGAGTACACTATCAAGGGCAGGGGTCTTAGTAGCGTTGAAGAGCAGAAGGATCTCGGGGTCCGGGTCCACAGGACTCTTAAATCGGCCTCGCAGGTGGAGGAGGTGGTCAAGAAGGCGTATGGTGTACTGGCCTTCATTAATCGAGGGATTGAGTTTAGGAGTCGGGAGGTAATGCTGCAACTTTACAGGAACCTTGTCAGGCCTCATTTGGAGTACTGTGCGCAGTTCTGGTCACCTCACTATAGGAAAGACGTAGAAGCTATTGAAAGGGTGCAGAGGAGATTTACAAGGATGTTGCCTGGACTGGGAGGCATGCCTTATGAAGATAGGTTGAGGGAGCTGGGACTCTTTTCCCTAGAGAGGCGAAGGTTGAGAGGCGACCTGATAGAAGTTTATAAAATGTTGAGAGGAATAGATAGGTTGGATTCTCAGAGGCTATTTCCCCGGGTTGAAATGGTCGCTACGAGAGGACACAGATTTAAGGTGCGGGGAGGGAAGTACAGAGGTGATGTTAGGGGTAAGTTTTTCACTCAGAGGGTGGTGAGTGAATGGAATCGGCTGCCGTCGTCGGTGGTGGAGGCGAACTCGCTGGGGTCTTTTAAAAGACTTCTGGATGAGTATATGGGGTTTAATGGGATTGGGGGTTATAGATAGGTCTATAGATTGGTGGGGTTGATGTGATCGGCGTAACTTGAGGGCCGAAGGGCCTGTTTCTGCTGTAATGTTCTATGATCTATGTTCTAAAACAGAACATTTCAAAAATTCTTTCCTGGGACACAGGCATTGCTGGCTGGGTGAGTGTCCACCACCCATCTACCACCCATCTATCAGCTGACCAGGGGTCAATTAAGGGACAACCCCATTGCTGTAGCTCTGGTGTCGGCCAGACCGGGTAAGGATGGCAGATTTCCTCCCCTAAAGGGACATGAGTGAACCAGATGGGTTTTTACAATAATCACATCATGGCACAATGGGTTAGTGCTGCTGCCTCACGGCGCCAGGGACCCGGATTCGATTCCCGGCTCGGGTCACAGTCTGTGCGGAGTCTGCACGTTCTCCCCGTGTCTGCGTGGGTTTCTTCCGGGTACTCCGGTTTCCTCCCACAGTCTCAAAGACATGCTGGTTAAAATACTAAAATTGTGCCTTAGTGTCCAAAACTGTGTAGGTGAGGTGGATTGGCCATGCTAAATTGCCCCTTAGTGTCCAAAGCTGTGTAGGTTAGGTGGATTGGCCATGCTAAATTACCCCTTAGTGTCCAAAGCTGTGTAGGTTAGGTGGATTGGCCATGCTAAATTGCCCCTTAGTGTCCAAAGCTGTGTAGGTTAGGTGGATTGGCCATGCTAAATTACCCCTTAGTGTCCAAAGCTGTGCAGGTTAGGTGGATTGGCCATGCTAAATTACCCCTTAGTGTCCAAAGATGTGCAGGTTAGGTGGATTGGCCATGCTAAATTGCCCCTTAGTGTCCAAAGATGTGCAGGTTAGGTGGATTGGCTATGCTAAATTGCCCCTTAGTGTCCAAAGATGTGCAGGTTAGGTGGATTGGCCATGCTAAATTACCCCTTAGTGTCCAAAGCTGCGTAGGTTAGGTGGATTGGCCATGCTAAATTGCCCCTTAGTGTCCAAAGATGTGCAGGTTAGGTGGATTGGCCATGCTAAATTACCCCTTAGTGTCCAAAGCTGCGTAGGTTAGGTGGATTGGCCATGCTAAATTGCGCCTCAGTGTAAAAAGATGTGTAGGTTAGGTGGATTGGCCATGCTAAATTGTCCCTTAGTGTCCTGAGATGCATAGGTCAGGAGGATTAGCAGGATGAATATGTGGGGTTACAGGAATAGGGCCTGGGTGGGATTGTTGTTGCTGTAGAATCGATGGGCCGAATGCCTCTTTCTGCACTGTAGGGATTTTATGACTCTGTGATAGCTGACTCAAGGCTTCTATGTTAGAGTCTCTGCCTCCTGGACTATGTTTCCATTGGTAATTGTAGACGGCCTGTAATAAAGTCCCACTGCTGGGTCCGAGCCAATGCCATGGGTGGCACCACCTTGCCCTCCATTAAAAGCCCCAGCTGTGGCTTGTGGTCTGTGATGATGAAGAATTGCCACCCATTGAGGTCCTGGCAGAATTGTTTCACACCAAACGTCAGCCCTGAGCCTTCTTTCTCAGTGTGGGCCTATTGGCGTTCCGCGATAGCCCAGGCCCTGGGAGTAATTGGCCATTCCTCTCCGTTTGGTGCCAATAATGCCACAATGCCACAGGGGGGTTGTGGGTCAGTAATAGTTCTTTCCTGGGATCATAACGTGCCAGAACCTCCGGCGAGGAATGCTGTTGCTTTGAAAGACGGGGATTGGCTGGAAGCCCAACCCCAAGGTTGACCCTTTCTTAGTAGTTGGTGTACTGGAGCCAGGATACAGGCAAGATAGGGTATCAATCCCCCGCAGGAGCTTCCCGACCTCGGATATGATCTTGACACGGGAATCGGCGGTCCTTTGATTGCTTTCTCCTCCACTGGGTGTAGAGTAGGCTTCACTACTCTGCAGCCCAGCTGAATCACTCGGGGTCCTGGATTACACATTTTTCCCTTCTTAGCTGTACACCCGTCATGGAAAATGGACTCAGAACTTCCTTAAGCTTCTCTAGGTGTTCCTCACTTGCTTTTCCTGCCATGAGGACATTATCCAGATAAATAACACCCTGAGGTCGACCTTGCCAGATGAGGCCCCTGTGAGACATCACCACTCATGTAGAACCGTAGGCCATTACAGCTCAGAAACAGGCCTTTTGGCCCTTCTTGTCTGCGCTGAACCATTTTTTGCCCAGTCCCACTGACCTGCACATATCCCCCCACACCCCTCTCATCCGTGAACCCGTCCAAGTTTTCCTTAAATGTTAAAAGTGAGCCCGCATTTATCCGGCACTCATTCCACACTCCCACCACTCTCTGCGTGAAGAAGCCCCCCCCCCCCCCCGCCCCCAATATTTCCTTTAAACTTTTCTCCTTTCACCCTTAACAAGTTGTCCCTAAAGTGTAACAAATTGTCCCTGAATTAGTCTTCCCTCAATCTTCCCCAATAGGCGTAGACAAAGGTCATGGGTAGAGGAGGAGGCTCACAATGTTAAAATGGCGGCACAGGCTCGTTGGGCCGAAGGACCTGTTTCCCGTGCTGTGTTGTTCTTTGTTCTATGCCCTCTTGTTTTTTTTCTCCCCTAGCCTCAGTGAAAAAAGCCTGCTTGCATTCACTCTATCCATACCCATCAAAATCTTATACACCTCGATCAAATCTCCCCTCATTCTTCTACACTCCAGGGAATAAAGTCCTAACCTATTCAATCTCTCTCTCTGTAACTCAGCTTCTCAAGTCCCGGCAACATCCTTGTGAACCTTCTCTGCACTCTTTCAACCTTACTTACATCCTTCCTGTAACTAGGTGACCAATCCTAGTTACCAGGTGACCATATCCTCCCAATCTGAGAGTATTACCCATTAATACCCCTTACCCATTCAGAGCGGCACAGTGGCAGAGCGGTTAGCACTGCTGCTTCACAGCGCCAGGGACCTGGCTTCGATTCCTGGCTTGGGTCACTGCCTGTGCAGAGACTGCACATTCTCCCCGTGTCTGCGTGGGTTTCCTCCGGGTGCTCTGGTTTTCTCCCACAGTCTGAAAGACGTGCTGGTTCGGTGCTAAATTCTCCCTCAGTGTACCCAAACAGGCGTCGGAGTGTGGTGACTAGGGGATTTTCACAGTAGCTTCATTGCAGCGTTAATGTAAGCCTACTTCTGACACGAATAAATAATCTTTTAACTGGTCTGTAATTCCCTGGATTCGCTCTGTCACTTTTCTTAATGTAAGGAGCCTCAAGCATCAAGTTAAAGTCCAGCAGGTTTATTTGGAATCACGAGCTTTCAGAGCACTGCTCCTTCATCCGGTGAATGGAGAGGTGGGTTCACAAACATGGGGAATGTGAGTCTTTACAGGTATAGACAGTGTGAGCGGGATAATCATGGGTTTGTCTTAAGCCAGCACAGTTAGTAGGATTTTGCAAGTCCAGGCCAAATGATGGGGGTGACAGATAGTGCGACATGAACCCAAGATCCCTGTTGAGACCGTCCTCATGTGTGCGGAACTTGGCTATCAGTCTCTGTTCAGCGACTCTGCGCTGTCGTGTGTCGTGAAGGCCGCCTTGGAGAATGCTTACCTGAAGGTCAGAGGCTGAATGCCCGTGACCACTGAAGTGTTCGCCAACAGGAAGGGAACAGTCTTGCCTGGTGATTGTCGAGCGATGTTCATTCATCCGTTGTTGTAGTGTCTGCATGGTCTCCCCAATGTACCATGCTTCGGGACATCTTTTCCTGCAGTATATCAGGTAGACAATGTTGGCCGAGTTGCAAGAGTATTTACCGTGTACCTGGTGGATGGTATTCTCACGTGTGATGATGGTATCCGTGTCGATGATCTGGCATGTCTTGCAGAGGTTGCTGTGGCAGGGTTGTGTGGTATTGTGGTCACTGTTCTCCTGAAGACTGGGTAGTTTGCTGCGAACAATGGTCTGTTTGAGGTTGTGTGGTTGTCTGAAGGCAAGAAGTGGGGGTGTGGGGATAGCCCTGGCGAGATGTTCCTCTTCATCGATGACATGTTGAAGACTCCGGAGAAGATGTCGTAGCTTCTCCGCTCCGGGGAAGTACTGGACGACGAAGGGTACTCTGTCCACTGTGTCCCGTGTTTGTCTGAGGAGGAGATCGGTGCGGTTTTTCGCTGTGGCGCATTGGAACTGTCTATCGATGGGTCAAGTACCATATCTTGTTCTTATGAAAGCGTCTTTCATCATCTGTTGCGACCTCTTCATCTGAGCAGATCCTGTGTATACGGAGGGCGTGTCTGTAGGGGATGACTTCAAGGACATAATCCTGTTGGAGTTTAACCTGGTGTTGTGAGACTTCTTACCAGTCCAAGACTGGCATCTCCACAACGTGGCTACCACCTTCTTAAAGAGCAGAGCCAATTTCCAGTCCAGTGGTATGATCCCTGAATGTAGGGAACTCTGAAAGATTATGGTTATGACACCAGTAATGTGTGTTACCTTAACACACGTGAATGGAAGCTATCAGGTCCTGGAGATGTGTCACTCTTCAATTCCATTAGTATACCATTATTGATGATTTATTTAGATCTTGTCCCTTGATCGTCTGTTATCTTCCTCTGGACTTTGGACCAGCTATTCTGAAGCGAATACTTGTTTAGCCGTGTCTGCCATTTCCCCATGGTCATTGTCACCCTCAGTCTTCAGTGGGCCTCGTGGAGGGCGAAGAACTTGTGATATTATCGCTAGACCATTAATCTAGAAACTCAGCTAATGTTCTGGGGCCCCAGGTTCGAATCCCACCACGGCAGATGGTGGAATCTGGAATTAAGAATCTACTGATGACCATGAAACCATTGTTGGAAAAACCCATCTGGTTAACTTAATGTCTCTTTAGGGAAGGAAATCTGCCGTCCTTACCCTGTCTGGCCTACACCAGAGCCACAGCAATGTAGTTGACTCTGAACTGCCCTCGGGCAACTAAGGATGGGCAATAAATGCCCAGAGATGTCTATGTCCCTCGGGTGAACAATAAAAACAATAGTACTTTTAAATGCTGGGAAATCTCAACCAACATTTCGAGTTTAGATGACCCTTCATTAGAGACTCGAAACATTGGGTCTATTCTCGCTCCACAGAAGCTGACAAACCAGCTGAGATTTTCCAGCATTTTCAATTCCTGTTTCAGCATTTTGCTTTTATCTTGCTGCTTTTAACCAGTCACTTCCCTGTTCTATAAAACCTCCTCTTATTGTCATTTTACATCCCTGGGTTTCTGGATTACTAGTCCAGTGTCAGTACCACTACACCACTGCTTCTGACTCATTTGTGCAGTTTGGTAAACCCCTTTATTCTCCATACATGACCAGAATAACTGAAAGCCCAGAATACTTTGTCGGGAGATGTGGGCACTGTGCTAATGTCACATGAACTAACCCACAGGCCCAGGTTAATCCTCTGGGGACAAGGATACAAATCCCACCATCTGCTGGAATTTAAATTGAGTTAAAAGTGAGTCTCATTAACCCAGTGGCACAGTGGTTAGCACCGCTGTCTCACAGCGCCAGGGACCTGGGTTCGATTCCCGGCCTCGGGCTACTGTCTATGTGGATACTGCACATTCTCCCCATTCACTAATCTCTCCCTTGTCTTGTTACTTTCAAAGTGCATCACCATGTACTTATCAGGGTTAAATACCATCCGAAACTGCTCTGCATACCTGACCAACTCATCTATACCTTCCTGTAATCCAAGGTGGCACAGTGGTTAGCACCGCTGTCTCACAGTGCCAGGAACCCGGGTTCGATTCCCGGATTGGGCCACTGTCTGTGTGGAGTCTGCACATTCTCCCCATGTCTGTGTGGGTTTCCTCTGGGTGCTCCGGTTTCCTCTTGCAGTCTGAAAGACGTGCTGGTTAGGGTGCATCGACTGCGCTAAGTTCTCCCTCCCACACAGGCGCCAGAGTGTGGGGAATTTCACAATAACTTCACTGCAGTGTTAATGTAAGCCTACTTGTGACACCAATAACACTTTAAACTTTAACAACTGTGCCATCGGTAATAAAAGCATTGAGGGTTTACTCAGCTCTGTTGGAGGAACAGTTTGCAGATTGGAACGTACTTAAGGTTGATGTACTTCTGTTTGAGTTCATTCCAAAAACATACTGACAAAAACTTTTTAAAAAGAGAGTCTGACTTGTGCCGAAATTGCTTGGGGTATAGAGGTGATTTTTGATAAATGGTATGGGACAATACAGACTAAATAGCATTTTGAAAACTTTAGCAAAGTATTGTTAATGAAGCAATTTAAAAATAGCACTCAGAAGACCAGAAGGTTTCTAATATAAGGGAGGCTGCAATTTTGGCTGATACACATGAATTATCCCACAGATATCCAGAGGGCAGCGAGTCTTTATTTGCAAACTCACAGAGTAGCTGGGGAGGTAGCCAGGCTGATAATGGACACAACACTGATCGTTATGGGGAGGTGATGGCCTAGTAGTATTATCACTAGAGTTAATCCAGAAACTCAGCTAATATTGGGGATCTGGGTTCAAATCCCACTGTGGCAGATGATGGAATTTGAATTCAATTAAAAATAAATCTTGAATTAAAGTTCTACTGATGACCGATGAAACCACCGTCAGAAAAAAACCCATCTGGTTCACTAATGCCCTTTAGGGAAGGAAATCTGCCATCCTTACTTGGTCTGGCCTACATGTGACTCCAGAGCCACTGCAACGTCAACTGCCCTCTGAGCAAGAGCGAGTAGGGATGGGCAGTAAATGCTGGCCCAGCTAGCGACACCCTCATCCCTGAAGGAGTGAAAAAAAACACGGTGGAAGTGAAGAGACAAGATGCCCCTTAAAGTGGTAAAAGAGAGAGAAAAATGTTTCAACAAGACCAAAATGTTTTATTGCCATAAGAAAGGACCTAGAAAAACAGACTCATGGAAGTTACAGACTAAATCAGCAGTTTGTGAGTGTCCAGTGTTTCTCCAGAGCATGCTAGACCACTAGGTAGAGCTGGTGAAAAAAACCAATAGCATCTAATGTATTTACAGTGGGTGCAAAATCAGGATGTGAGAGTGTTGGAGGTTTATATCATGACAAAGGATCGCAAGAAGAATTTTATACTTCGTAATAAAGGTTTGGCACAAAGCTTAGTGTTAGCAAAAGAATCAGAGGTTTTTCCCCAGAGTTCATGAAGTAGAAATGAGCTGGAATCCCTACAGTGCAGAAGGAGGCCATTCGGTCCATCATGTATGTACTGACCCAGGCCCTGACCCCGGAATCCCGTGTGTTTATCCCACTAATCCTCCTAATCTGTATCACTAAGGGGCAATTTACCGCGGCCACTCAACCCAATCTTTGGAGTGTAGGAGGAAACCCACGCAAATACGGGGAGAATGTGCAGGCTCCGCACAGACAGTGACCTGAGCTGGGAATCGAACCCGGTCCCTGGTGCTGTGAGGCAGCAGTGCTAACCACTGTGCCACTGTGATGGAAATCATTTCCTATTTCAGCGTGGAGAGTGAATTTAAACTGTGCTTTAGTCAATGGGTCTGTTGTTGTAGGTGTGATGTTGAAATTGCCGATTTAATAGCATTGATTTCATGCTAGGGATTAACTTTGCAAGGGATTTGTGGATTTGATTTGATTTATTATTGTCACATATACTGGGATATAGTGAGAAGTATTGTTTCTTGCATGCTGTACAGACAAAATATACCAATCATGGAGAAGGAAAGGAGAGAGTGCAGAAGGTAGTGTTACAGTCACAGCTAGGGTGTACAGAAAGATCAGTTTAATATATGGTAGGTCCATTGCAAAGTCTGACAGCAGCAGGGAAGAAACTGTACTTGAGTCACTTGGTATATGATCTCAGACTTTTTCCCGACAGAAGAAGGTGAAAGGGAGAATGTCCGGGCTGCGTGGGGCCTTTGATTATGCTGCTAGCTGCTTTTCCGAGGCAGCGGGAAGTGTAGACAGAGTCACTGGATGGGAGGCTGGTTTGCGTGATGGATTGGGTTACGTTCGCGACCCTTTATAGCAGCACGGTGGTTAGCACTGCAGCCTCACAGTGCCAGAGACCTGGGTTCGATTCCCGGCTTGGGACACTGTCTGTGTAGAGTCTGCACGTTCTCCCTGTGTCTGCGTGGGTTTCCTCCGGGCGCTCTGGTTTCCTCCCAAAGATGTGTTGGTTAGGGTGCATTGGCCATGCTAAATTTTCCCTCGGTGTAGCTGAACAGAGAGGTGGAATGTGGCAATTAGGGGATTTTTCACAGTAACTTCACTGCAGAGTTAATGTAAGCCTACTTGTGACACTAATAAATAAACTTTAACACTTTAGTTCCTTGCGGTCTTGGTCAGATCAGGAGCCACACCAATACATCCAGGAAAGACACTGTCTATGGTGCATCTGTAACAATTGGTAAGAGCCCTGAGGTTGAAAATAATTGACAATATGTTTATAGTAAGTTAAAGTTTATTTATTAGTCACAAGTAAGGCTTCCATTAACACTGCAATGAAATTACTGTGAAAATCCCCTGGCCATAGAATCCCTACAGTGCAGAAAGAGGCCATTTGGCCCATCGAGTCTGCACCGACCACAATCCCACCCAGGCCCTACCCCCTACATATTGACCCGCTAATCCCTCTAACCTACATATCTCAGGACGCTAAGGGGCAGTTTTAGCATGGCCAATCAACCTAACCCGCACATCTTTGGGAGGAAACAGGAGCACTCGGAGGAAACCCATGCAGACATGAGGAGAATGTGCAAATCCCTCACAGATAGTGACCCAAATGGGAATTGAACCCTGGAGCTGTGAAGCAGCAGTGCTAACCCGTGCCGCTCACATTCCAGCACCTGTCCGGGTCAATGCACCTAACCCTAGCTTATTCTGAGGCTGTGACCTCTGATCCTTGTCTCTCCTACTAACCTTCTCCACATCTGCTGTATCCAGACCTTTCAGGGTTATATAGGCTTCAATGAGATTCCCCTCCTCAACCTTCTGAGCTCCATCGTGTGTAAACCCAGAGTCCTCAAACGCTACTCATACGTCAAGCTTTTCATTCCCGAGGTCATTCTGGCCAACCTCCTCTGGACCCTCTCCAAGGGCAGAGAGAGAGAGGCACTCTGAAACGAAAAGATTTGTTTGGAGGGCACCTCTTACGCAATGGATTTTCGAAGGCACATTAAAGTGCTGACCACAAAATGAAATTCAGAAATGAAGAAGTTGTGGCTGTTGCTCGGAAAGGGCTTGTGTTGTCTGGGAAGATTTAAAAATATATTGAGAGAGAGGGCAGGAAACTGCGAGAGATCATTTCAAAAGAACATCAAGAATTTTTGGAGGAATATAAATGTTATCTCAACAAGTTTCCTGAAGGAGAACCATAACCCTGCATTTAAACAGGAAAGCCATTCAGATGTTTGCCCAGCTTTTTATTTGCAGATTTAGGCATTGAGAAGTGATGAAAGGAGGTGGGGATCGAATGTTATAAGTTAGGTCAAGTGGTTCTTAGGCTAATTCAAAAGGCAAGACGTACTGGCAATCGAGGCAGTCTAAAGAAGATTCACGAGGTTAATTCTGGATATGGAGGGATTTTCTGATCAGGAGAGATGGAGTAGGTTAGAACATAGAACATTCCAGCGCAGTACAGGCCCTTCGGCCCTCGATGTTGCGCCGACCAGTGGAACCAACCTAATGACCCTCGAACCTAAACTATTCCAATGTTATCCATATGCCTATCCACTGACCATTTGAACACCCTTAAAGTTGGCGAGTCCACAACTGCTGCGGGCAGGGCATTCCACGCCCTTACTACCCTGTATTTGTTGGAGTTTGAGAGGCAACTTTATTGAGACATATCAGATTCTCAGGGGGTTTGACAGGGCAGATGCTGAGAGAGCATTTCCCCTCTTGTGGGAAAGTCTAGCTAAGAAAGTCTGACAACACCAGGTTTAAGTCCAACCAATTTATTTGATAGTAAATTCACAAGCTTTCGAGGTTTTGTCAGGTGAATGGAGAGTTCTGGCCTCAGACAGAGCATATAAAGCACAGACCGTTTACAAATTACTGATTAGAATGTGAATCTTTACACCTAACCTGCTGTTCAAGTCTTAAAGTGGCTGATAATGTGAGTGGAAGGAGCACTGATCACAGTTTAAAGAGATGTGTGTTGTCTCCAGACAGTACAGTAAGTGAGGTTTTGCAAACCCAGGCAAGTCATGGGGGTTACAGATAGTGTGACATGAACCCAAGATCCCAAGTGGGTTTACTATCAAATAAATCGGTTGGACTTAAACCTGGTGCTGTCAGGCCTCTTACTGTGTTTACCCCAGTCCAACGCTGGCGTCTCCACATCAGGAAAGTCTAGGAGCAGAGGACATAATCTGGGAGTGAGGGGGTCACCCATTGAAGACAGAAATCAGAGGGTGATGAATCTGTGGAATTCTTTGCTACGGAGGCTGAGTCATTGGGTGTGATTCAAAGCTGAGATCAACAGGTTTTCCATCAGTAAGGGTATCGAGGGATATGGGAGTAAAGTGGGGAAGCAGAGTCGAGGATTACTACATCATAGTTAGCAGCCGGGTAACACAACGGCTAGCACGGCTACCTCACAGCGCCAGGGACCCGGGTTCAATTCCGGCCTCGGGTCACTGTCTGTGTGGAATTTTCACGTTCTCCCTGTGTCTGTGTGGGTTTCCTCCGGGTGCTCCGGTTTCCCCCCACAGTCCAAAGAAGGGGTGGCACGGTGGCACAGTGGTTAGCACTGCTGCCTCACAGCTCCAGGGACCTGGGTTTGATTCCTGGCTTGGGTCACTGTCTGTGTGGAGTTTGCACATTCTCCTTGTGTCTGCGTGGGTTTCCTCCGGGGGCTCTGGTTTCCTCCCACAGTCCAAAGATGTGCGGGTTAGGTTGATTGGTCATGCTAAAAAAAAAAATTGCCCCTTAGAGTCCTGAGATGCGTAGGTTAGAGGGATTAATGGGTAAATATGTAAGGATGTGGGGGAAGGGCCTGGGTGGGATTGTGGGCGGTGCAGACTTGATGGGCTGAATGGCCTCTTTCTGCGTTGTAGGGTTTCTATGATTTCTATGTGGTGGTTACGTGGATTGGCCATGCTAAGTTGCCCCTTAGTGTCAAGGGGATTAGCAGGGTAAATATGTGGGGTTACGGGGATGGGACCTGTGTGGGATCGTTGTTGGTGCAGGTCCGGTGGGCCAAATGGCCTCATTCTGCTCCTAAGTCTTACGCGGTTCAAAGCAGTTCAGAGATGATTCGCTTGACTGATTCCTGGGGCGAAGGAGTTATCAAATGAGGAAAAGTTAGACTGGTTGGACCTGTATTCACTGGAGTTCGGAAAAATATGATCTGATGTTCTAATGTATAGTCACAAGGAGAGGCTGGATAGACAGGGACTTTTTCCTCTGGAGCATAGAAGGCTGAGGGGTGACCTTACAGAGGTCTATAAAATAATGAGGGGCACAGATCAGCTAGATAGTCAATATCTTTTCCCAAAGGTAAGGGGAGTCTAAAACTAGAGGGCATAGGTTTAAGGTGAGAGGGGAGAGATAAAAAAAGATCCAGAGGGGTAATTTTTTCACGCAGAGGGTGGTGAGTGTCTGGAACGAGCTGCCAGAGGTAGTAGTAGAGGCAGGTACAATTTTGTCTTTTATGGAGCATTTAGATAGTTACCTGGGTAAGATGGGTATAGAGGGATATGGGCCAAACGTGGGCAATTGGGACTAGCTTTGAGGTTTAAACAAAAGGGCGGCATGGACAAGATGGGCCAAAGGGCCTGTTTCCATGCTGTAAACCTCTATGACCATGACTCTACGGTTCTATCTTGAGAGGTATTGATAGGGTGGAGACCGAGTGGATATTTCTCCAAGCAGGCCAGCTCACTGCTCGCTGGCAGTGCGATTTTATAGTCACACCATTGTCAATAGTGTTTCCTATTAACTACACCCCTCACTGCCAGGAACCCTGCAGCAGAGGTGTGCCATTGGCAGGACTGTAAGATCCCTTGGGTGTAAATAGCAGCAAGATTTCAGTTTAAAAATAAACCTCTCCCAATTAATAGGCAGCTCATAGAATCCTGGAATCATATAGGGCAGGAAGACAGTTGGCCCAATGAGTCTGCACAGACTCTCTTCACAGGGCATCTTACCTAGGCCCTATCCCCTGTATTTACCCTATATATTTACCCCACTAATCCCCCTATTCATCTTTGGACAATTTAGCACGGGAAATCCACCTAACCTGCGCATCTTTGGACACTACGGGGCAATTTAGCATGGCCAATCTACCTAACCTACACATTTTTGGACACTAAGGGGCGATTTAGCATGGCCAAGGCACCTATCCTACACATCTTTGGAGGCTAAGTGGCAATTTAGCATGGCCAATTCACCTAATCTACATATTTTTGGACACTAAGGGGCGATTTAGCATGGCCAATCCCCCTAACCTACACATCTTTGGAGACTAAGTGGCAATTTAGCATGACCAATTCACCTAATCTACATATTTTTGGACACTAAGGGGCAATTTAGCATGGCCAATCCCCCGAACCTGCACATCTTTGGACACTAAGGGGCAATTTAGCATGGCCAATCCACCTAACCTACACATCTTTGGAGACTAAGTGGCAATTTAGCATGGCCAATCCACCTAACCTACACATCTTTGGAGACTAAGTGGCAATTTAGCATGGTCAATTCACCTAATCTACACATTTTTGGACACTAAGGGGCAATTTAGCATGGCCAATCCACCTAACCTGCACATCTTTGTACACTAAGAGACAATTTAGCATGATCAAACCTACACATCTTTTGGGTGTGGGAGGAAACCGGAGCACCCAGAGGAAACCTATGCAGACATGGGGAGAATGTACAAACTCCACACAGTCACCCAGTTGGAATCGAACCCAGGTCCCTGTGAGGCTGCAGTGCTAATGATTTTTTTAAAAAAACGTATGCCACTCCGGCCAGGAGCAATTAAGTGATGGGTAACAAACGCTGGGCTAGCCCACATCCCATTAAAAAAATGATGCTACAAAATTTTGGGACCCTCCACCTTATGCTGTTAACCTCTCCTTGCCAATGCAGACAGAACTGGGTGTAAGAAACCTCTGTGGACCGAAGGGTTAATTTTGCAACACACACACACACACTAGTCAGTGACGTGTATGAAAGTGAAAGTTGGTTGTATTTTCCTGGAAAGAACTCAGCTTTTTTTTTGGGGGGGGGGTGGTTGGTTTCTGTGAAATGGGGGAGAGCTCAGGGGGTGGGCTCTGCGCAAACTGACACAAGGTGGGTTGGGAGAAGAGAGAGGGCAGCCGCCCCCACCCCACCCCCCACGCCTTTCCCGGCTCAGCCCAGTCACCGGGACTGCTGCACTCTCCGCCAGGCACACACAAGAGGCAATGCTTCGACAACCCCGCGCCTCGCTAACACAGCCACAAAACCCTTACCAGCTCGACTCCCCACAGTGGAACCGCTTGCAAAACTTCCAGCACTCCAATGACCCTCCCCACATCTGATTCCTGTGCAGTTGGTGCGCTGAACCTGGACACAAAGCAAAGTAACATGAGCTCATGAACAGAGTGAGTCACTTTTCTTAAAAAGAAACACCTTAAAAAAACTTTTTTAAGTTTTTGCTAAACTGTTTAAAAAAAAATTGATTTACAAAATTGTTGAATTTTTTTTGTTGAAAAATCCTCTTATTGAAAAACTTTGGAGAGAAAACTATTTGTTGTGTATACCTTATGTTGAAAAACTTCTTAGTTTACCATGTTTATTTAAAAAATCTTTGCAAAACTTTTTGTTTTAAAAATAACATTTTTTATTTAAACTTTTTGGTCACCAAAATCTTTTTCTGAAAAACCCCTACTTGTTCTGGTTACACAAAAAAAGGGCAGCACGGTGGCAAAGTGGTCAGCATTGCTGCCTCTCACAGCGCCAGGGATCTGAGTTCGGTTCCTGGCTTGGGGCACTGTCTCTGTGGTGTCTGCATGTTCTCTCCGTGTCTGCATGGGTTTCCTCCCGGCGCTCCGGTTTCCTCCCACAGCCCAAAGGTGTGCAGCTTAGGTGGATTGGCGATGCTAAATTGCCCCTTAGTGTCAGGGGGATTAGTAGGGTAAATATGTGGAGTTACGGGAATGTGGCCTGGGGGGAATTGTGGTTGACGCAGACTCGATGGGCCGAATAGCCTCCTTCTGCACCGTAGGATTCTATCTATGCTGCTTCACGGCGCCAGGGACCTGGGTTCGATTCCCGGCTCGGGTCACTGTTTGTGCGGAATTTGCACATTCTCCCCGTGTCTGCGTGGGTTTCCTCTCACGGTCTGAAAGGGTTAGGGTGCATCGACCAGGCTAAATTCTCTCTGTGTATCCGAACAAGGTAAAAAGTCTGACAACACCAGGTTTTAGTCCAACCGATTATTATCAAATAAATCGGTTGGACTAAAACCTGGTGTTGTCAGACTTTTTACTGTGTTTACGCCAGTCCAACGCCGGCATACCCACATCATATCCGAACAAGTGCAAGAGAGTGTGGGGATTTTCACAGTAACTTCAGAAGAGTGTTAATGTAAACTTACTTGTGACAAATAAACAAAGTTTTTGTAAAAACTTTTTTCTGGGTTTAAAAAAAAGGCTTTAAACATTATCTGTTGCTTGTTTGAGTTCAAACTTATTCCTTACAAATGATGATTTTCCGAGGGTGAACCAATCCTAGAACTTAATTTGGTGCATCTATTTTTGTCCTTGTTGTCAAACTTTGCAATTGAATGCTACTGTAAGGAAACCCTGATGTCCACAGTCACTGGGACTGAGGCTGACTGAGCAATGTGTCAGTATTTATGTGGATGTCGCTGGAGCTTTGAAATATACTGCCCAGTCTCCGGGAAATGCTGCTTTGAGTGCGGAGCAGGTGAATGCTAGTGCCAGATACTTTGCACGCTGAAATGCGAAGAGGATATGTTCTAATTGTTAAATAAACTCCAGGAGATTAGAAAATGTTGTCGGAATTTGGGGTGGGTGGGGGATATACTCTAGCAGAAGAGTTTGGAGTACACTCCGACTCCAAAATGTGCAGGGTTCGGCCATGCTAAATTACCCCGCAGCGTCCCAAAGATGTGTAGATTAGTGGGGTAAATATGTAGGGTTGTGGGGTGAGGGAGGTGGGCTGGGGTAAGGGTGGTGCAGTGGCTCCCTCACAGCTCCAGTGACCTGGGTTCCATCCCGGCCTCCGGTGGTGGGGGGGGAACTGTCCCTGTGGAGTTTGCACATTCTCCCCGTGCCTGCGTGGGTTTCCCCCGGGTGCTCCGATTCCCTCCCGCAGTCCAAAGCTATGCAGGTTGGCCATCCTATATAGTGCCTTGGTGTCAGGGGGATTAGCAGGGTAAATACAAAGGCGTTACGGGGATAGGGCCTGAGTGGAATTGTTGTCTCATAACACCAGGTTAGAATCCAACCAGTTTATTTTGATAGTAATCTTACAAGCTTTCGGAAAGACTGTAACCTGGTGTTGTGAGACTTCTTACTGTGTTTACCCCAGTCCAACTCTGGCATCTCCTCATCGTGGCTTTGGGATTTGTTGGCACTGACTTGATGGGGCTGTATTGCCTTGTCTGCACTGTACGATTTTATGGCACTTAGGATGGTTCTTCGGAGAGTCAGTGCTGTGCTGAATAAGCTCCTTCTGTACCGTAAGGATTATATGATTCATAAGATGCTCTGTCGGTGAGTCGGTGCAGACTCGATGGGCTGAATGGCCTCCTGTACTGTAAGGATTATATGATTCATAAGATGCTCTGTCGGTGAGTCAGTGCAGACTCGATGGGCTGAATGGCCTCCTGTACTGTAAGGATTATATGATTCATAAGATGCTCTGTCGGAGAGTTAGTGCAGACTCGATGGGCTGAATGGCCTCCTGTACTGTAAGGATTATATGATTCATAAGATGCTCTGTCGGAGAGTTAGTGCAGACTCGATGGGCTGAATGGCCTTCTGTACTGGAAGGATTATATGATTCATAAGATGCTCTGTCGAAGAGTTAGTGCAGACTCGATGGGCTGAATGGCCTCTTTCTATAGTGGTAGGAATTCGCTGATTATTAAGATGCTGTGTCGGTGAGTCAGCGCAGATGGGCCGAATGTTGTCCTCCTGTACTGTAGGGAGTCTATAAACTTTTCACGTTTTCCAGTGTGTCTCCTTCGTCAGAAGTGGAAGGTTAGTGAAGTCTCTTTTCGTCCAGTTTGGACAAAACAAAATAGTAATTTTCCCGTCGCCAAAATCCAGTGCGGTTTCTCTCACTGAAATGTGAACCTCTCTTTCCCCGTGTGGGGGTATTTTTAGCTGCTGGCGTGTATTCTGAGCCTTTCTGCCGTTTCCATAGAACGGTTACAGTGAGGCTGTTTAGTGCATCGTGCCTGTGATATCTCCTCTACAGGGGGAAGGGAGCTGGGGGAACTGAGTTAGGCCCCACTCACTCAGCCTTTCCCCACAGACGGGAGCACTGATCCAAACTGTTTTGCCCCATCATGTCCCAGCTCTGGGATTCTATCTTTCATCCAAGGGAACAGTTCCCCCCACCACCACCCACCGCTCCCCCCCCTCCCCTCCCCTCCCCTCCCCGCCTCGCAATCGGAACCTTCATGATTTTGAACAGCTCTGTCCTAACTCGCTCTTAACCTTCTCCAAGGAGAGTAGCCCCAGCATTCGAGTGGCACAGTGGTTAGCATTGCTGCCTCACAGCGCCAGGTACACAGGTTCAATTCCAGCCTCGGGTAACAGCGTGGAATTTGCACGTTATTCTTGTGTCTGCATGCGTTTCCTCTGGGTGCTTTGGTTTCCTCCCACAGTCCAAAGATGTGGAAGTTGGGTGAATTGGCCATGCTAAATTGTCCTTTCGTGTCCAAAGATGTGTAGGTTGGGTGGATTGGCCATGCTAAATTGTCCTTTCGTGTCCAAAGATGTGTAGGTTGGGTGGATTGGCCATGCTAAATTGTCCTTTAGTGTCCAAAGATGTGTAGGTTGGGTGGATTGGCCATGCTAAATTGTCCTTTAGTGTCCAAAGGTGTGTAGGTTGGGTGGATTGGCCATGCTAAATTGCCTTTTAGTGTCCAAAGATGTGTAGGTTGGGTGGATTGACCATGCTAAATTGTCCTTTAGTGTCCAAAGGTGTGTACGTTAGGTGGATTGGCCCTGCTAAATTGTCACTTAGTGTCAGGGGATTGGTGGGATAAATACATGGGTAATGGGGATAGAATAGGATTGTTATCAGTGCAGGTTTGATGGGCCAAATAGCCTTTTCTTGCACTGTAGGGATTCTATGATTTGAATTCTTTGATTTCCAACTCCTGTGAGTCCCTCGTCCCTGGAACTGTTTCTGTTCAATCATCTCTGCACCCTCGCTGAAATTCCTCAGATCCTCTGCTAGGTCTGGTGCCCAGATTTGGTACAAAACCCCAGCGAAGGTGGAAGGTTGACCGTAACCGTTTTGCTTGTGTTTTGTGTGCCTCGATTTATCAGATTTCATTTCCCGTGGTGTGGTGAAGGCTGCTTTGTGTCTGAGCCCAAAATCTGTCTGCCTGAAGCAGACGTTCTCTGACCCTTCTGTTGAAGGGAGGAGTAGTATTGTCATTGGACCTGGAAATCCAGGGCGAGATGGTGGGGTTCGAATCCCACCACGGCAGATGGTGAATTCGATTAAATAAAAAATCTAGAATTAAAAGTCTAATAATGACCACAATACCAGAAAAACCTATCTGGTTCGCTGATGTCCCTTTAGGGAAGGAAATCTGCCATTCTCAGCTGGCCTGGCCTATGTGTGAATCCAGAGCCGCAGCAATGTGGATGATTCTCAGTGGCTCAGCAAACCACTCAGCTCAAGGGCAGTTGGGGATGGGCAATAAATACTGGCCCAGCCAACGAGGACCACATCCCATGAATGAATGAAAAAAAATATACTTCCTGGTCCCTGAATAAAGCACTCCTGTAAATACTGATATGCTTCGGGACCCTTCACTGCCGTGCACCAGTACCTTCTGGGATACAGTGCTGGAAATGGTTGTGAGGCCACACGGGGAATATGGTCTGGAGGATGAGGTTCAGCACTTTATTGGACATGGGCGGAGAGCTGGGGGGGGGGGGGGGGGGGGGGGGGCAGGCAGGGGCACGAGTGGGAATGGCAGCCACTCGAGCCAGGTTGAGTGGGCTGCTGTTGAACTAGGGAGAAGCTGGGGAATGAGGCAGAGCGAGAAGGAATGGCTGGAAGTCCAACGATCCCCCTTTTAAGATGCCAGCCATCTGATCAAGAATCAGGAACCAGGTCAGGCTGGGTCTGTGCATCACAGACCAGCAGCAAGTCAGAGGCCTGCTGATTTGATTTGATTTGTTATTGTCACATGTATTAACGTACAGTGAAAAGTATTGTTTCTTGCGCGCTATACAGACAAAGCATAGAGTACGTAAGGGAGAAGGAAAGGAGAGGGTGCAGAATGTAGTGTTACGGTCATAGCTAGGGTGCAGAGGAAGATCAGCTTATATATACAGGACCATTCAAAAGTCTGACAGCAGCAGGGAAGAAGCTGTTCTTGAGTGGGTTGGTATGTGACCTCAGCTTTTGTATCTTTCTCCCAACGGAAGAGAGAATGTCCGGGTGTGCTTAATTATACTGGCTGCTTTGCCGAGGCAGTGGGAAGTGTAGACAGAGTCAATGGATGGGAGGCTGGCTTGCATGATGGACTGGGGTATGTTCACGACCCTTTGTAGTTTTCTTGCGATCTTGGTCGGAACAGGAGCCATACCAAGCTGTGATACAACCAGAAGGGATGCTTTCTATGGCACATCTGTAAGATTTGTTAAGTCAAATTTCCTTAGCCTCTTGAGAAAGTCTGCGTGGAGGGGCCAGGGCAGGTTGTCCTGTCTGAGAAACAACACTCGCTGGTTCACAGGACGTCTGCTTGAGACAATAGTGTTTCTTTTGGATGTACAGTAAGAAGTCTCACAACACCAGGTTAAAGTCCAATAGGTTTATTTGGTAGCACAAGCCACAAGCTTTTGGAGTATTACTCCTTCCATCAGATGAGTGAGAGTTTGTGTTCACAAACAGGGGCATATATAGGCACAAACTCAATGTACAAGATAATGGTTGGTTTGCGAATCATCAAATAAACCTATTTAACCTGGGTTCTAAGACTTCTTACTGTGCTTACCCCAGTCCAACGCCGGCATCTCCATATTTTTTAGATATAGCAAACACTGCATCTATTGCTTTGCTTGTGCCCCTGGTGGCGAGGGCAGATCACAATGCAACAAACAGGAAGAGAGTTACGGAGAAATTAGACCAGCGTTATTTGGCAGCAGCAGGCTGTCACAGTGCAATGCTTAAATCAACAGTCGTTGGTTTAGTAAGTGCTTCAGGTTAAGTTGCGGATGCCAAATCATCTCCCTCCCAAACCGCCCATTAAAGAGCAAGGCCAATAACTGCCCACGAGTGAGTTCATATCATAGAATTGGGGCAGCACGGTAGCACAGTGGTTAGCACTGCTGCTTCGCAGCTCAGGGACCTGGGTTCGATCCCCGGCTTGGGTCTGTGTGGAGTTTGCACATTCTCCTCGTGTCTGTGTGGGTTTCCTCCGGGTGCTCCAGTTTCCTCCCACAGTCCAAAAGTGTGTGGGTTAGGTTGATTGGCCGTGCTAAGAAATTGCTCCTTAGTGTCCAGGGATGCGTAGGTTAGAGGGATTAGTGGGTATAATATGTAGGGATATGGGGATAGGGCCTGGGTGGGATTGTGTTGGGTGCAGACTCGATGGGCCGAAGGGCTCTTTCTGCATTGTAGGGTTCTATGATTCTATGAATGATAGAAACCCTACAGTACAGAAAGAGACCATTTGGCCCTTCGAGTCTGCACCCAACACAATCCCACCCAGTCCCTACCCCATATCCCTATGTGTTTACCCACTAATCCTTCTAACCTACACATCTCAGGACACTTAGAACATAAGAACATAAGAACATAAGAAATAGGAGCAGGAGTAGGCCATCTGGCCCTTCGAGCCCGCCCCGCATTCAATAAGATCATGGCTGATCTGTCGTGACTCAGCTCCACCTTCCCGCCCTCTCCCCATAACCCTTAATCCCTTCTCTTATCAAAAACCCATCAACCCGTTTCTTAAAAATATTTAGCGAGGCAGCCTCCACCACTTCAACGGGCAGAGAATTCCAGAGATTCACCACCCTTTGAGTGAAGAAGTTCCTCCTCAACTCTGTTCTAAACCGCCCCCCCTTTATCTTGAGGCTGTGCCCCTCGTCCTACTGTCTTTTTTGAGCGGGAAGAGTCTCTCCACCTCTATCCTATCCATCCATTCATCATCTTATACGTCTCAATGAGATCTCCCCTCATTCTTCTAAACTCTAACGAGTACAAGCCCTAGTTTATTCAGCCTCTCCTCATAGCTCAATCCCCTCAACTCCGGTATCAGCCTAGTAAACCTCTCTGCACTCCCTCCAGGGCCAAAACATCCTTGCGCAGGTGCGGCGCCCAAAACTGCACACAGTACTCCAGCTGCGGCCTCACCAATGCCCTATACAGCTGCAGCAAGACCTCCCTACTTTTATATTCAATCCCCTTCGCTATGAAGGCCAGCATCCCATTTTTTTTAGCATGGCCAATCTTTGGGCTATCGATATTCACACACTGAGGGTGCCATGAGTTTCTGGAACCTTCGATTGGTTTACTTTCCCAGTGCTTTTCATGGAACAAAACCCTTGTGTTTGAGCTTGGCTGCGCTCCCAGCCTTCCAGGCTTATCTGGAGAAGCCTGGGTTTGAACCCGTGATTAGTTAGCACCAGTCGCAGCTTTGCACCAATGAGCTTTTCAGCTCCTGTGGCAGAGAGGGATGGTAAATGCGTGGCGTTTTGGGGATAGGGTGTGGGGGTGGGGAGAAGGGCACGGGTAAGATGCTCTTTTGGAGAGTCAGTGCAGACTCGATGGGCTGAATGGACTTCTCCTGCACTGCAGGGATTCTGTGAATCTAGTTCAGCATCTCAAGGGAATGAAAAACTATTCAATGCGTCAGCGTGTACTGAGCAGAGGAGCCACACAGCCCAGAAAACTTGCAATTTAGCATGGCCAATCCACCTAACCCGCACATCCTTGGACATTAAGGGGCAATTTAGCATGGCCAATCCACCTAACCCGCACATCCTTGGACATTAAGGGACAATTTAGCACGGCCAATCCACCTAACCTGCACGTCTTTGGACACTAAGGGACAATTTCTCAGAAGACCAAGAAATTTGGCATGTCCTCTACGACTCTCACCAACTGTTACCGATGCAGTATAGAAAGCTTTCTTCCTGGTTGTATCACAGCTTGGTATGGGCTCCTGCTCTGCCCAACTCCACAAGGAACTACAAAGGGTTGTGAATGTAGCCCAATCCATCACACAATCCAACCTCCCATCCATTGACTCTGTCTACACTTCCTGCTGCCCTGGCAAACCGGCCAGCATAATTAAGGACCCCACACATCCTGGACATTCTCTCTTCCACCTTCTTCCATTGGGAAAAAAGATACAAAAGTCTGAGGTCACGTACCGACCGACTCAAGAACAGCTTCTTCCCTGCTGCTGTCAGACTTTTGAATGGACCTACTTCGCATTAAGTTGATCTTTCCTACACTCTAGCTATAAGTGTAACACTACATTCTGCACACTCTCCTTTCCTTCTCTATGAACGGTATGCTTTGTCTGTATGGTGTGCAAGAAACAATATTTTTCACTACGTTAATACATGTGACAATAACAAATCAAATCAAAATCAAATCAATTTAGCATGGCCATTCCACCTAATCTACACATCTTTGGACATTAAGGGGCAATTTAGCATGGCCATTCCACCTACCTGCACATCTTTGGACACTAAGGGGCAATTTAGCATGGCCATTCCATCTAACCTGCACATGGAAGGCTTATAAGCCTTTGAACATTTTTAACACAAGAAACTGCGCTTGCACTGTGAAAGCGTTAACAATTTGGCCCAAACTGACTCTGACATCCTGAGCAGAGTCTGTCATTACTCTTCCAGAGCAACACAAGGAACCCTGCTAAGGGAAGGCCCAGGGTATTAGCGCAGATAAAGAATGGCAGTAACTGGAGACACTCCAATGTTATCTTGTCCATCAAGGTTTCCTATAGTGACCTTTCCAATCAATTAACAGACTGGAATGCTGCCAGTCCGCTCGCCTCCCCTCCCCTCCCCCCTGCATCCACCTCCCCCCCCCCCTTCCAGAGACTCTATCTGTAGCTCTTACAGAAAAAGCTTCAGGATGTGTGTATGTGAAGGATGGCAATCATTTAACCCCTCAACACTTTAGGGCAGTGGTTAGCGCTGCTGCCTCTCAGCGCCAGGGACCCGGGTTCGATTCCCGACTCGGGTCACTGTCTGTGTAGAGTTTGCACATTCTCCCCATGTCTGCGTGGGTTTCCTCCAGGCGCTCTGGTTTCCTCCCCACAGTCTGAAAGACGTGCTGGTTAGGTGCTAAATTCTCTGTCAGTGTACCCGAACAGGTGCCGCAGATGTGGCAACGGGGGAATTTCACTGTAACTTCATTGCAGTGTTAATGTATTTGTGACACTAATAAATAAACTTAAAACTTTAAGACTTTACAATTGAATTATTGTGGGTCATGGAAGCTTATTCCCCGTCCCCTCTTGCCGGTCACTGTTTCCCCCCGCTCCCTCTCGCTGGTCGCCGTTCACCCCCCGCTCCCTCGCCGGTCACTGTCCCCCCCGCCTGCCCCCTCTCGCCGGTCACTGTCCCCCCCCATTCTGCCCCCCTCTCGCCAGTCACTGTCCCCCCCCCCGCCTGCCCCCCTCTCGCCGGTCACTGTCCCCCCCCGCCTGCCCCCTCTCGCCGGTCACTGTCCCCCCCGCCTGCCCCCCTCTCGCCGGTCACTGTCCCCCCCGCCTGCCCCCTCTCGCCGGTCACTGTCCCCCCTCGCCTGCCCCCTCTCGCCGGTCACTGTCCCCCCCGCCTGCCCCCTCTCGCCGGTCACTGTCCCCCCCGCCTGCCCCCTCTCGCCGGTCACTGTCCCCCCCCCTCCTGCCCCCTCTCACCGGTCACTGTCCCCCCCGCCTGCCCCCTCTCGCCGGTCGCTGTTACCCCCCCGACCCCTCTCACCAGTCGCTGTCCCCCCGAGAGAGAGGGAGAAAGTGGGGGTCTTTGATTATGCTGGCTGCTTTTCCACCGAGCAGGAAGTGTAGACGGAGTCAATGGGTAGGAGACTGGTTTGTGTGATGGATTGGGATTCGATCGCAACCCTTTTTATTGTTTTGCGATCTTGGGCAGAGCAGGAGCCCACACCAAGCTGTGATACAACCAGAAAGAATGCTTTCTGTAAAAGTTGGTGAGAGTTGTAGCTGACATGCCAAATTTCCTTAGTCCCTCTGAGAAAGTAGAGGTGTTGGTGGGCTTTCTTAACTATAGTGTTGGCGCAGAGGGGACCAGGACAGTTGATGGTGATCTGGGCATGCCTGAGTGGATTCGCTATCTCCGTAACCCTTTCTGTTATCGTTAATCGTAAGAACATAAGAACTTGGAGCAGGAGTGGGACATCTGGCCCCTCGAGCCTGCCCCATTCAATAAGATCATGGCTGATCTTTTCGTGGACTCAGATCCACTTACCGCCCCGCTCACCATAACCCTTAATTCCTTTACTGTTCAAAGATTTATCTACTTTTGCCTTAAAAACATTCAATGAGGGAGCCTCAACTGCTTCACTGGGCAGGGAACTCCACAGATTCACAACCCTTTGTGTGAAAAAAGTTCCTCCTCAACTCAGCCCTAAATCTGCTCCCCCTTATTTTGAGGCCATTCCCCCTAGTTCCAGTTTCACCCGCCAGTGGAAACAACTTCCCTGCTTCTATCTTATCCATTCCCTTCATAATCTTATATGTTTCTATAAGATCTCCCCTCATTCTTCTGAATTCCAATGAGTATAGCCCCAGTCTACTCAGTCTCTCCTCATAAGCCAACCCTCTCAACCCCGGAATCAATCTAGTGAATCTCCTCTGCACCCCCTCCAGTGCCAGTGTATCCTTTCTCAAGTAAGGAGACCAAAACTGTACACAGTGCTCCAGGTGTGGCCTCACCAGCACCTTATACAGCTGCAACATAACCTCGCTGTTCTTAAATTCTAGAGAATTTCAAAAATCCCAGTTTGCCCCAGTCTCTCTTTACAAGACAGTCCTGTCATCCCTGGAACATCTGCTGAATCTTCATTGCTCTCCTTCCAGAGCAACAATCTGCTTTCTGAGGTAAGGGGATGGGAGGGGTGGCAGCACTGTGGTTAACACCTCCAGGGACCCGCGTTCGATTCCTGGCTTAGGTCACTGTCTGTGCGGAGCCTGCGTACCTCACCCAGTACCACGTGCTCACTGTGTAAGGTGCAGGGTGTAGCGTTACAGACATAGCTAGGGTGTAGTCTAATCTCAGGTAGGTCCATTCAAAAGTTTGATGGCAGCAGGAAGAAACTGTTCTTGGGTCGGTTGGTACGTGACCTCAGAATTTTGTACCTTTTTCCCAATGGACGAAGGTGGAAGAGAGAATGTCCAGGGTGCGTGGGATCCTCTGGGTGGGTTTTTTCTAGGTGCTCCGGTTTCCTCCCACAGTCCAAAGATGTGCGGGTTATTGGCCAATGTAAAATGCTCTTTACTATCAGGGAGACTAAGGTAAATACATGGGTTGTGGGATATGATCTGGATGGGGTTGTTGTTGGTGTTTGATGGGCCGAGTGGCCTCCTTCTGTAGCGGTGCCATGGTAAGGGGACCAAAACGTAGCACAGTTCCCTCGGTGCGGGCTAACCAAGCAAGTCCGTTAGCCTTCCTGACAGTTTGTGAGACAGTGGTAGATCCCAGTGGCACAAGTCGCAGTGACAGTGTGAGAAATGGGGCCATGTGATTGCTGACTGATGGTGTGTGTGACTCTGTCTGAGACCTGATGGTGTTGAGCCGAGCTGTGAGATAATTCCAGGGAAATATTTGTCCCAGGGGTGTGAGTAGTCTGGGCAAACGAGCGCGGAAAGGCTTGCTGTTTTTTTGGAACGTTTTCCACTCGAGGTTAATGGCTAAATGTCAACAGATTATCGTTTTTGGGGTTGGAGACTGAGAGTCAAGCCAGGATTCCAGTTTATATTTGGAAATGGGGCGCCGTGCTTGTGTTCCTAACCCCAACCCCACCACCCCCTGCCCAAAATGTCAACATAACCAACATAAGAACATAAGAAATAGAAGCAGGAGTAGGCCAACTAGCCCTTCGAGCCTGCCCCGCCATTCAATAAGATCATGGCTGATCTGTCGTGGCTCAGTTCCACCTTCCCGCCCTCTCCCCATAACCCTTAATCCCCTCTCTTATCAAAAACCCATCAACCCGCGTCTTAAAAATATTTAGCGAGGCAGCCTCCACCACTTCAACGGGCAGAGAATTCCAGAGATTCCAGCTCATGGAACGTCAAATTACCACTACGAACTTCACATAGACCCTAACTCCCTGCTCCCACGGAAAAGCCTCCCACCCTATATTAAATAAACCCCTCCAATCCCCCAACCCCCCCCCCCCCCCCCCCATCAACACCCCTATCAGGGAATCCCAGGTACTCTCTTCCTCAACCTAGCTTCCCCAACATCTCTCTTCCCCCACACCCCCCCCCCCCCCCGCCCCGAAACTCACCTACTACCTCCCAGATAAAGATCTCCCCCAGTCTGGAGGCCTACTTAGCAACAGGCTCACACGTGGCACAGCGGTTAGCGCTGCTGCCTCACAGCGCCAGGGACCCGGGTTCGATTCCAGCCTTGGGTCACTGTCTGTGTGGAGTCTGCACATTCTCCCCGTGTCTGCGTGGGTTTCCTCCCACACTCTTATAGGTGTGCAAGGTGGATTGGCTGTGCTAAATTCCCTCCTAGGGGGACTAGCAGGGTAAATACGTGAGGTTACGGGGATAGGACCTGGGTGGGATTGTGGTAGGTGCTCAGCCTTGATGGGCTGAATGGCCTCCTCTGCACTGTAGGGATTCCTCGACTCTATTTCCATCCCTGAAGGGGCATTAGTGAACCAGATGAGCTTTTAACTACAATTGCTAGTTTTACGGTCAACATTACTGAGATTAGCTTCATATTCCTGAATTTTATTAGTTGTATTTAAATTCCACCAGTTGCAGTGGTGGGATTTGAACCCATATTCCCCCAGAGAATTAGCCTCTGTATTACTGGTGGGTGAGGGAAATATCGTTCGTGCGTGCAAGGGGAAAGCGAGATAGCTACATGAGGAAAGATGTGTGAGGTACAGTCAGGAGGAGATGCATAAGCACTGGAGTAGATTAATTAGGCTTCTCTCTGAATGTTGTTAACTGTGTGTAACGAAGCTTATTCCGAGGCGTGCTAGTCTTACAGGAAGGGGCTTTTTATTCTCACACGCAAAGTAGCTTTCAGAGCTATGAAACCCTTACAACAACGGACCTGTGGTTTGTGGCACTCTTATAACGCCGTGTTCTCTGGAGGTCTTGTGGTGCAGTGGGTTAGTGTCCATACCTCTGAGCCAGAAGCTCTGGGTTCGAGTCCCAGCCCAGGACTTGGTGGCCAAGGCAGGTCCATTTGGCCAAACAGGCCGAATGTCAACTTGCAAAAATCCTTCCCCAGTGGCTGGCAGTAAGAGACTCCTGGTCAGCTGATGTAGAGGGGCGCCCCCCTCAAGCTGTAAGCCACAGACTAGCGAGCTGTGCTGGGAATTACTTCGCGGTGGGAACAGTTGAAAGTCTGCCTTAGTGAGCCGCTAGGTGCGGGTAGAGAACTGGAAGGTCTGTTAGCCGATCTACCGTGTTGGAGGTGGTCGCTGGTACTTATTTCCAGTCTCAGTCAACGTCTTCAAGGGACGGAGCGGGAGGGGAATCATCAGAGAAGTAAATGGCCGTAATAGTGACAACAGGAGGAAAGAACTGGGAGCAGGAGTTAGACGTTTGGCCCCTCAATGCATTCATGGCTGATCTCATCTCCATAACCCTTGACCCCATGAATTAAAAACTACCCTATCTCCTCCTCAAATTGGTTTACCTGTAAAGACTCACATTCCAACCATTATCTTGCAAACTTGCAATATAATCCTTGATTGTGAGCCTACCTCCCCACTCACCGGATGAAGGAGCAGTGCTCCGAAAGCTCGTGATACCAAATAAACCTGATGGACTTTAACCTGGTCTTGTGAGACTACATACTGAACGTAGACAGTGTTCTGGGTGTTGAATTTGATTTGATTTATTTATTTTTATTCATTTGTGGGACAAGGGAGTCTCTGGCTGGATAGCATTTATTGCCCATCCCTAGTTGCCCTGGGAGGGCATTTGAGAGTCAAACACATTGCTGTGGCTCTGGAGTCACATGTAGGCCAGACTGGGTAAGGACGGCAGATTTCCTTCCCTAAAGGGACATAAGATTTGATTTATTATTGTCACACGTATTAGTATGCAGTGATAAGTCTTGTTTCTTGCACACTGTATGTACTGTACATAGAGAAGGGAAGGAGTGCAGAATGTAGTGTCACAGTCACAGCTGGAGTGTAGAGAAAGATCTATTTAATTTCTTGTAGGTCTGATGGCGGCAGGGAAGAAGCTGTTCTTGAGTTGGTCAGTATGTGAGAATGTCTGATGTGTGGGGGGCCCTTGATTATGCTGGCTGCTTTTCCGAGCAGTGGGAGTGTAGGCAGAGTCAATGGATGGGAGTTGTTTGTGTGATGGATTGGGCTACATTCACAACCCTTTGTACTTTCTTGTGGTTTTGGGCAGAGCAGGAGCCCAGACCAAGCTGTGATACAACCAGAAAGAATGCTTTCTATGGTGCATTTATAAAACTTAGCGAGAGTTGACATGCCAAATGTCCTTAGTCTTCTGAGAAAGTAGAGGCGTTGGTGGGGCTTTCTTAACTATAGTGTTGGCATGGGGGGGACCAGGACAGGTGATCTGAGCACCTAAGAACCTGACCCTTTCAATGTCATCCCCCTTGGTGTAGACAGGAGCGTGTTCTCCTTTACACTTCCTGATGTCGATGACTGTCTCCTTTGTTTTGTTGACATTGAGGGAGAGATTATTGTCGCCGCCCCAGTTCACCTGATTCTCTGTCTCATTCCTGCACTCTTGTCATTGTCTGCGATCCGACCCACTACGGTGGTGTCATCAGCAAGCTTGAAAATCGAATTGGAGGGGAACTTGGCCGCACAATAGTAGGTGTACAAGGGGAATGGTGGTGGGATCGGTTAATGTAATGAATTAGCGAGTGAGCCACCTTTTGCTATGTGACCCAGGGCTGCAGCATTTATCGGAGGCATGGATAGTTCTCTGGCAGCCTGCAAAATAGGCAGGAAACATGCCCAAAAAACACCAGGGACCCAGCTAGAATATACCAGCATAAATTCTTCCAGCTGACTGGCCAAGGGGTAGCAGCCAAGAACCCACCCTCACTGCCTGGGGAGACATTAGCCCAGTGGCATGATCGTTAAACTTTTAACGCTCTGGGGACCCGTGTTCGAACCCCGCCACTGTAATTTAAAAAATCTGGAGTTAGGAATCTGCCGATGACCACGGAATGGTTGAAAATTGTCCTTTAGGGAAGGAAATCTGCCGTCCTTATGTGGTCTGGCCTACACGTGACTCCAGAGCCACAGCAGTGTGGTGGACCCTCAGCTGCCCTCCGAACAAGGGCAGCGAGGCATCAGCCTTCCTTTTACAGCTCGCTATAACCGGGTTATTACACTCGCACAGTTCCAATACAATTCCAGGAAAATTAACTTGATCTTTTTGTTTACGGCTGAGAAAGTTGGGACGCGATCCCAATAACAGCAGTAATTCCCAATGGTGCTAAAAGATAAAAAGTGGGAGCAATCCAAGAAGGCAAGATGGTGTTTTTTTTTTTAACCCAGATGTTTCTGTGCGGAGTGTGGTGGATGAAAGCTCTGTCCCCCAGCTTCCTCCCCGCTGGGGTTCCTCCCCCTCCACCTCCCTCCCCCTGGAGGAGCAGATTCAGACTCACTCCCTCCTCGGGCGGGGGGGGGGGCGGGGGCGGGGGGTGTCTGAGCCTCGTCCTGGTCTCAAGGATCTCCCAACTCCACCTGGATGGGAGACAGAACAGGACGGGGAGATCAGGAATTCTCGGCATCCGTGCGGTGGGTAGCAATTAGCTTTGCGGGACAACGCATCAGTCTTTCATTTTGATTTTTTTTTACTCATTGGTGGGACACGGGCATCGCTGGGCATTTATTGCCCATCCCTAGTTGCCCTTGGAGGGCAGTTGAGAGTCAACCACACTGCTGTAGTTCTGGAGTCACATGTAGGCCAGACCGGGTAAGGACGGCAGATTTCCCCTTCCCCAAAGGGACATTGGTGAACCAGTTGGGTTTTTCTGACAATGGTTTTGTGGTCATCAGTAGGTTCCTAATCTCAGATATTTTTTCTTGTTAAATTCAAATTGCATTGTATCTGTAAAAATTGGTGAGAGTCGTAGCGGACGCGCCAAATTTCCTTCGCCTCGTGAGAAAGTAGAGGCGTTGGTGGATTTTCTTAGATCGTAGAAGATCGTAGAGTACAGAAAGAGGCCATTCGGCCCATCGAGTCTGCACTGACCACAATCCCACCCAAGCCTTACCCCCATATATTTTACCCACTAATCCCTCTAACCTATGCTTCTCAGGACACTAAGGGGCAATTTAGCACGGCCAATCAACCTAACCCACACATTTTCTTAACTGTAGTGTTGGCATTGGGGGGGACCAGGACAGGATGTTGGTGAGCTGGACACCTAAAAACTTGAAGCTCTCGACCCTTTCTACTTCATCCCCGTTGATGTAGACAGGGGCATGTTCTGTCTAATGCTTCCTAAAGTCAACGCCAATCTCCTTTCTATACTTGGCATTAGTAATTGGCCATGCTAAATTGCCCCTTAGTATTAGGGGGATTAGCAGGGTAAATATGTGGGGTTGCGAGGACAGGGGGCTGGGTAGGATTGTGGTTGGTGCGGTTTTGTAGGGATTCTGTGATCTTACCCAGGCCCTCTCCCCCGCCTTATCGCAGTAATTTGCACGTTTAGCTTGGCCAATCCACCTAACCCGCACACCTTTGGGAGGAAACCCACGCAGACACGGGGAGAAGGTGCAGACTCCACGCGGACAGTCACCCACGGCTGGGAATCGAACTTGGGACCCTGGCGCTGCGAGGCGGCAGTGCTAACCACTGTGCCGGCCGTGTTGTGTGGGCTTTGCTAGCGCGGGAATGGGGAGACCTCACTGACTGCAGCTTCAGAGTTCAGACGATTGTAAGAGTTCGTTGGAACTGCAATGTGAAGATGAGCCCACTTGTCACACAAATAAATAAACTTAAACCTCCTTGGAAATTCGAATCCAAATTTCTGCTTGGACTTTATTCCCGATACAACTCCGTTCGTGGGAGCCAGAGAAGAGGAGGGGTGATGGCGGGGGGTTGAAAAACAGTTTAGTGCGTGCCACCCCCTCATCCCTTTGTCCTTTTCTGTATTTTGACGTTGGTTGCTATTTTAGGCATTGTTGAGAATCAGATTCCCTGAAAAGGAAGCTCTGTATCAATGATGGTCAAACTGCAATCGCCGCCCCTCTCTCTTTGGATTAGCGTTGGAGATGTGCGATCCATCCAAGGTGGGGCTGATGCCCCTGCCCCCACACCCCCCCCCCCCCCCTCTCCTTACTTGGAGTACTGTACGCAGTTCTGGTCGCCTCATTAGGGGAGGATGTGGAAGCCATTGAAAGGATGCAGAGGAGATTTACAAGGATGTTGCCTGGATTGGGAGGCATGCCTTATGAGGATAGGTTGAGGGAGCTCGGTCTCGTCTCCATAGAGAGACAAAGGTTGAGAGGCGACCTGATAGAGGTTTATAAGATGTTGAGAGGTATAGATAGGGTGGATTCTCGGAGGCTATTTCCCAGGGCTGAAATGGTCGCTACGAGAGGACACAGGTTTAAGGTGCTGGGGGGCAAGTGTAGAGGAGATGTTAGGGGTAAGTTTATCACTCAGAGGGTGGTGAGTGAGCGGAATCGGCTGCAGTCGGTGGTGGTAGAGGCGAACTCACTGGGGTCTTGTAAAAGACTTCTGGATGTGTACATGGGATTTAATGGGATTGGGAGTTATAGATAGGCCTGGTAGGTATGGATATGATCGGCGCAACTTGTGGGCCGAAGGGCCTGTTTGTGCTGTAGTGTTCTATGTATGTTCCTCCTCCCACCACCCCTGCTGCAGCAAGAGGGAGCTTCGCCAGGATTACCTTGGGATGTGGAATGATGGGAAATGTTTGGCGTACAGCCTCAAAGATGATCTGTGGCAAAAGCCCCACCGTTCGCCACTTCCTCCTCCCCCTCGAATTCACACCTTTGTACGCCCGGGGGGGGGGGGGATCGGGAAGACCAAACATCTACTTAACCGCACTTGAAAAGGTGAAAGCTAACCGCGACGCCAAACAGTGGCCAATGGCGGTGGCGGAGGGGTCGCGTGATGACGCGGCTCCGAAAAGGGTCAGGGGTCGGGAGTTCACCCCGAAGGGTGCGGGCAACACACAATCCTGAAGCTGAACGAAATAATGTTTGTTTTGATTTGTTATTGTTCACATCTATGAGCATACGGTGAAAAGTATTATTTCTTATGCGCTATACAGCCAAAGCATACCGTTCAGAGAGAAGGAAAGGAGAGAGTGCAGGATGTAGTGTTACAGTCATAGCTCGAGTGTAGAGAAAGATCAACTTAGTGCGAGGTGGGTCCGTTCAAAAGCCTGACCGCAGCAGGGAAGAAGCTGTCCTTGAGGGGGTTGGTACGCGACCTCAGACCTTTGTACCTTTTGGAAGAGAGAATGCCCGGGGTCTTTAACCATGCTGGCTGCTTTGCAAGTCCTTGTTGTCATTGATAGAATTTCTACAGTGCAGAAGGAGGCCATTCAGCCCATCAAGTCTGTACTGACAACAATCCCGCCCAGGCACTATCCCCGTAACCCCATATACTTACCCCGCTAATCGCTCTAACCGACGCACTGGGGGCAATTCAGCATGGCCAATCGACCTACCCCACACATATCTGTGGAGTGTGGGAGGAAACCCACACCGACACGGGGAGAATGTGCAGACTTCACGCAGGCAGTGACCCGAGCCGGGAATTGAACCCGGGACCCCTGGCGCTGCGAGGCAGCGGTGCTAAACCACTGTGCCGCCTCAACTTATCACAAGCCAAGTTGGCTGGAATGAGAATGCTGGCAGTGGTGCTTGGGAGCCCAGTCCTGGGGCAGCGCCCGATGGCGTGTTTCCTGTAGCGGGCAGTGCCCACCGCGCCAGCACTGTCTGCCAGCTTGTTCCTACCTGGGCGTTACCCTTGTCACTGAGACTTAATTCCTGACCGTCGCGCAGTGTGTTTAACGTTGGGTTGTTAAACAATTTCTCGGGTAAAGGTCTCTTTTTAAGTGGATGACAAGCCTGGTTTGTGTTGCCTTTGATCCTTTGTACGTCTCGGACAGAAGGAATCTATCTAATGAATTCAGGAATAACCCCACTGTTCGCGGTTTGGCAGGAGTTGTGATAAAAGCAAATTACTGTGGGTGCTGGAATCGGAAACCGAGAGGCAATACTGGGAAATCTCAGCGGTTCTGGCACCATCTCTAAGGAGAGAAGGGAGCTGATGTTTCGAGCCCAGTTCCCCTCTTTACCATTGGCGAAAGGGTCATCTGGACCCGATACAGATACTACCTGACCTGCTGAGATTGTCCAGCATTTTCCTCTTTGGGTTACACACAAGAAACGTAGAAACCCCTACAGTTCAGCAAGAGGCCATTCAGCCCATGGTATCCATTCCCACCAGCCCCTACCCCTTTATATATTTACCCACTAATCCCTCTAACATCTCAGGACACTAAGGGGAAATTTCTAAGCATGGCCAATCAACCTAACTCGCGCGTTTTCGGAGGAAACCGGAGCACCCGCACGGAACCCACGCAGACACGGGGAGGATGTGCAAACTTCACACGGGCAGTGAGCCGAGCCGGAAATCGAACCCCGATCCCTGGAGCTGTGGAGCAGTGGTGCTGACCCACTGTGCTGCCGTATCGTCCAGTGGTTCCGGTCTATCGTAATCCCATTTTCCGGCCCACAGCCGCGTGTGTTGTGGCTTTCAAGCTTTAACGTCAGCGGAGGAGGCAAACTTGCATTCATGTGGCGCCTTTCACACTCTCCTGATATCCTTTTACGGCCCTTCGAGTGCTTTGGAAATACGGTGACCGTCGGGTGAAAGTTTCCATCTTAAAAATTCCCACGCAAGCAGTGGGACTTCCTTACCTGTCCCAGGATCACCGAATTCCAGCCCCCCTAGTTACCCCACTAATCCCCCTAACCCATATCCGTTTGGATGCCAAAGAGTTTAGAAGGATGGTGGGGAGATCTCATTGAAACTTCGACTGTAATGTTCTATGTTCTAATACTGAAAGGCTTGGGCAGAGTGGACCTGGGGATGATATTCCCATTAGTGGGAGAGACTGGGATCCGAGGGCACAGCCTCAGAGTGAAGGGAAAAGGAGGAAATTCCTCAGCCAGAGGGTGGTGAACCTGTGGAGCTCATTGCCACAGAGGAGACCGGGTCACTGAGTGTATTTAAGACAGAGATGGATCCTTGAATGGTAAGGGGATTAATGGTTACAAGAGAATGGGGTTGAGAAACTTAGCCATGATTGAATGGCGGAGAAGATTCGATGGGCTGAATGGCCTAAATTCTGCTCCAATATCTTCGGGTCTGATTCAGCATGGCCAATCCACCTAATCTGCACATCTTTGGATGGAAATGATTTGTTCCTGTTTTGGTGCGGGGTCCCCAGTATTGCCTGGAAACTGCCCTGTGTGTACTTTATTTCACACATTAGGTGTGCGTGCCCTGAGAATGACGTCACCCTTGACTGAGAGGGGACATTAGCAGGTTATCAGTAGTTCAGTAACCGCTGGGTTTACTAGTACCATCGCTGAGATAAACATGGCACTGGCACACAGGAGTTTTTCTTTAACAGATTCACTCACACGGCCTCAGTGAATGAAATTGAATACAGACATGCCTGGAAACAGTTTGAGTTTTGGAATGTTTCCTTACAGGAAGACAGAGTCTGGGGCTATGTCGCTGCAACATCCCCAATAACATTGCTATCAGCAAATGATGTTCCCATCTGTATGTGTGTGTGTGTCTCACTGTGAGTGTGTGCATGTGTGTGTCTCTGTCTATGGGTGTGTGTGTCTCTGTGCGTGTGCGCATGTGTGTGTCTCTGTGCGTGTGTCTGTGTGTTTGTGCGCGTGTCTGCATATGTGTGTGTGTGCCCCTCTCTCTCTGTGCATGTGTGTCTCCCCCTCTCTGCATGTGTGTGTGTCTCTCTCTCTCTCTCTCTCTCTCCCCCCCCGGGTGTGGGTGTGTGTGTCTCTCTCTCTGCGTGTGTATGTCTCTCTTTCTCCCTCTCTCTGTGCGTGAGTCTACATGTGTGTGTGTGTCTCTCTCTCTCTGTGCATGTGTGTCTCTGCGTGTGTGTGTCTTTCTCTCTGCATGTGCGTGTGTGTCTCTCTCTGTGCACGTGTATCTGTGTGTGTGTGTGTCTTTCTCTCTGCGTGTGTGTGTGTCTCTGTGCCTGTGTGTGTGTGTGTGTGTGTCTTTCTCTCTGCGTGTGTGTGTGTCTCTGTGCATGTGTGTCTCTGTGTGTGTGTGTCTTTTTCTCTGCGTGTGTGTGTGTCTCTCTGTGCATGTGTGTCTCTGCGTGTGTGTGTGTCTTTCTCTCTGCGTGTGTGTGTGTGTCTCTCTCTGTGCATGTGTGTCTCTATGTGTGTGTATCTTTCTCTCTGCGTGTGTGTGTGTCTCTCTCTGTGCATGTGTGTCTGTGTGTGTGTGTCTTTCTCTCTGCGTGTGTTTGTGTGTCTCTCTCTGTGCATGTGTGTCTGCGTGTGTGTGTCTTTCTCTCTGCGTGTGTGTGTGTTTCTCTCTCTGCATGTGTGTCTCTGTGTGTGTGTGTGTCTCTCTCTCTGCATGTGTGTCTCTGTGTGTAAGTGTGCGTGTGTGTGTGTCGCTCTCTGTGCATGTGTGTGTCTCTCTCTCTATGTGCATGTGTGTCTCTTTCTGTCTGTGTGTATGTTTAGGTAGAGCCAGGGGCCATTAGTTAATCAGTTGGTTCGCTGGTCTGGACGGAGGGCAGCAAACACACAGTACAGCTTCCACACTGTGTGTGGGGCCCAGTGAGTGTGGGTGACTCATTATCCTGCACTGTATCGTTACCCAGGGCTGGTGCTTGTGGACAGTAATGTATTACAGCTCACTATAACCCTTTCTATGCCTGGCCCAGGAATCTGTGATGATTTATGAATGGAGAGCGATGACAGTGAGGAGACTGTCCGTGCTGATACTGGCCTGGGGATTGGGTCAGGTTATATCAATCTGGATTGTCCATTGAAGCTGATCCGCTGGGAATCCTTTCCTCCTGGGGAGTGGGGGGGACGGGGAGACACCAGAAATTATCTTCAAATTACACCCTGACCTTTCACACACAGTCCGGGGGTCGGCTGGAATTCACCCCCACAAAAGGCTCAATTGGAGATTTCACCGTTTCTGATGGGGATCAGATTCGGGGGACGTGGGTCAAAGGCCAGTGTAGTGATTGGATGTGTAAATCAGTCATGCTCTAATATCAGTATAGGGAGGGCAACACGGTGGCAGAATGGTTAACACTGCTGCCCCACAGCGCTAGGGACCTGGGTTCGAATCCTGGCTTGGGTCACTCTGTGTGGAGTATGTACATTCTCCCCATATCTGTCTGGGTTTCCTCTGCGCGTGTGTCTCTCTGCGCGAGTGTGCGTGTGTATGTGTGTGTCTCTCTGCGTGTGAGTGTGCGTGTGTATGTGTGTGTCTCTCTGCGTATGAGTGTGCATGTGTATGTGTGTGTCTCTCTGCGTGTGAGTGTGCGTGTGTATGTGTGTGTCTCTCTGCGTGTGTGCGTGTGTATGTGTGTGTCTCTCTGCGTGTGAGTGTGCGTGTGTATGTGTGTGTCTCTCTGCTTGTGAGTGTGCGTGTGTATGTGTGTGTCTCTCTGCGTGTGAGTGTGCGTGTGTATGTGTGTGTCTCTCTGCGTGTGAGTGTGCGTGTGTGTGTGTGTCTCTCTGCGTGAGTGTGCGTGTGTATGTGTGTGTCTCTCTGCGTGTGAGTGTGCGTGTGTATGTGTGTGTCTCTCTGCGTGTGAGTGTGTATGTGTGTGTCTCTCTGCGTGTGAGTGTGTGTGTGTGTCTCTCTGCGTGTGAGTGTGCGTGTGTATGTGTGTGTCTCTCTGCTTGTGAGTGTGCGTGTGTATGTGTGTGTCTCTCTGCGTGTGAGTGTGTGTGTGTGTCTCTCTGCGTGTGAGTGTGCGTGTGTATGTGTGTATCTCTCTCTGCTCCAGTTTCCTCCCACAATCTGAAAGACGTGCTGGTTAGGGTGCATTGGCCATGCTACATTCTCCCTCAGGAGTGTGGTGACTAGGGGACACACATACACACGCACACTCGCGCAGTAACTTCACTGCGGTGTTAATGTAAGCCTCACTCGTGACAATAATACATAAACTTAAACTTATTAGGATTGAGGTGATGAGAAATTTCTTCACCCAGAGGGTGGTGAATGTGTGGAATTCACTCCCACAGAAAGTAGTTGAGGCCAAAACATTGTGTGATTTCAAGAAGAAATTAGATATCGCTCTCGGGGATAAAGGGATTGAGGGATATGGAGGGGATCAGGATACTGAATTTGAGGATCAGCCATGGTCAAAATGAATGGTAGTTTCCTCCCGCAGTCTAAAGATGTGTGGATTAGGTGGATTGGCTGTGCCAAATTGCCCCTTAGTGTTCTGGGATGTGTAGGCTTGAGGGATTAGTGGGGTAAATGTGTGGGATAGGGCCTGGGGTAGGATTGTTATCCCACCCAATGGACCCCCTGCTGCAGTGTGTCCCACCCAATAGATCCAACTGTACCCCCTGCTGCACTGTGTCCCACCCAATAGATCCAACTGGACCCCCTGCTGCAGTGTGTCCCACCCAATAGATCCAACTGGACCTCCTGCTGCAGTGTGTCCCACCCAATAGATCCAACTGGACCTCCTGCTGCACTGTGTCCCACCCAATAGATCCAACTGGACCCCCTGCTGCAGTGTGTCCCACCCAATAGATCCAACTGGACCTCCTGCTGCAGTGTGTCCCACCCAATAGATCCAACTGGACCCTCTGCTGCAGTGTGTCCCACCCAATAGATCCAACTGGATCCCCTGCTGCAGTGTGTCCCACCCAATAGATCCAACTGGACCCTCTGCTGCAGTGTGTCCCACCCAATAGATCCAACTGGATCTCCTGCTGCAGTGTGTCCCACCCAATAGATCCAACTGGACCTCCTGCTGCAGTGTGTCCCACCCAATAGATCCAACTGGATCCCCTGCTGCAGTGTGTCCCACCCAATAGATCCAACTGGATCCCCTGCTGCGCTGTAGGGATTCTGTGAAATGGTCTGGAAGCCACTCGGTTCAAGGGCAATTAGGGATGGGCAGCAGATAGTGACAATTTGGCGCACTCCACCGTTCGATAATGGAGTGGCAGAATTGCCTTGAGGGGCTGAATGGCCTCCTTTAGTTTCCATTTGTTATTGTGTTGGTTCTGCTGTCACTGTGGGTGAATCCTCAGTACTATATCCACTAGCTTCGTGTATTCATTCATTCATGGGGACGTGGTGTCTATGACCCCAGATACCCTCGAGCGAGCAGCTCGCTGGGTCATTTGCCCTGAGTGGTTAGTGCCAGGGACCCAGGTTCAAACCTGACCTTAGGTGACTGTGGAGTTTGCACGTTCTTCCCGTGTCTGTGTGGGTTCTCCTCCGGGTGCTCCGGATTCCTCCCACAGTCCGAAAGACTGGTTAGGTGCAGACACAGGGAGAATGTGCCACGCAGGGTGAACCCAGGCCGGGAATCGAGAGGAGGGCGAGAGGAGGGGAGCGAGAGGAGAGGGGCGAGGGGGCACGAGAGGAGGGGGGCGAGGGGGCGCGATGGGAGGGGGGGGGCGAGAGGAGGGGGGCGAGAGGAGGGGGGCGAGGGGGCACGAGAGGGGGGGGGGGCGAGGGGGGGGGGCGAGAGGAGGGGGGCGAGGGGGCACGAGAGGGGGGGGGGCGAGGGGGGGGCGAGAGAGGGGCGAGGGCGCACGAGAGGAGGGGGGGGCGAGGGGTGCGTAGCTTCTGGGTTTAGGGAGTATTTTCCCTTTACCCGCTTCTGGATATTTTCTACCCAGGGCCTGTGTTTTATTTGGTGTTGAGAGTTGATTTCTTGTGCGCTGTGCTTCATATTTCTGTACGACCCGACAAGGCGGGCCTCCCTGGTCTGTTTTTGTCGCGTGCGATGGTAACTTGGGGGTGGCAAGCCCAGGATGACGATGTTTCTTTGTGAGGTTGCCAAGTCGAAGTTGGGTGGAGGGGGCAGTTCCTGAAAGTGGATAATTAATTCAACATGTGGATTTTTTTTTGGGGAGTTTTTGAAAATGAATGAAATGAGTTCAATGTGTTCGACGCACGGCCACAGCGCTGAGTTGTACATGTTGCTCAGAAGCGATGAAGAAGTGGTTATTTTACTGGAATAACAATCCTGTGACCTAGGCCGAACGATCCTGTAGTTCGTGTTTGAACCATGGCAGCTGGATTCAATGTGTTAAATATAAACCCGGAATTAGGGGGGAAATTTGGCTGCTATCAAGAAAATAGAATTGTCTTGTTTTCCCAAAAAAAGCCAATTTGGTTTACTAATGCCCTTTTAGGGAAATAAATCTGCCATCCTGAACTTGTAGGCCGAAATGTGACTCTGGTTAACTGCCCTCTGGAACGGCCAAGCAATTTTTGTTTTGGCTATATTCAAGATGGTGGCTCCTTTCCAAGGACAACTTGGGATGGGCAATTGACAAACGGTCATCTAGACTTGAAATTTTGCCCCTATTCCCTCCCCGCAGGTGCTGTCAGACCTGCTGAGATTTTCCAGCACTTCCTGGTTTTGTGGCAGGTCACTTGTGTAGAGCTTTAGTTGGGTCAGATTTGGAATATTGCACACGGTTCTGGTTGCCACACTACCAGAAGGTGGCTTTGGAGAGGCTGCAGAAAAGGGTATCATAGAATCCCATTCGGCCCATCGAGTTCGCACCGACCGCAATCCCACCCGTTCCCGTAACCCCACATATTCACCCTGTTAATCCCCTGACACGAAGGGATAATTTAGCACGGCCAATCAACCTCCATCTTTGGACTGTGGGAGGAAACTGAAGTGCTCAGAGGAAACCCACACAGACACGGGGAGAATGTGCAGACTCCACACAGACAGTGACCCGAGGTCGGAATTGAACCCGGTTCCCTGGCGCTGTGAGGCAGCAGCGCTCACCACTCTGCTATTGTACCACCCGGAATGTTAGCTGGTTTGGGGGCTGTTAGCTACGAGGAGAGGTTGGACAAACTTGGTTTGCTTTCACTGGAACATCAGAGGTTGGAGGGGGCGACCTATTAGAAGTTTATAAAGTTGAGAGATGTGGGCAGTCGGAGCCTTTTTCCCAGGTAAGTTTCTCAGGGGTGTGGGTTTGAGGAGGAAAGTTGAAAGGAGATGTGAGGGGCATGTCCTTTTACACAGAGCGGGTGGTAAATGCCTGGATTGCACTGCCGGAGGGGGTGGTGGAAGCAGATACAACAGCAATGTTTAAGAGGCATCTAAGCGGATACATGAATAGGCCGGGGACAGAGGGATACAGAACGCATAGAGGCAAAAGGTCTTCAGTTCAGAAAGGCGTCACGTGTCGGTATAGGCTTGATGGGCCGAAGGGCCTGTGTTCGCTGGATCTTTACCCAGTGCCTGACCCAGCGCTGCTCAGAACTGAGGTGACGTTCTTCATTCATAATAGGTAGAAATCCCGCTCCTCTAGTACATTTTCCCAGAGGAATCAGTCTGTAGAAATGAGACCACCGCTACCAACTTAATCGTGAACCAGGGCTCACAAGTCCCTTAGCGCTTCTGATTTCTGAATTCTCTCCCCATTTAGGAAATAATCTACGCCTCTGTCCTCCCCATCGGAGTGCAGAGCCTCACACTTTCGGTTGCACGGTCACTGTGTGTCTCCATACCAGTGCATCTCTTTTTGGTCAGTGGTGTAGTATTGGCCTCCCTGCTGCATCCCGGACATTTAGCCTTACCGCCACAGATTTACATTCCACTATTCTGGGCTGTGTGTATCTTGACATTGAACTTCTTTTGGTTGCTTCCCCACATTGTTGAGAATGTTCAGCATGCTAATATTCTCATTTGCCTAATTTCCAAGTAGTCTCGAGCTTATTCAATCGTTCCCCTTTATGGTTCACGTCAGAAATTCCAAAGTACTTTACGAGTCCACCAGGATCATAATGTTTTGCATCTTGAATTTGTCTGGGATAAGCACGATATGTTTCACTTCAAATATGATTCAAATGACCCACTAGGGAGCTTTGCTCAAACAAAGTTTATTTAAGAATATAGTTAACGTGTATAGTAAGAAAATTAGCAAGAAATTTTATCAATTACAAACCACAAACAATCATAATATATAACCCTTAACAAAGATATCTAATATGTTCCAATCAAACCCTTGCCCAGAAAAATCCCTTAAAACAGGTTTAATACAGCACAGACTAATGCTCACGTGATACTGGAAATTGAGTCCTTTGGTTGAAGTCTGCAGTTTGTTGGATTCACTCCAAACAGTTTGAAGACAAGACACCAGAGAGACTCTGGTCCATCCCCCAACAGTAGATTTTTACCCTTCATGAAAACAAGATCTCGTTTTCAGCTAACCAAGAGAAACAACAGAGAGAGAGAGGGAAAACTCTTCTTTTTAGCTTGCTGTCCCTTCTAAAATTGAATTTGAAAATTAACTCGTGACACCTGATCTGTCCACATTTATTTCCTCTTCCCAACAATGACATCACCTTGGATTGTGAGCATGAGACACACTGACTGTGAAAGCTGCAGAGATTATGATTTAAAAAAATCTTCTCAATGATACACAACATCACAATTGGTAGAGGTATAGAACATAAGAAAAGATATAATTGTATAAAACACTTTTTTATTCATGCATGGGACATGGCCAGCATTTATTGCCCATCTCTAGTTGCCCTTGAATTGAGTGACTTGCTAGGCCATTCCAGAGGGCAGTTGAGAGTTAACCACATTGCTAGGGCTCTGGAGTCACATGTAGGCCAGACTGGGTAAGGATGGCAGATTTCCTTCCCTAAAGGGCGCGAGTGAACCAGATGGGTTTTTCCGACAATGGTTTCACGGCCATCAGTAGGTTCTTAATCCCAGATTTCTTTTATTATATTCAAATTCCATCATCTGCCGTGGTGGGATTCGAACCCGGGTCACCAGAACATTAGCTGAGTTTCTGGATGAATCATCTAATGATAATACCAGTAGGCCATTGCCTGGAGAGGAGCTTCCAGCTGGTGGCGTTTTCATGTGTCTGCCGCTCTTGTCCTGTGTCTAGGCGGCATGGTGCCACAATGGTTAGCACTGCTGCCTCACGGTGCCAGGGACTCGGGTTCGATTCCCGGCTTGGGTCACTGTGTGGAGTCTTTATGTCCTCCCAGTGTCTTCCTCCCACAGTCCAATAGACGTGCTGGTTAGAGTGCATTGGCTGTGCTAAATTCTCCCTCAGTGTACCTGAACAGGCGCTGGAGTGTGGCGACTAGGGGATTTTCACAGTAACTTCATTGCTGCGTTAATGTAAACTTGCTTGTGACACTAATAAGTAAATTTTAAATAAATCAACAATTTAAATTTTTCCCCATTTAAAAACCCCTCTCATTACCCCTCAGCTTTTTAACTCCTGGGGTAAGGAAGACTTTAATCCTTTCCTCTTAGACTATTGTGTTTCAGATACCATTCTTGTCATTTTTTTGTTCCCTCTCTGCTGCCTCTATTTCTCCCTTGCGAAAATGTGGTGGTCAGACCTGTGCATAGTGCTCCCAAGTATGGTCAGTCCATCAGGTCGTCACGGGGGGCACAGTGGTTAGCACTGCTGCCTCACAGCGCTGGGACCCAGGTTCAATTCCAGCCTTGGGTGACTGTCTGTGTGGAGTTTGCACCTTCTACATGTGTTTCCTCTGGGTGCTCCAATTTCCACCCACAATCCAAACGTGTGAGGGTTAAATTGCCCCTTCCTGTCCAAAGGTGTGCAGGTCAGGTGGATTGGACATGCTAAATTGTCTCTTAGTGTCTAAAGATGTGCAGGTTAGGTGAATTAGCCATAGGAAATGTGTGGATTTATAGGGATAGAGCGGGGAAAGCGGGCCTAGATAAGATACCCTGTCAGAGAGTTAGTGCAGTCTGGGTGGGCCAAAATGCCACCTCTAGACTGTAGGGATCTATTCTATGATTGTAACTGACGCAGTTGCTGGTAATGTCTACAGCGGAATGGTGTTCCACTCTGAAACTCTGGAGTTCAGTCCTTCCATGTTCCTGCAGAAAGATCCACTGCTCCCAAGAAGCTAACTGCTGGGGTGGGCAATGGGGTGCCCACTTATTAACGCGTGGCTTATGCCTCTAAACCCCCTGTCTCACCAGTACTGTGGTCTGTGTGCTATTCTCTGAGCCTGTGACTCACGCCAATTTAGTGAAACACTTCCTATAGTCGGGTTACTGAGCCAGCTGGCACGATGCCAGGGGGTGTTGTTGTGTGTGACTCTGGCCCTGCGGAGCGGGTGTTCCCACGCTTCAGGCTAACTCTGACTCGCAGAGTGCTGGGGCACAGCTCACTTCGCCATTCACACTCGCGGCCCGCTTACACCATGAGACTGTGAGTAATGCTCGATGTTTAAGTAGCGCCGTTGTGAGAGCAGCAAACTGAACATCACCACAAGTGTTTAAATTTAAACAGCCGGCCCTGCAGTGTGTGTGTGCGTGTGCCTGTGAGAGTGTGTGTGTGCGTGTGTGTGTCTGCGTGCGTGTGTGTGTCTGCGTGCGTGTGTGTGTCTGCGTGCGTGTGTGTGTCTGCGTGCGTGTGTGTGTCTGCGTGCGTGTGTGTGTCTGCGTGCGTGTGTGTGTCTGCGTGCGTGTGTGTCTGCATGCGTGTGTGTGTCTGCGTGCGTGTGCGCGAGCACGTGTGAGTGGCTGCCTCAGGCCTGTGGGAAAAAGGTCATGCGTTGCGTGTGTGAGAGGGGTGTGGGGCACAGTCTGGGAGCTGCAGACAGCGCGAGGAGCTGGCAGTGGGCAGGAGGCAGATGGGGGCACCGGGCCAACGGGTGGACGGAACGAGAAAAGGGAGTTGCAAGCAGCTGTGAAACCCTCACCCCTTCTGCAGTTGATTCTCTCACCCAGGATCTGACCTGACCATTTCTGATGGGTGAGAGAGAGGGTGCAGAGGGGGGGGCGGGGGGGGGGGGGGGGGATGGTGAATGGATTCACATCTGTTGCTGACGTCTTGTCTGGGGCAGTATTACCTACTGTGGCCTTTCCTTTTCTGTAGCTGGAGGACTGTACGTTTCCAGGAAGTTTCAGCTCTGATTCCCGTGTAGCGGGCTCCCGTAATGTCTGTGTTTCCCCAGCAGCTCTGGGGAAGTCAATCCCTCCCCTCGGAGCTTTGAGTGATTTGGTTGAGTACACTGCAAACACACTGCTCTTTTTAAACTGGTTTATTTGAGTGGACTTAATATTTACAAGAACCATTTACACACACACACATGCAGACACAGGCACACACACACACATGCAGACACAGGCACACACACTCTCACAGGCACGTGCACACACAAGCAGATACAGGCACACACACGCTCACAGGCACACACACAGGTAGACACACACAGGCACACATGCAGACACAGGTACACACAGACTCGCTGGCAAACACACGCAAACATGCAGGCGCACACACTTGCATGCACACACTCTCACAGGCGCACACATGCACACACACTTGCCCACACACAAGCACACACGTGCACTTGCACAGACACTTGCTCTCACACACAGATGCACACGCAGACACTTGCTCACACACACGCACAGATGCACACGCAGACACTTGCTCACACACACGCACAGATGCACACGCAGACACTTGCTCACACACGCACAGATGCACACGCAGACACTTGCTCACACACGCACAGATGCACACGCAGACACTTGCTCACACACACGCACAGATGCACACGCAGACACTTGCTCACACGCACAGATGCACACGCAGACACTTGCTCACACACGCACAGATGCACACGCAGACACTTGCTCACACACGCACAGATGCACACGCAGACACTTGCTCACACACGCACAGATGCACACGCAGACACTTGCTCACACACATGCACAGATGCACACGCAGACACTTGCTCACACACACACAGATGCACACGCGGACACTTGCTCACACACGCACAGATGCACACGCAGACACTTGCTCACACACGCACAGATGCACACGCAGACACTTGCTCACACACGCACAGATGCACTCGCAGACACTTGCTCACACACACGCGTGAATATACGGGTGCGATATGGTCTCGCAGTGAGTGGGATGTACTAGAATACTGTGTCCCTTAAGATATCAAACAGACCGGCTTCCTGCAGTCTGCAGAATGTGGTAACAGCTCGATGTTTGACGGCTGGAAGATCTTATCAAAGGGGAAAGAGAAAAACTTATTACATCGGTTGTTTTGAAAGAAAAAAAATGTGTTAAGTAAGATTGTTCATAGAGCTCCAATGAATCGCGAGAGAAAATCGGGTGGTGAGTTTAATTTCTGAACTGTTGTTATGGATCTGACGGAGGGACTGTGGCACTGTGCCAGCTGTGAGGTGAATTTAAACAGCTCCTGTCCTTTGGCAGATGTTTATCCAGGGCTCTAGCTTTGGGGCAGCAGTCTGACACGTGGTTAGACTGCAGAGTGGGAAAGGGTAAGGGTCAATCTCAGCGAGGGAGGGAGGGGATCATTCGAGGCATGACAGACAGACAGAGTTTTCACTACCTTGCAGAGGTCAGGACCGGGAGGAATGTCTTTGGCCCCCTTCCCCAACCTCCGCACTAAGGTGAGATCAGGAGCTCTTCAACAGTAACTGACCCTTGCCCTGCTTAATTGAGCGGTGGCACAGTGGGTTAGCACTGCTGCCTCACAGCACGAGGGACCCGGGTCCAATTCTCAGCTTGGGTCACTGTCTGTGCAGAGTCTGCACATTCTCCCCATGTCTACGTGGGTTTCCTCTGGGTGCTCCGGCTTCCTCCTGCACTCTGAAAGACGTGCTGGTTGGGGTGCATTGGCTCGGCTAAATTCTCCCTCAGTGTTACCCGCACAGGTGCCAGTATGTGGCAACCAGGGGATTGTCACAGTAACTTCATCGCAGTGTTAATGTAAGCCTACTCGTGATACGAATAAATAAACTTTAAACTTCATTACTAGTTTATGCTGCCCCGTTGTCACTGGACTAGTAAGCCAGAGACCCAGGGTAATGCTCTGGGAACCCAGGTTCGAATCCCACCACAGCAGAGGATGGAATTTCAATTCAAGAAAAAAAAAATCCGGAATTAAAAGTCTATGGATGACCATGAAACTGTTGTCGGAAAAACCCATCTGGGTCACTAATGTCCTTTAGGGAAGGAAATCTGCCATCCTTACCCGGTCTGGCCTACACGTGACTCCAGATCCATAGTAATGTGGTTAACTCTTAACTGCTGCTGAATTGGAGGGCAGTTAGGGATGGGAAATAGATGTGGTGACATGGGGAGGCAGTGGAGCAGTGATATTGTATTACTAATCTACAGACCCCGAGCAAGAACTGAGGACCCAGGTTCGAATCCCACCGCAGCAGATGGTGAAATTGGAGTACAATTTTTTTTTAAATCTGGAATTAAGAATCTACTGATGACCATTGTCAGAAAAACCCATCTGGTTCACTAATGTCCTTTAGGGAAGGAAATCTGCCGTCCTTACCCGGTCTGGCCTACACGTGACTTCAGAGCCACAGCAGTGTGGTTGATTCTCAACTGCCCTCCCAGGGCAACTAGGGATGGGCAATAAATGGCACCCAGGTAGCGATGCCCGTGTCCCACAAATGAATTAAAAAAACTAGAACTAATATGGGTGGATGTTAGGAACGGCAGGGGGTAGAAAATACTGGTGGGAATAGCTGATTGGTCACAGTACAGTAATTACACTGTTAATAGAGCGCTAAATATGAAATTGTTGGAACTTGGAACAGGAGTGGAAGATTTTAATCTTCCTTTAGACTGGGACAGTCAAGAGCGATGTAGCAGATGACTTTGCTGAGTGTTCTTATGACATTTTCCTGGAGCAATATGTTGTGAAACCAGACAGAAATAAAGCTTTCTTAGATCCTGTATGGTGTAATGATGTGGAGTTGATTAGTAATACAACGATAAAAGGTTCACTGGGAAAGAGTGATCATAATCTTTATAAGACCCTTGTCAGGCCTCATTTAGAGTATTGTGCGCAGTTCTGGTCGCCTCACTATAGGAAAGATGTAGAAGCTATTGAGAGGGTACAGAGGAGATTTACAAGGATGTTGCCTGGACTGGGAGGCATTCCTTATGAAGTTAGGTTGAGGAAGCTGGGACTCTTTTCCCTGGAGAGACGAAGGTTGAGAGGCAACCTGATAGAAGTTTACAAAATGTTGAGAGGTGGACTCTCAGAGGCTATTTCCCCGGGTTGAAATAGTTGCTACGAGAGGACACAGATTTAAGGTACAGGGAGGGAAGTTCAGAAGTGATGTTAGGGGTAAGTTTTTAACTCAGAGGGTGGTGAGTGAATGGAATCGGCTGCCGTCAGTGGTGGTGGAGGCGAACTCGCTGGGGTCTTTTAAAAGACTTCTGGATGAGTATATGGGGTTTAATGAGATTGAGGGTTATAGATAAGTCTGTAGGTTGGTAGGTGTTGATGTGATCGGCGCAACTCGTGGGCCGAAGGGCCTGTTTGTGCTGTAGTGTTCTATGTTCTATAATACCATTGAATTCCATGTCAAGTGTGGCACACTCCGATCACAAACACACAGCAAAGCCAAGTTACACAGGTTGGGACTGGCTCAAGTCGATTTGGGGAAAAAAATATCTAAAAGATTTGGTGGGAAACAAACTATTGACAAAACAGTTTAAAACGTTTAATGAAAAGTACAAAAGAATCAGCAGAAAAGTACATTTGTAGCTTTCTAAGGCAATTAGCGAGAGTATTTTGGTTTATAGTATTGCAAAGAATAAAGGTGAGGGTTGGAAGTTGGAGGGTTTAGATACCAGCAGAGGGCCACCAAAATGTTGATCAACAAATAAAAACAATAGAGTAACCTAGTTAGGAATTTAAAAACAGATTGTAGAAGTTTTTTAATGTATTATAAGAAGAGAGTGGTGAAGGTAAAACATTGGTCCCTTATGAGCAGGAGAATTTAATATGGGGAATGTGGAAATGGCAGAAACTTGGAGTAAATAATTTGTTTATTTTCATAGAATAAAGCACAAACAGTAATCTTGGGGCATAAACAAGTGAGGACATTAATAAAATTAATGTCAGCAGAGAAAAGTGTATTTATCGGTGTCACAAGTAAGGCTTACATTCACACTGCGATGAAGTTACTGTGAAAATCCCCTAGTTGCCACACTCCGGCACCTGTTCGGGTACACTAAGGGAGAATTTAGCATGGCCAATGCACCCTAACCAGCACATCTTTCAGACTGTGGGAGGAAACTGGAGCACCTGGAGGAAACCCACACAGATACAGGGAGAATGTGCAGACTCCATATAGATGGTGACCCAATGGAATGGAACCCAGGTCCCTGGTGCTGTGAGGCAACAGCGCCAACCACTGTGCCGCCCTGTCGGAGGAAACTAAAATCTGGCATCCCTACAACCTCATGGTTAATAGCCTAAAATAAGTAATTGCAGAGTTGGTGAATTTTCCAAAAAGTTCCTTGGATACATGATCCCGTCAGATTGGAAGTTGGCAAATCTGACACTGCTTTTCAAGGGAAGAGGGATACGGAAAGCGGAAAGCTACAGGCCAGTTACCCCAACCTCGCTCATTTAGAAAATACCGCAATCTTATTATTGAGGAAGGTTTAACAATGTTCTTTGAAAGATGTGATATTGAAACAATGATTTTTACTCAGGAGAAATACTGTTTGAGAAATGTATTAGGGATTCTTGGGGATGTGACTAGGAGGGTAGACAAAGGGGAACCAGTCGATGTAGTATACCTGGGTTTTCGAACGGCATTCGATAGGAGTGCCACACGATAGATTAATGGGTAAGATATGGATGGATGGAGTTGAGAGGTAATATATTAGCATGGATAGAGGATTGGTTAGTGGTCAGGAGGCAGAGTGGGCATAAACGGGGTCCACAAGTTTTCAAGTTGCCAGGCAATGAATAGTGGAGTGACACAAGGATCTGTACCATTGACTATTTGCAATCTATATTAAAGGCTTGGATGAAGAGTTTCTGATGATACAAAAGCTTGGTGGGAAGGTAAGCTGCGGGGAGGACACAGAAACTACACAGAGACAGACTAAATGAATGGGACACTAGAGGCAGATGGACCATAACATCGGGAAATGTAAAACTGTTCACCTTGGTCTGAAGAACAGAAAAGCTAAATATATTTTAAAAGGTGTGAAACTTTAAATGTTGTTGTTTAGAGACTTGGGTGTACTTGTATGAAGATACAGGAAGGCAAATACAACATTGCCCTTTATTACAAGGGGGTTGGAATACGAGACTATAGACATCTTACTCCAGTTGCGCACGGTTTTGGTGAGATCACACCTGGAATATTGTGTGCAGTCTCGTGCCCTGTGTTTAAGGAAGGAATTACTTGTATTGAAGACAGGACAGATACACAAGGTTGGTCCCTTGGGTGAAAGCATTGTGCTATTACGAGGATGTCAAAATCCTGGGTATTATCATTGACCCGAAACTGAACTGGACTAGCCGTGTAAGTACTGTGGCTACCATAGTACACCAAAGACTAGGAATACTGCAGAGAGTAACTCAACTCCTAACTCCCCAAAGCCTGTCCACCCTCAGAGGATCATAGAATTCCGACAATGGGGAAGGAGGCCATTCAGCCCATTGACTCTGCAGTGCCCACAAATCCTACCCTATCCCTGTAACCCCACATATTTACCCTGCTAATCCCCCTGATGCTAGGGTCAATTTAGTATGGCCAATCCAATAACCTGCACATCTTTGGACTATGAGAGGAAACTGGAGCACCCGAAGGAAACCCATGCAGACACAAGGTGAACATGCAAACTCCACACAGATAGTGACCCGAGGTCGGAATTGAACCCGGGTCCCTTGGTGCTGTGAGGCAGCGGTACTAGCCCTGTGCCACCGTGCCTCCCATCTACAAGACACATGTCAGGAGTGTGATGGAATAATCTCTCTACTTGCCTGGATGGGTGCAGCTCCAACAACACTCAAGAAACTTGTCACCATCCAGGGAAAAGCAGCTCTCTCGATTGGCACCGCATCCACAAACATTCACTCCCTCCACCACCGATGCCCAGTGGTAGCAGTGTGTACCATCTAACTGCAAGAACTCACCAAGGTTCATTAGGCAGCATCTTCCAAACCCATGACCACAGGACAAGGGCATCAGACACATGGGAACGCCACCACCGGAGAATTTCCACAGCTTGGTCTGGGCTCCTGCTCTGCTCAAGAAACTACAAAAGGTCATGAATGTAGCCCCAATCCATCACACAAACCAACCTCCCATCCATTGACTCTGTCTACATTTCCTGCTGCCTCGGCAAAGCAGCCAGCATAATTAAGGACCCCGCGCACCCTGGACATTCTCTCTCCCATCATCTTCCTTCAGGAAAAGTCTGAGGTCACGTAACAACTGACTCAAGAACAGCTTCTTCCCTGCTGCCATCAGACTTTTGAATGGACCTACCTCGCCCTAAGTTGATCTTTCTCTACACCCTCGCTATGACTGTAATACCACATTCTGCACTCTTTTGTTTCCTTCTCTATGAATGGTATGTTTTGTCTGTGTAGCGCGCAAGAAACAATACTTTTCACTGTATGTAAATACATTTGACAATAATAAATCAAATCAAGTCAAAAGCCACTCACCAGCCTGACTTGAAAATATATCGGCCGTTCATTCATTGTCGCTGCGTCAAAATCCTGGAATTCCTTCCCTCACAGCACTGTGGATGTACCCGCACCTCCGGGATTGCAGCAGTTCAAGAAAGCAGCTGACCACCACTTTCTCGGGGGCAATTAGGGAGGGACAAAATATCCCGTAAATGAATCCTAAGAAAAATCTCTGCTCCATTGTGTGAAAGCTCTCAATGTTGGTTCCCTCAGTTCCTCACCCCGTCACTGTGGAGAAGCAATTCTTCGAATAATTGAACCAAAATGGTGTGATTTGAACTTCGGACAGTTGTGGTAACTGCCAATAGCCAATCAGCCCAATGTCCACAAGGCTTTGGTTCCAGTTGCTGAAATCTGGCCCAAGGCATCAAAAAACAAAAGGGAGAATTTAGGGCTGGAATTCTCTAACCTCGCCCACGGCTGAGATTCTCCAGCCCCGCTGCAGTGAATGGAGTTTTGGCTGAGCTCCAAATTCTCCTTTCCTGTTGGCAGGGAAGTGGGCACCGTGGCGACTAGGTCACATATTCATCCCTGCCAATTATATTTTTGTTTCATTTGTTAGATTTCCTTTGACGTTCTGCTTTTAAGTATAGTTCTTTACCACCCCTACCCACCCCCCCTTGTTTATTTATTAATTTTTGATTATTTGTTTTTGTTAAGAGTGTAACAATCGGTTGGAGAATCCTGGCACATGGCTTTGAGTTGTCATCCATGTCTGCCCACCCTGGTCTGGGTAGCTCCTAATCCCACTTCAGTTGGAATAATGGAAGAGATCTGTGTCCCCTACCCACATGAGATCGTTGATTTTAAGATTTACTTTTTCGCTCATTGGGTGTTTGTTGCCCTGCCAATCAGTCTTGCTTTGAATTAATTTTCCTACAGCTCACGTAAAGAACAATCTCCTTCCATGATTACTGGGCACCGCGGCGACTAGGTCACACATTCATCCCTGCCAATTATATTTATTTTCATTAGTTAGATTTCCTTTGACGTTCTGCTTTTAGTTATAGTTTTTCACCATCCCTAGCCACTCACCACCTCCCCCTTGTTTATTTGTTAATTTTTGATTATTTGTTTTTGTTAAGAGTGTAACAATCTTGTTTTCAATTCAGGATCATTCTTGATATCAGGAAGTGTTTTATGACCAGCGAGGAATTAGTTGGGTCACCGCTGGACTGTGTAGGAAAAGTTAATGTACACGTAACTAGCTCTCAAAAACGGCTGCATTTCATTGAAACACAGAAACTAGAAGCAGGAGAAGGCCATTCAGTCCTTCCAGCCTGCTCCACCATTCATCATGACCATGGCTGATCATCAAATTCAATATCCTGATTCCCCCCCCCCGGCATATCCCTTGATCCCTTTAGCCCCAAGAGCGATATCTAATTTCTCCTTGAAATCACACAATGTTTTGGTCTCAACTACTTTCTGTGGGAGTGAATCCCACACATTCACCACCCTCTGGGTGAAGAAATTTCTCCTCACCTCAGTTCTGAAAGGTTTACCCCTTATCTTCAAACGATGACCATGAGTTCTGGACTCCCCCACCCACCACCACCATCAGAAATATTCTTTGAGTGTACCCTGCCTAACAAGTTTCTATGAGATCCCCTCTCACTCTTCTCAGTTCCAGCGAATACAATCTGAACCATCTTAGTCTCTCCCCATATCGTAGACTTGCCATCCCAGGAATCAGCCTGGTAAACTTTCGCTGCACTCCCTCTATAACAAGGATATCCTTCCTCGGATAAGGATACCAAAACTAGTTTGCTGATGACACCACAGTAGTGGGTCGGATCTCAAACAATGACGAGACGGAGTACAGGAATGAGATAGTGAATCTGGTGAACTGGTGCGGCAACGATAATCTCTCCCTCAATGTCAACAAAACGAAGGAGATAGTCATCGATATCAGGAAGTGTAAAGGAGAACATGCCCCTGTCTACATCAATGGGGACAAAGTAGAAATGGTCCATAGCTTCAAGTTTTTAGGTGTCCTGATCACCAATAACCTGTCCTTGTCCCTCCACGCTGATGCTATAGTTCAGAAATCCCACTAGTGCCTCTACTTTCTCATGTGACTAAGGAAATTTGGCATGTCCGCTACGAATCTCACCAACTTTTATAGATGCACCATAGGAAGCATTCTTTCTGGTTGTATCACAGCTTGGTCTGGGCTCCTGCTCTGCCCAAGACCACAAGGAACTACAAAAGGTCATGAATGTAGCCCAATCCATCACACAAACCAGCCTCCCATCCACTGACTCTGTCTACACTTCCCGCTGCCTCGGCAAAGCAGCCAGTATAATTAAGAACCCCCCCCACACCCCCGACATTCTCTCTTCCACCTTCTTCCTTCAGGAAAAGTCTGAGGTCACGTAACAACCGACTCGAGAACAGCTTCTTCCCTGCTGCCATCAGACTTTTGAATGGACCAATCTTGCATTAGGTTGATCTTTCTCTACACCCTAGCTAGGACTGTAACACTACATTCTCCACCCTCTCCTTTCCTTCTCTATGAATGGTATGCTTTGTCTGTATAGTGCGTAAGAAACAATACTTTTCACTGTGTGTTAATACATGTGACAATAATAAATCAAATCAAAATCAAATCCAACTGTGGCCTTTGTTTCACAGTGGGGGTTGAGGGATTAATATTGGTGAGGGAACTGGGGAGGACTCTGCAGCTGTCTTTACTACAGGGTGGCATAATGGTTAGCCTCAGAGCGGCAGGGACCTGGGTTCGAATCCTGGCTTGGGTCACTCTCTGGACGGAGTCTGCACATTTTCTGCTTGGGTTTCCTCCGGGTGCTCCGGTTTCCTCCCACAGTCCGAAAAGCTTGCTGGTTAGGGTGCATTGGGCCGTGCTAAATTCTCCCTTGGTGTACCCGAACAGGCGCCAGAGTGTGGTGACTGGGGGAGTTTCACAGTAACTTCATTGCAGCGTCAATGTAAGTACTGGTGACACTAATAAATATGCTTTAAATTTTAACATCATTGGAGAGGTTGCTGGAGACTTTGCAGAGTGGGCCTCACCCAGACACTTACAGACTAAGGAAGAGATAAGCAAGAGTAACGTAACTCGTTACGACTCCAGCTCAATTTTGAGGGCTGTGTTTTGGAATCTTTGGCCTTTCCCGGATAGAGGCCTGGGGGGGGAAGCGTGCTGCCCGGATTTGCATTGCTATCTCGCAGTGGCCCCCTTGGCAGGGTGGGGCCAGAGGGTGATGTGTGAGAGCAGCAACAAAACTAAGATAAGATTAGAGACGCGCTTTAATCCCCTCCAGCGTGGCAATATCTCCCTCTCACAGCGCACACTTCAGGAGCTTGGGCAATATGTGCTCCACAGTGAGGCAGGTCAGGCTGTTTGGGGCTGGTGAGTCTTGTGAACTTCTCCTGTACCGAGTATCTGTTGCTGCTTTTTTCTTTGCTGCTGCCTTTTTCCCGAGCTGGGGGCCTCCTCCATGAATAACGTCCCGTTCCCCTGGTACAGACCCAGACTTCGGATGGTGGGGGATTGTGGGTGGGGGTAGGAGGAGGGGATGTTCATAGTTGAGTCTAAGCAATGCCGTGCCCTGTCCTCCCAGTCTGTGGGGTTGGTGCAGGACCCCCGCCTCTGTGTGTGTGTGTGTGTGTGTGTGTTTGTGTGTGTGTGTGTGGGGGGGGGGGGGGTGGTATGGATCTGGCCTGTGTGTGTGTGTGTGGGCAATGCGGCCCCCCCCCCCCAGTTTGTGTGTGTGTGTGTGTGGGGGGTGGTGGGGGCCCTGCCTGTGTCTGTGGGGGGTGATGCGGGTCTGGCCTGTGTCTGTGGGAGGTGGTGGGGCCCCTGCCTGTGTCTGTGGGGGGTGGTGCGGGCCCCTGCCTGTGTCTGTGGGGGGTGGTGGGGCCCCTGCCTGTGTCTGTGGGGGGTGATGCGGGTCTGGCCTGTGTCTGTGGGGGGTGGTGGGGCCCCTGCCTGTGTCTGTGGGGGGTGATGCGGGTCTGGCCTGTGTCTGTGGGGGGTGGTGCGGGCCCCTGCCTGTGTCTGTGGGGGGTGATGCGGGTCTGGCCTGTGTCTGTGGGGGGTGGTGGGGCCCCTGCCTGTGTCTGTGGGGGGTGGTGGGGCCCCTGCCTGTGTCTGTGGGGGGTGATGCGGGTCTGGCCTGTGTCTGTGGGGGGTGGTGCGGGCCCCTGCCTGTGTCTGTGGGGGGTGATGCGGGTCTGGCCTGTGTCTGTGGGGGGTGGTGCGGGCCCCTGCCTGTGTCTGTGGGGGGTGATGCGGGTCTGGCCTGTGTCTGTGGGGGGTGATGCGGGTCTGGCCTGTGTCTGTGGGGGTGGTGGGGGCCCTGCCTGTGTCTGTGGGGGGTGGTGGGGGCCCCTGCCTGTGTCTGTGGGGGTGATGCGGGCCCCTGCCTGTGTCTGTGGGGGGTGGTGGGGGCCCTGCCTGTGTCTGTGGGGGGTGGTGGGGGCCCTGCCTGTGTCTGTGGGGGGTGGTGGGGGCCCTGCCTGTGTCTGTGGGGGGTGGTGGGGGCCCTGCCTGTGTCTGTGGGGGGTGGTGGGGGCCCTGCCTGTGTCTGTAGGGGGTGGTGGGGGCCCTGCCTGTGTCTGTGGGGGGTGATGCGGGTCTGGCCTGTGTCTGTGGGGGGTGGTGCGGGCCCCTGCCTGTGTCTGTGCGGGTGATGCGGGCCCCTGCCTGTGTCTGTGGGGGGTGATGCGGGTCTGGCCTGTGTCTGTGGGGGGGTGGTGGGGGCCCTGCCTGTGTCTGTGGGGGGTGGTGGGGGCCCCTGCCTGTGTCTGTGGGGGGTGGTGGGGGTCTGGCCTGTGTCTGTGGGGGGTGATGCGGGTCTGGCCTGTGTCTGTGGGGGGTGGTGCGGGCCCCTGCCTGTGTCTGTGGGGGGTGATGCGGCTCTGGCCTGTGTCTGTGGGGGGTGGTGGGGCCACTGCCTGTGTCTGTGGGGGGTGATGGGGGCCCCTGCCTGTGTCTGTGGGGGGTGATGCGGGTCTGGCCTGTGTCTGTGGGGGGTGGTGCGGGCCCCTGCCTGTGTCTGTGGGGGGTGATGCGGGCCCCTGCCTGTGTCTGTGGGGGGTGATGCGGGTCTGGCCTGTGTCTGTGGGGGGTGGTGCGGGCCCCTGCCTGTGTCTGTGGGGGGTGATGGGGGCCCCTGCCTGTGTCTGTGGGGGGTGATGCGGGTCTGGCCTGTGTCTGCGGGGGGTGGTGGGGCCCCTGCCTGTGTCTGTGGGGGGTGATGCGGGTCTGGCCTGTGTCTGTGGGGGGTGGTGCGGGCCCCTGCCTGTGTCTGTGGGGGGTGGTGCGGGCCCCTGCCTGTGTCTGTGCGGGGTGATGCGGGCCCCTGCCTGTGTCTGTGGGGGGTGATGCGGGTCTGGCCTGTGTCTGTGGGGGGTGATGCGGGCCCCTGCCTGTGTCTGTGGGGGGTGGTGGGGCCCCTGTCTGTGTCTGTGGGGGGTGATGGGGGCCCTGCCTGTGTCTGTGGGGGGTGGTGGGGCCCCTGTCTGTGTCTGTGGGGGGTGGTGGGGCCCCTGTCTGTGTCTGTGGGGGGTGATGGGGGCCCTGCCTGTGTCTGTGGGGGGTGGTGGGGCCCCTGTCTGTGTCTGTGGGGGGTGATGGGGGCCCTGCCTGTGTCTGTGGGGGGTGGTGCGGGCCCCTGCCTGTGTCTGTGCGGGGTGGTGCGGGCCCCTGCCTGTGTCTGTGGGGGGTGGTGCGGGCCCCTGTGCCACCTCTGCCCTTGAGTAAGCCCACTTGCGTCTGTCTGTCCCTCCCTGTCTGGCCATCCCAGGTCCTTGTGATCTTTGTCTGCCCGTCATTAAGTTGCAACGCAGCAGCCTGGAGGAATGTGAAGTGTTGTGCATCGCAATGTGTCAGAATCCCAGATTCTTCACCCTGTACGGCTTTCAAATGTTAACCCACGTCTCAAAGGAAGTGCAGGAGCGTACAGTCGCCCAGGAAAGATATAAAAAAACATAAACACCCACAAATTTCACTGAACGGGTCAATTATTTAGGATCTCGGTGACGTGGGGTGACCTTTACATGACATCATTTGTTTTTATCTCATTAAGTTCGCAGAGTCTGTAACATACTTTCCTGCTGCCAATTTACCCTACACTTCTGCAGTAACCTCCTGCTTTGTACTGGTTTGCCCTTTGTATTGTTAGAATCATAGAAACCCTACACCGCAGAAAGAGGCCCTTCGGCCCATCGAGTCTGCACCCAACACAATCCCACCCAGGCCCTACCCCCATATCCCTACATATTACACCCACTAATCCCTCTAACCTACGCATCCCTGGACACTAAGGGGCAATTTCTTAGCACGGCCAATCTACCTAACCCGCACATCTTTGGACTGTGGGAGGAAACCGGAGCACCTGGAGGAAACCCACACAGACATGAGGAGAATGTGCAAACTCCACGCAGACAGTGACCCCGAGTCGGGAATCGAACCCAGGACCCTGGAGCTGTGAAGCAGCTGTGCTAGCCACTGTGCTACCGTGCCGTGCTGGGATCATATCTGTAATGACTTTAACAAGGGCCCTCGATGTGGACCTCTTAGACTACGAGCTCCCTGATTAAGGCAGTGGTAGCATGTCCGATCCGGGAACCCTGCCTGTCTATACAACTTGGAGTGTCAGGGTTACTGTTTGTAACAGTGAGAGGAGGCAGGTTTAAAACAGAAATGTTAAAAGTTTAAAGCTTATTTATTGGTGTCACGAGTAGGCTTACATTAACACTGCAATGAAGTTACTGTGAAATTCCCCTAGTCGCCACACTCCGGCTCCTTTTGGGTACACTGAGGGAGAATTTAGCCTGGCCAATGCACCTATGATGTCGACATGCTGGCGTTGGACTGGGGTAAACACAGTAAGAAGTCTCACAACACCAGGTTAGAGTCCAACAGGTTTATTTGGCAGCAAAAGCCACTAGCTTTCAGAGCGCTGGCTGCCCCTTCATCAGGTGAGTGGGAGTTCTGCTCACAAATAGGGCATACACTGCTGCTTCACAGCTCCAGGGTCCTGGGTTCGATTCCCGGCTCGGGTCACTGTTTGTGTGGAGTTTGCACATTCTTCTCGTGTCTGCGTGGGTTTCCTCCCACAGTCCAAAGATGTGCGGGTTAGGTTGATTGGCCGTGATAAGAAATTGCCCCTTAGTGTCCAGGGATGCGTAGGTTAGAGGGATTAGTGGGTGTAATATGTAAGGATATGGGGATAGGGCCTGGGTGGGATTGTGTTCAGGGCACACTTGATGGGCCGAAGGGCCTCTTTCTGCACAATAGGGTTCTAGGATTCTATATAAAGATACAAACTCAATTTATAAAATGATGGTTGTAATGCAATCTTTATAAACTCTGTACAACTCAATTTACAAAATAATGATTGGATGTGAGTCTTTACAGACTATATAGAGACTCGCATCCCAACCATTACTTTGTAAATTGAGTTTGTGTTTTTATGTGTCCTATTTGTGAACAGAACTCCCAATCACCTGATGAAGGTGCACCAATGTACCCTAACCAGCACGACTGTGGGAGGAAACCGGAGCACCCGGAGGAAACCCACGCAGACACAGGGAGAACATGCAAACTCCGCACAGATAGTGACCCAATCCAGGAGTCGATCCCAGGTCCCTGGCGCTGTGAGGCAGCTGTGCTAACCACTGTGCCACAGTTCCACCCATTGGCACCCTGCATGAGGGAGTAACTATCTGAGCGTTACTGACTATGGCTGGAACTTTTCCTTCCAGCCTGCCGTGGGAATCGGAGTGGGTGAGGGACAGAGCATGGAATGGTCCGTTGACCGCTGGCGGGATCTTACAGTTTTGGGACGAGCGAGGCTGTAAAATCCTGCCCCCTGTTCAACAAATCTAGATTTGGTGTAGGGACAGCGGCCTTGGAGGAGATATTTCGACCTCTGCGCTTGTTGTTAGGGGAGCATTGGCTTAGTGGTGTTATTGCTAGACTATCAATCCAGGAACTCAGCTAATGTTCTGGGGACCTGGGTTCGAATCCTGCCACGGCAGAGGGTGGAATTTAAATTCAATGAAAAAAATCTGGAATTAAGAATCTACTGATGACCATGAAACCATTGTCGGAAAAACCCATCTGGGTCACCAATGTCCTTTAGGGAAGGAAATCTGCTGCCCTGTCCTGGTCTGGCCTACTTGTATGCCTTGGCATTGCAAGTGCTCATCGAAATACTTCTTACACGGTTCGATTCCTGGCTTGGGTCACTGTCTGTGTGGAGTTTGCACATTCTCCCCGTGTCTGCATGGGTTTCCTCCGGGTGTTCCCACTGTCTGAAAGACGTGCTGAATAGGGTGCATTGGCCATTGACCCAGAGCCGCGGCAATGTGGCTGACTCTCAACTGCCCTCTGAAATGGCCAAGCACGAGTCTCAGTTCAAGGGCAACTAGGGATGGGCAATAAATATTGGGCCCAGCCAGTGACGCCGATGCCCCACGAATGAGGAAAGTGGCATAAGAAAGATCTTTCAGCTCAGGTATTTTCAGTAAGGGACATTTTATTTTTAGTTGTGGTGGAGGGAGGTGGGCCCGTTTCCCAATGGAAAAGCGGAATGTTGTGGCAAAAGGATTAATAAAGGCGATCTGCCTTTTATTGCAGTGAAGAGTTTGCAAAACAAGGTTTAAACAAAATGGGATGAGCATTGATTAGCAGCTATTTCTGATTTGATTTATTATTGTCGCATGTATTAGTATACAGTGAAAAATATTGTTTCGTGCACGCTGTACAAAGCATGCCGCTCATAGAGAAGGAAAGGAGAGAGTGCAGAGTGTAGCGTTACAGTCATAGCTCGGGTGTAGAGATCAATTTAGTGCGAGGTAGGTCCATTCAGAGGTCTGACAGCAGCAGGGTAGTCGGTTGATACGTGACCTCAGACTTTGTATGACATTGGGCAGGTTGTGTAACAGGCAGTCAGGAGCCTGAGAGAGTTCTTGGAAAGGATGTGGGAAGTGACCCGAGAGGGAACAGTTCGAAACAGGAGGATTTCGAGATTGTTGAAGTTCATTCCAAGAACAAACGTGAGCGAGATGGGAACACACCCCCCGGGGAATGGCGGGAGAACCCCCCCCCCCCCCAGGGAATGGTGGGAACACACCCCAGGGAATGGCAGGAGGACCCCCGGGGAATGGTGGGAACACACCCCCCAGGGAATGGTGGGAACACCCCCTGGGAATAATAGGCAGGGAGTAGGGCTGAATGTCGCCATGTGCAATCGATACAGGAGCACGGAAAAGGCCCTTCGGCCCATCACGTTTGCCCCAATCAAAATAACCACCAAACTCTTGTCATCCCATTATCCAGCACTTGGCTCACAGCCTTGTATGTCTTAACATCGTAACTGCTCATCTAAATACTTCCTAAACAGTGGCACAGCGGTTAGCGCTGCTGCCTCACAGCGCCAGGAACCTGGCTTCGATTCCCGGGTCACTGCCTGTGTGGAGTTCGCACATTCTCTCCGTGTCTGCGTGGGTTTCCTCCGGGTGTTCCGGTTTCCTCCCACAGTCTGAGAGGCATGCTGGTTAGGGTGCATTGACTTTGCTAAATCCTCCCTCAGTGTACCCCAACAGGTGTGTGGTGACAAGGGGATTTTCACAGTAACTTCATTGCAGCGTTAATGTAAGCCTACTTGGAACACTAATGAATAAACTTTAAGCTAAATGCTTTGAGGGTCTCTGCCTCCACCACCCTTTCAGGCAGTGAGTTCTGGACTCCCACCACCCTCCGAGTGATCCCTCACACCCCCTCTAAACACTCCTGCCCCTTATCTTAAATCTATGTCCCCTGGCCATTGATCCCCCCACCAAGGGGAAAAGTCCCTACCTGTCTATCCATGCCCCTCATAATTTTATACATCACAATCGTGACCTCCCCTCGCTCCTCTACTCCAAGGAAAGATACCCCAATCTATCCAATCTCTCTTCATAACTAACACTGTACAGCCCAGGCAGTATCCTGCCAAATCCCTTCTGCACCCTTCCCAGTGCTATCACATCTCTTCTATGATGTGGACTCCAGAACTGCACGCTGTACTCTAGCTGTGGTTTAACCAACATTTTGTATAGTTTTATACAGTGGTTGTATATAAAAGCCGTCCGCATACATTTATAAATGTAACGTCTTTGTAGCCACTTCAATGCTTTCAAGCCGTCGTCATCTTCATAATACGGGAAATGCAGTGGACAGCGCAGTGGTTAGCACGGCTGCCTCACAGCGCCAGGGGCCCCGGGTTCAGTTCCCAGCTTGGGTCACTGTCTGTATGGACTGTGCAATTCGCTCTGTGTCTGCGTGGGTTTCCTCTGGGTGCTGCGGTTTCCTCCCATAGTCCAAAGATGTGCAGATTAAGTGGATTGGCCATGGTAAATTGCCCCTTAATATCCAAAGATGTGCAGGTTAGGGGGATTGGCCGTGCTAAATTGTCCCTTACTGTCCAAAGATGTGTAGGTTAGGGGGATTGGCTGTGCTAAATTGTCCCTTACTGTCCAAAGATGTGTAGGTTAGATGGATTGGCCATGCTAAATTACGCCTTAGTGTCCAAAGATGTGCAGGTTAGATGGATTGGCCATGCTAAATTGTCCCTTACTGTCCAAAGATGTGCAGGTTAGGTGGATTGGCCATGCTAAATTGTCCCTTACTGTCCAAAGATGTGCAGGTTAGGTGGATTGGCCATGCTAAATTGTCCCTTACTGTCCAAAGATGTGCACGTTAGGGGGATTGGCCGTGCTAAATTGTCCCTTAGTGTCCAAAGATGTGCAGGTTAGGTGGATTGGCCATGCTAAATTGTCCCTTAGTGTCCAAAGATGTGCAGGTTAGGTGGATTGGCCATGCTAAATTGTCCCTTAGTGTCCAAAGATGTGCAGGTTAGGTGGATTGGCCATGCTAAATTGTCACCTAGTGTCAGGGAGACGAGCAAGGGTAGATGGGTGGGGTTATGGAGATAGGGCCTGGGTGCGATTATGATCAGTGCAGACGCGATGGGCCGAATGGTTTCCTTCGGCACTGTAGGGATTCTATGATGATGTGCGCACAGCAAGATCCCACAAAACAATCAAATAGTTGGGATAATGACCGGATAATCCATTTTTCGATGTCTGTTGAGGTAGACTGTGTCAGGATATTCTTCACATCCACTGAGGGGGGCGAGTAAGGCCTCAGTTTTACATCTTATCAAAAGACTGCACTCCCTGGCTCTGCCTCAGTGCCAGCGCTTTGGGGATTTTTTGCCTCATTCTTTCATGGGATATCATCCTGACTAGGTCAGCATTCGTTAACCCTGATTAATTGCCCCTTGAGACGGTGGTGGCGAGCCACTTTCTTAAACCACTGCAATCCCTGTTAGGGAGGGAATGCCAGGATTTTGTCCCAGCGACAGTGAAGGAACGGTCAATACGTTTCCAAATCAGAATGGTTGAGTGATTTGGAGGGGAACGTTTAGGGGGTGCTGTTCCCAGGTTTCCGCTGCCCTTGTCCCTCTTTGGGGCGGACCCAGTGGGTTTAGAAGGTGCTGCGGAAGGAGCCGCGGTGAGTCACTGCGGTGCATCTTGTAGATAGTATACACGGCTGTCGCGGTGGAGGGAGTGGATGTTTGTGGATTGGGTTCCGATCAAGCAGAGCTGCTTTATCCTGAATGGTGTCGAGCTGCTTGAGTGTTGTTGGAGTTGCCCCCATCCAGGCAAGTGGGGAGTGTCCCATCACACTCCGAACTTGTGTCTTGTAGATGGTGGACAGGCTTTGGGGGAGTCGGGGGGTGAGTTACTCAAGGATTCTTGGCTGATGACCTGTGCTTGTAGCCCGGATATTGAAATGTTTCACTGTCAACCAACCCTAAGTGAGGGTTACATTCTGAGACCATAATATATAGGAGCAGAATTAGGCCACTCGGCCCATCCAGTCTGCTCCACCATTCAATCATGGCTGATATTTTTCTCATCCCCGTTCTCCTGCCTTTTTCCTGGACACCTTGATCCCCTTATCAATCAAGAACCTATCTATCTCTGTCTTAAAGACACTCAATGACCCTGGCCTCCACAGCCTTCCGCGGCAAAGAGTTCCCCAATCTTTGACCAAAGAAATTCCTCCTCATCTCTGTTGTAAAGGATTGTCCCTTTAGCCTGAGGTTGTGCCCTCTGGTTCTAGTTTCTCCTGTCCACATCCGCTCTACCCTGTAAATTTCAATAAGATCCCCCCCCCCGCCCCAATCCTTCTAAACTCCCAACCAGTCCAGACCCAGAGTCCTCAACTCTTCCTCTGAAATTTAACTGGAAATGACTGTTGTCCCGCTGTTCTTCTTTGCCTCTGCAGGACGTTTACCCAGGCGGAGGTTAAAGATGGAGTCCTCCTGGAGTTGGCGGGCCCTCTGAGATGGTTGGAGGGAGTTCACAGCTGGATACACCGGCCAATGTTCGACACCCTCTCCTCCAGCCCGAACAGCCCACCCACTTCCGTACCTTCCGCAACACCGAGCGGGAGGTCGTCGACCGGACTCTGCGCTTCCTGGACGAGAGTGGATTTTACTGGGGGCCGCTGCCCGTGGACCAGGCTCACGCCATGCTGGCATCGGAGCCCGTGGGCACCTTCCTGGTCCGGGACAGCACTCAAGCCAACCACCTGTTCAGCCTGAGCGTCCGGGCGGAGAAGGGGCCGGTCAGTATGAGGATCCTGTTCGAGGCGGAGCACTTTTGGTTCAACAACGCCCGCTTTGGCTGCATAATGAAGCTGCTGGAATACTGTGTGGACAGCACCCAGATAAAGCCCTTTGTGTTTGACTGTGACACATCTGTGGTCTTCTCCAAGCCCTTCCGGAGGCACCCCATTCCCAAACTGCAGCAGCTTTGCCGACGGGACATTATCCGCTACTATGGGGCGGAACGTGTCCGCAAGCTTCCCTTGGTATCCGGCCTGCAACAGTACGTGGAGAAATTTCCGTTCAAGATATGACTTCCGCGTGCCGGGATCGTTGAGTCTTTTTCCTTTGCGCGGCGAGACGGGGAGGAGGGCAATCCCCCCACCCCCTCCCCTCTCCATTTCTGGGATTGACCGTTCCCCCCACCCTTGGCGAGGGGATACGAGGATACTCGGGGCAGCTGTTCCTTCAGCCCCAGCAGCGAGGCCTGGTCCCAGTGGGCAAGGAAGGGGCCTACAAATCCAGCCAGCTCGCGGATGCCGGCCTCTCACTGGGCGAGCAAGAGGAGGCTGGGACACGGGAACATTTGATGGTCGGGGGTTTCCTGAAGGACTGGGGAGGGGGGGGGGGGCGAGAGATGGTTGCCATTCTCTCGAGCGAGACTGTACGTCGTGGTCCAGTCCGAAACCAGCACTAAGAAATATTTAGACATGCAAAGAAAATAAGCATTACTGTATCAGATTATTTTTATCAAATATTTTTATTTTGTATATGTACATATATATATATTTTAATACATAATTTAAAAATCATTTTTTTAAAAAAATGAACTGGAATGTGACTTTTCCCTGGTACGGAAGGCATTCGATGTGGAAGAATTTGTTAGATCCAACCATCGAGTTGGCCATTGCTGTTGCATTGTGGGTGCAGTGACCGGGTCATCGGCCATTCTTGATCACTCGATACCTGGGTTTTGGGTGTTGGGTTGGGTCAGTTTTTGCCGACCCCCGACCCAAATTATTCTTTTTCTTCTTGTTGAATTAAGTTTATTGGCGTCACTAGTAGGCTTACGTTAACACCGCAATGAATTTACTGTGAAAATTCCTCTCGCCGCCACACTACCTGTTCGGGTAACGTCAAGACAGGAAGAGAGAGAATCTAGCACAGGCGATGCGCCTAACCGGCACGTCTGCGGGAGGAAACCCACGCAGACACCGGTGGGGAGAACGTGCAGACTCCGCACAGACGGTAGCCCCAGCCGGGAATCGAACCCAGGTCTCTGATGCTGTGAGGCAGCAGTACTAACCGCTGTGCCGCCCACGGTAACCTCAATCACTTTAGATGGAGAATGATGATCCAGGCAAGGAGATATAAGGCCACCCCCCCCACCACCCCGCCACCCCTATCCCAGCATGCATCTGCCATGGGTGGTGGCACTGATGTAAAGCATTGCTCGGTCAGTGTTGGATCCGTGATACAGGAATTACTGTCCGGGATAGTTCAATCCCATCACTAAGCCACTGTACAAACTCTTTGATTGGATTCCAGCCTGAAACTCACTCCGGGCTATCCCTTAATCGACACATTAAACAGGCCGAACCCTCTGGTGGCACAGTGGTTAGCACTGCTGCCTCCAAATGCCAGGGACCCAGTTCTAGCCTCGGGTCACTGTATGTATGGAGGCTGCACGTTCTCCCTGTGTCTGCGTGGGTTTCCTCCAGGTGCTCCAGTTTCCTCCCACACTCCAAAGATGTGTAGGTTAGGTGGATTGGCCATGCTAAATTGCTGCTTACTGTCCAAAGATGTGTAGGTTAGGTGGATTGGCCGTGCTAAATTGCTGCTTACTGTCCAAAGATGTGCAGGTTAGGTGGATTGGCCATGCTAAATTGCCCTTAGTGTCCAAATATGTGCAGGTTAGGTGGATTGGCCATGCTAAATTGCCCCTTAGTCTCCAAATATGTGCAGGTTAGGTGGATTGGCCGTGCTAAATTGCCCCCCCACCCCGGTGACAGGGGGATTAGCAGGATAAGTATGTGGGGCTATGGGGGTAGGGTTTGGGTGGGATTGATGTTGGTGCAGACTTGATGGGTTGAATGGCCTCTTTCTGTACTGTTGGGGTTCTGTGATTCTGATTCTCCACCGATTCCAACTTGTGCCTCATGGTCCCACATTTGTGATTTATTTATTGTCGACATTTTAAGAACCTTTTTGCTGAACATTTTGAGTTTTACACGATGCCTCCTCCGTCACCTTTGATCCAGAGGTGATGTCAGTAATTCTGACATCCACAGAAGAAACTCTCTGCTGTATCTCCACTGACTCATTTATCAACAACCAACCTCTGATACTTGTTTTCTTGAAGTTTTTAATAAAGGAAGTAAAATAGTTTTATTAAAAGCTTTCTTAAAAATCATTTTATTTGTTGGCAGGGATTAGCAGGATTGCTAATTCCAGCCAGTGAACACATCCGTAAGGGTGGCACTGCTGCCTCAAAGTGCCAGGGACCTGGGTTCGATTCCGGCCTCGGGTGACTGGGTGGAGTTTGCACGTTCTCCCCGTCTCTGCATGGGTTTCGTCCGGGTGCTCTCACCGCCCACAGATGTGCGGGTTGGATGGATTTTTTTTTTCCCACAGAATTCCTGCAGTGCAGAAGAAGGCCATTTGGCCCATCGGGTCTGCCCCGAGCACACTCGCACCCAGGCCCTTTTCCTGTAACCCTGCATATTTACTCTGCTGACACTAGGGTCGGTTTAGCATGGCCAATCCACCCAACCTGCACATCTTTGGATTGGCGATGCCAAATTGCCCCTTTAGTCTCGAGGTGTAAATAGATGGGTTGCAGGTGGGATTGTTTTCGATGCAGGCTCGATGGGCTGAATGGCCTCCTACTCCACTGTCAGGATTCTATGATTCTACAACATGGAGGAACAGCCAATTTAGCCTTTTTGGGCTCGGTCATGTGATGCTCCAGGGCACAGATCATGTGACACGGGTACGCTCACCGGAATGGTTTGTGGACGCCATCTTTTGCTGCAATTGTTCAGGGCATCGGTGAGGCCACACCTGGAGTATTGTGTGTGGTTTTGGTGTCCTTATCTGAGGGAGGATGTCCCTGCTATCGAGGGGGCACAGCGAAGGTTTACCAGGCTGATTCCTGGGACGGCAGGTCTGTAATACGAGGAGAGATTAAATCGGGTAGGATTATATTCACTGGAGTTTGGAAGAGTGAGAGGGGATCTCGTAGAAACTGATAAAACTCTAGCAGGGTTAGACAGGGGAGATTCAGGAAGAATGTTCCTGATGGAGTCCAGAGGTAGGGGTTCATAGCTTGAGGATAAGGGGTAAACCTTTTAGAACTGAGGTGAGGAGGAATTTCCTCACCCAGAGGGTGGGGAATGTGTGGATTTCACACAGAAAGTTGTTGAGGCCAAAACATTGTGTGATTTCAAGAAGAAATTAGGTATCGCTCTTGGGGCTAAAGGGATTGAGGGATATGGAGGGAAGGAGGGGATCAGGATATTGAATTTCACGATTAAGGTGAATGGCGGAGCGGGCTCGATGGGCCGAATGGCCTACTCTTGTTTCTAGTTGCTACCAAAGCCAGGTAGAAGCAAGGGATAGGATTGGAGCCCAATGTCTATTGGTTAAGTCGCGAAAAGCAACTGGTGTCTTCCACAACCCAAAATCCCTGGATCAAATCGAACAAATGCAGCTGCTATTTACAAAAATGGAGATGCTTTCCGCTCTTGGCGGTGCGGGGGGTGGGGGTGCCGCACAGACACGAGGACCCCCTGGCTTCCCGACCAAGCAGTCACCAATCCTGAGAGAGAATGACTGGCACCGGAGACGATGGCGATCAAATCTCAGAGGCGAGGAAGGATGAATACTGGACTGGCTGCTGGTGTTCACGTTCCATAAAGGAATAAATGCCTGAGAGACTTCTCTCCAGTATGTACTTTATTGGACAGACCCATGCCCAAAGCATTGCCAGTTCTGCTGCTGCGCTCAAAGGTTTATATATTTTCAGGGCAGTGTGTGGGTTAGGTGGTGATATCTGACCCCACTCCCCCCCGCACACCTTTTCTCTTCCTTTGACACTTCCACATGGGTTGACAATCTTTCCCCAAACAACGTTACGGGGGGGGGGGGGCACGGTGGTACAGTGATTAGCACCACTGCCTCAGAGCGCCAGGGACCCAGATTCATTTCGGTTGCTTGCCTGTGTGGTGTTCGCACGTTCTCCCCGTGTCTGCGTGGGTTTCCTCCAGGTGCTCCGGTTTCCTCGAGGTGCTCCAGTTTCCTCCCACAGTCCAAAGATGTGCAGGTTAGGTGGATCGGCCATGCTAAATTGTCCAAAGATGTGTAAATTAGACGGATTGGCCATGCTAATTACCCCTTAGTGTCCAAAGATGTGTAAATTAGACGGATTGGCCATGCTAATTACCCCTTAGTGTCCAAAGATGTGGAGTGGGTAGAGTCAACCACAGCTCCAGAGTCATATGTAGGCCAGTCCGGGTAAGAATTGCAGATTTCCTTCTCTAAAGGACGTGAGTGAATCAGATGGGTTTGATGACAACCAACAATAGTCATCCTTATTGTGACTAACTTTTTATATATTCCAGATTTATGAATTGAATTTAAATTCCACCAGCTGCTGTGGGTGGAATTTGGCAGATGGAGTACAATGTTATTAAGTGTGAGGTTATCCACTTTGGCAGGAATAATAGTAGGAGGGATTTCTATTTAAAGGGCGAAAAGCTGCAGCAGGCGACGGTGCAGAGGGACCTCGGGGTCCTTGTGCATGAGTCACAAAAACCCAGCTTGCAGGTGCAGCAGGTGGTCAGGAAGGCGAATGGGATGCTGGCCTTCATAGCGAGGGGGATTGAATATAAAAGTAGGGAGGTCTTGCTGCAGCTGCATAGGGCATTGGTGAGGCCGCAGCTGGAGTACTGTGTGCAGTTTTGGTCGCCGCACTTATGCAAGGATATTTTGGCCTTGGAGGGAGTGCAGAGGAGGTTTACTAGGCTGATGCCGGAGATGAGGGGGTTGGACTATGAAGAGAGACTAAATAGACTGGGTCTGTACTCGGAGTTTAGAAGGATGAGGGGGGATCTTATAGAGACATATAACATAATGAAGGGAATGGATAGGGTAGAGGTAGAGAGATTTTTCCCACTTAGAAAGGACAGCAGAACTAGAGGGCACAGCCTCAAGATAAGGGGAGGGGGCAGTTTAGAACGGAGTTGAGGAGGAACTTCTTCACTCAAAGGGTGGTGGATCTCTGGAATTCTCTGCCCGTTGAAGTGGTGGAGGCTGCCTCACTGAATATATTTAAGACGCGGGTAGATAGGTTTCTGATAGACAGGGGGATTAAGGGTTATGGGGAGAAAGCGGGAAAGTGGAACTGATCCACTTCAGATCAGCCATGATCTTATTGAATAGCGGGGCAGGCTCGAGGGGCTAGATGGCCTACTCCTGTTCCTACTTCTTATGTTCTTATGTTAAAGAACACCTCAGCCTCACGATTCGAGGTGGGAGAACCTGATAGTGGGAGACGAATCGAGAAAGAGTTGTTAGGGTCTGAAAGAACTGCGGATGATGGGTTGGGAGGCGGGGGGGGGGAATCATTTGTCCCACTACATCAACAATCGGACCAAGTCCCAATTTCCTGCCCCCCTCTCCATTCTTTTTTCCTCTTCACAACTTAGGTTCTTTTTCGAATGAAGGTTTCCTTCCACTATTATTTCTGATTGGTCATCCTGTCACCTAACAGCCAACCGGGCAGGGTTCAAATTTCCCCCAACCTCTCCCTTAACTCGGCTGGTGACGACCTCAGCTTAAACTGACCCCCCCACACCCCCCCACCTCGCTGCCTCTGACTCACTGACGCAAATTTCCTGAACAGAATCTCTGATAACTTTGCGTGTTACAGACGCGTGCATGTGTGTTATGTGCAAGTGTGCGCGTGTGTATGTTTGTGTGAGTGTGTTCCATGAATGAGATCAAATCAGGGATGGGGGGAGGGGTGACTGGGGAAAGACACTAAGGATCTCTCTTGCAGAACACCTCTATTTCCTCAGAAGGCAAAGGAAATTTGGCATGTTAGTTACTACTCTCAGCAGCCTTTGTGGATGCACCATAGAAAGCATTCTTTCCAGTTATATTATACCTTGGGCTCTGCCCAAGACCACAAGAAACTACAAAGGGTCGTGAATGTAGCCCAATCCATCACACAAACCAACCTCCCATCCATTGACTCCGTCTACACTTCCCGCTGCCTCGGAAAAGCAGCCAGTATAATTAAGGACCCCACGCTCTCTGGACATTCTCTCTTCCACCTTCTTCCATTGGGAAAAAGATGCAAAAGTTTGAGTACACGTACCAACCGACTCAAGAACAGCTTCTTCCCTGCTGCTGTCAGACTTTTGAATGGACCTACCTCGCATTAAGTTGATCTTTCTCTACACCCGAGCTATAACTGTAACACTACATTCTGCACTCCCTCCTTTCCTTCTCTGTGAACGCAATGCTTTGTTTGTGTAGCGTGCAAGAAATAATACTTCATTGTACATAAATACATGTCACAATAATAAATCAAATCAAACTAGCATAGCCAATCCACCTAACCTACATAACTTAGAAGACTAAGGGGCAATTTAGCATAGCCAATCCACCTAATCTACACATCTTTGGACATGAAGGGGCAATTTAGCATGGACAATACCCCTAACCTGCACATCTTTGGACACTGAGGAGCAATTTAGCATAGCCAATCCCCCTAACCTGCACATCTTTGGACACTAGGGGCAATTTAGCATGGCCAATCCATCTAACCTGCACATCTTTGGACACTAGGGGCAATTTAGCATAGCCAATCCCCCTAACCTGCACATCTTTGGACACTAAGGGGCAATTTAGCATGGCCATTCCACCTAACCTGCACATCTTTGGACACTAGGGGCAATTTAGCATAGCCAATCCCCTAACCTGCACATCTTTGGACACTAGGGGCAATTTAGCATAGCCAATCCCCCTAACCTGCACATCTTTGGACACTAAGGGGCAATTTAGCATAGCCAATCCCCCTAACCTGCACATCTTTGGACACTAAGGGGCAATTTAGCATAGCCAATCCACCTAATCTACACATCTTTTGACAATTAGGGGCAATTTAGCATAGCCAATCCACCTAACCTACACATCTTTTGACACTAAGGGGCAATTTAGCATGTCCTCTTTCTGACTGGCCACCCAAACTTGGAATACCATGTACAGTTCTGGTCATCCTATTATAGAAAGGATATTATCAAACTAGAAAGAGTGCAGAAACGATTTACTAGGATGCTACCAGGACTTGATGGTTTGAGTTATAAGGAGAGGCTGGATAGACTGGGACTTTTTTCTCTAGAGCGTAGGAGGCTGAGAGGTGACTTGATAGAGGTCTTTAAAATAATGAGGGGCACAGATCAGTAGATAGTCAATATCTTTTCCCAAATGTAGGGGAGTCTAAAACTAGAGGGCATAGGTTTAAGGTGAGAGGGGAGAGATACAAAAGGGTCTAGAGGGGTAATTTTTTCACACACAGGGTGGTGCGTGTCTGGAACAAGCTGCCAGAGATAATAGTAGAGGCAGGTACAATTTTGTCTTTTATAAAGCATTTAGACTGTTACATAGGTACATTGGACATAGAGGGATATGGGCCAAATGTGGGCAATTGGGATTAGCTTCGAGGTTAAATAAAGGGGTGGCATGGACAAGTTGGGTTGAAGGACCTGTTTCCATGCTGTAAACCTCTATGACCCTATGAGTCTTGGCACTGAAGACAAAAGTGTTTCTTCCCACTTCTCTGCAGCAATAGCTTACTTTCTCAGCATTATGGCACAGTGATTTGCACCGCTGCCTCACGGTGCCAGGGATCCAGGTTCCATTCTGGCTCCGGGTCACTGTCTGTGCGGAGTTTGCGCATTCTCCCTGTGTCTGCGTAAGTTTTCTCCGGGTGCTCCAGTTTCCTCTCACACTCCAAAGATGTGCAGGTTAGGTGAATTGGCCATGCTAAATTGTCCCTTAGTGTCTAAAAATTTGTACATTAGGTAGATTGACCATGCTAAATTGTCCCTTAGTGTCTAAAAATTTGTACATTAGGTAGATTGACCATGCTAAATTACCCCTTGGTATCCAAAGATGTGCAGGTTAGGTGGATTGGCCATGCTAAATTGCCCCTTAGTGTCCAAAGATGTGCAGGTTAGGTGGATTGGCCATGCTAAATTACCCCTTGGTATCCAAAGATGTGCAGGTTAGGTGGATTGGCCATGCTAAATTGCCCCTTAGTGTCTAAAGATGTGCAGGTTAGGTGGATTAGCCATGCTAAATTTCCCCTTAGTGTCCAAAGATGTGTAGATTAGGTGGCTTGGCCATGCTAAATTGCCCCTTAGTGTCCAAAGATGTGCAGGTTGGGTGGATTGGCCATGCTAAATTACCCCTTGGTATCCAAAGATGTGCAGGTTAGGTGGATTGGCCATGCTAAATTGCCCCTTAGTGTCCAAAGATGTGCAGGTTGGGTGGATTGGCCATGCTAAATTTCCCCTTAGTGTCCAAAGATGTGTAGATTAGGTGGCTTGGCCATGCTAAATTGCCCCTTAGTGTCCAAAGATGTGCAGGTTGGGTGGATTGGCCATGCTAAAATTCCCCTTAGTGTCCAAAGATGTGTAGATTAGGTGACTTGGCCATGGTAAATTGCCCCTTAATGTCAGGGGGGGACTGGCTAGGGCAAATGCATGGGGTTATGGGGTTAGAGCATGGCTGGGATTGTGGTCGATGCAGACCCGAATGGGCCGAATGGCCTCCTCCTGCACCGTAGGGACTCTGTCTAAATCTCAGCTGTGGCCGTGCTTCTCCCCCGAGACGCAGTGAAAAGTGTTAAAGCTGCCGAGTTTCACCGAGTTTCCATTTGAGTTTCTCTCCCCGCAGCCACCAAATCACTGGGACGCTTCTCAGAAATGATGTGTTTATCGGGAATTCCCCCTCCTCAGAATCTTCTGCTGCTGCCTAAGTTCACCGGGACACACTTAAAAGCATAGTAACGGCGCAAAATTCAGTGTTTGTGATGCTCGAAGCAACTTTAAAGTTGAAAGCAAGGAATTTACCAGACTCACTGTGGACCTGATGAAGGGCTTTGAGTCTAAAATAAACAAAACCTCTCTGTTTTTCCACTACTTTTCACCAGAATTCTAAAATAACTTCGATTTTCACACCTCTTCAATTCATTGACTGTCGGTTTTAAGGGTGAATTCTGATGATAATTGTAAAGTTATTTGCATGAACTATGAACATTGAAACCACATGCAAATGAAGCCTTGATATCAAGCGAATGACTCACGTCTGAGTGAGGATTAGAGAAGAAATGGAATAATTCTGAAAGACCCGTCTGCTTTAATGTAAGACTCAAGTATTTACATCTCAGCGGTTTGGTATTTAGGTGTCAGAATTATTGTGAGAATTAGTGTTTATCCTGAGGTAGAAGACCTGATTTCTCAGAAACCCGTGTTTTGTCGGGGAAATGGGATTGCGTGCCACTCGAGTTAGAGCCAAAGAAGCTTGTCGCTCCGTTGGGAGAATTGGATCCCCTCCAGTGCCGACAGAGGCCATTCGGCCCCTCCGGTCTGCACTGACTCTCAGAAAAAGCATCCCAACCAGACCACACCTCCCCCCCCCCATTCCCGTAACCCCACACACTTAGCACATCTGGCGAATGATCTTTGCGTCGCCACTGGAGATGGGAGAGGATTGCGGATGTAGCTCCTTTATTCAAGAATGGGAGGAGATAGCCCAGGAAATTATTGTCCAGTGAGTGGTTGGTAACTTGATGGAGAAGATCCTGAGAGGCAGGAACATTTGGAGAGGTATAGTATGATTAAGAATAGTCAGCACGGCTTTGTCAAAGGCAGATCGTGCCTTACGAGCCTGGTTGAATTTTTTGAAGCTGTGACTAAACACATTGATGAAGGAAGAGCAGTAGATGTGGTTTATATGGACTTCAGCAAGGCAGTTGATAAAGTGCTCCATGCAAGGCTTATTGAGAAAGTGAGGGGACATGGGATCCATGGGGACGTTGCTCTTTGGATCCAGAACTGGCTTGCCCACAGAAGGCAAAGAGTGGTTATGGATGGGCTACATTCTGCATTGGAGGTCAGTCGTCAGTGGAGTGCCCCAGGGATCTGTTCTGGGACCCTTATTCTTTGTGATTTGACCTGGATGAGGAAGTGGAGGGATGGGTTGATAAGTTTGCCGATGACACAAAGGTTGGAGGTGTTGTGGATAGTGTGGAAGGACGTCACAAGTTGCAGCGAGACACTGATAGGATGCAAGACTGGGCGGAGAAGTGGCTTTCAACCCAGATAAGTGTGTGGTGATTCATTTTGGCAGGTCAAGTAGGATGACGGAATATAATAATGGTAGGACTCTTGGCAGTGTAGAAGATCAGAAGGATCTTGGGGCCCAGGTTCATTGGATGCTCAAATCAGCTTTGCAGGTAGAGGATGTGGTTAAGAAGGTGTATGGTGTACTTCCCTTCATCAATCGAGAAATTGAGTTTCAGAGTCAGGAGATAATGCTGCAGGTATATAAGATCCTGGTCAGACCCCACTTGGAGTACTGTGCGCAGTTCTGGTCGCCTCACTACAGGAAGGATATGGAAGCCACAGAAAAGGTGCAGAGGAGATTTACAAGGATGTTGCCTGGATTAGGTGGCATGCCTTATGTGGGTAGGTTAAGAGAGCTCTGACTTTTGTCCTTAGAGAGACGAAGGATGAGGGGTGACCTGATAGAGGTGTATAAGGTGTTGAGAGGTATTGATCAGGTGGATTCTCAGAGGCTTTTCCCCAGGGCGGAAATGGCTGCCACAAGAGGACACAGGTTTAGGGTGCTGGGGAGTAGGTACAGAGGAGATGCCAAGGGTAGGCTTTTCACTCAGAGGGTGGTGGGTGCGTGGAATCGGCTGCAGGCGGTGGTGGTGGAGGTGGATTCGGTAGGGTCTTTTAAGAGACTTGTGGATAAGTGCATGGGACATAGTAAGATAGAGGGTTATAGGTAAGCCTAGTAGGTAGGGACATGTTTGGCGCAACTTGTGGGCCGAAGGGCCTGTTTGTGCTGTAGCTATTCTATGTTCTATGACCAATCCACCTAACCTGCACATCTTGGGACACTAAGGGGCAATTTATCATGTCCAATCCACCTAACCTGCACATCTTTGGACACTAAAGGACAATTTAGCATGGCCAATCCACCTAACCTGCACATCTTTGGACACTAAAGGACAATTTAGCATGGCCAATCCACCTAACCTGCACATCTTTGGTCACTAAGGAGCAATTTAGCATGGCCAATCACCTAACCTACCTTCTGTTCACCCAGGGCAATGGAGCACTAAAGATAAGCCAAATGGCACCGGAAAACAAGACACAGTGGGTTGAAGCAAGGGCTTCTCCATGGGGAGGCAATGGCTTAGTGGTATTATCCCTGGGCTAGTAATCCAGAGACCCAGGGTAATACTCTGGGGACCCAGGTTCAAATCCCACCACGACAAATAGCAAATTTGAATTCAATAAGAATCTGAAATTAGGAATCTACTAATGGCCATGAAACCATGGTTGATTGTCAGAAAAACCCATCTGGTTCATTGATGTCCCTTTAGGGAAGGAAATCTGTTGTCCTTACCCTGTCTGGCCTACATGTGACTCCAGGGCCACAGTAATGGGGTTGACTATCAGTTAGGGATGGACACTAAAAGCTGGCCAGCCAGCAGTGCCCACAACCCATAAATTCTTTTAAAATTGAACATGAGAAGGAGATTTTAGAATATTCGCCAATAGTTTGGCCCAGAATTGAAGGAGAGAAGTGATTATGGAGGTATGATTTGGCTTTTAGTTTGATTTGGTTTATTGTCGACACATGTATTAACATACAGTGAAAAGTATTGTTTCTTGTGCGCTATACAGACAAAGCATACCGTTCGTAGAGAAGGAAAGGAGAGAGTGCAGAATGTAGTGTTACAGTCATAGCTACTGTATAGAGAAAGATCAACTTAATGCAAGGTAGATCCATTCAAAAGTCTGATGGCAGCAGCAGGGAAGAAGCTGTTCTGAAGTCGGTTGGTACGTGTCCACAGATTTTTGTATCCTTTTCCTGATGGAAGAGAGAAAGTCCGGAATGCGTGGGGTCCTTGATTATGCTGGCTGCTTTGCTGAGGCAGCGGGAAGTGTAGACTGGTTGGAGGGAAGCTGGTTTGTGTGATGGATTGGGCTACATTCATGACTTTTTGTAGACCCTTGCAGTCCTGGGCAGAGCAGGAGCCCATACCAAGCTGCGATACAACCAGAAAGAATGCTTTTTATGGTGCATCTGTCAAAGTTGGTGAGAGTCATAAAGGACATGCCAAATTTCCTTATGGAGGAGGTTAAGGAGCTGCAGAAGGGGGTTTGGGCTGAGAGTGGGGGATGGGGGGGGAGGGGGGAGGGGGGAGAGGGCTGAAGAAACTAGAAAACAAACTTTAAAACCAAGGTGCTGCCAGAGATCCAGTCCAGATTAGCAAGCACAGAGGTGCTGGATGAACAGGATGAATCTATTCTTGAACTCCCTGCTATATTCCTGACTGATATCGTTTTCATTATTCATTCGTGGGACACGGGCAGTGCCGACTTCCCAGTTTTTATTACCCATTCCGAGTTGCCCCTGTTTGGAGTCACATGTAGGCCAGGCTGGGTAAAGATGGCAGATTTACATAAGAACATAAGAAATAGGAGCAGGAGTAGGCCATCTAGCCCTTCGAGCCTGCCCCGCCATTCAATAAGATCATGGCTGATCTGTCGTGGCTCAGTTCCACCTTCCCGCCCTCTCCCCATAACCCTTAATCCCTTCTCTTATCAAAAACCCATCAACCCGCGTCTTAAAAATATTTAGCGAGGCAGCCTCCACCACTTCAACGGGCAGAGAATTCCAGAGATTCACCACCCTTTGAGTGAAGAAGTTCCTCCTCAACTCCGTTCTAAACCGCCTCCCCTTTATCTTGAGGCTGTGCCCCCTAGTCCTACTGTCTTTTTTGAGCGGGAAGAGTCTCTCCACCTCTATCCTATCCATCCCATTCATCATCTTATACGTCTCAATGAGATCTCCCCTCATTCTTCTAAACTCTAACGAGTACAAGCCTAGTTTATTCAGCCTCTCCTCATAGCTCAATCCCCTCAACTCCGGTATCAGCCTAGTAAACCTCCTCTGCACTCCCTCCAGGGCCAAAATATCCTTGCGCAGGTGCGGCGCCCAAAACTGCACACAGTACTCCAGCTGTGGCCTCACCAATGCCCTATGCAGCTGCAGCAAGACCTTCCCTAAAAGACAACAGTGATCCAGATGGGTTTTTCTGACAATGGTTTCATGGTCATCAGTAGATTCTTAATTTTTTTATTGAATTCGAATTCCACCATCTGCCGTGGCGGGATTCGAACCCAGGTTCCCCAGAGTATTAGCTGAGTTTCTGGATTAATCACCCAGCGATAATACCACTAAGTTAAAGTTTAGTTATGCGGGTCACGAGTAAGTTCACATTAACACTGGAATGAAGTTACTGTGAAAATCTCCTAGTTGCCACAGTCCAGTGCCTGTTCGGGTGCACTGAGGGAGAATTTAGCACGGCCAGTCTTTTGGAGGAAACCGGAGTATCCAGAGGAAACCCACGCAGTCACGGGGAGAACATGCAGACAGCACACAGACGGTGACCCGAGCCGGGAATCGAACCCGGGTCCCTCACACTGCGGGGCAGCAGTGCTAACCCACGGTGCTGTCCCAATCGCCATTGTGTTGAGAATGGGCCTTTAACCTTTCCCCTAGATTGCTCTGTTATCATGGTGTGGGGGGTGGGGGAGGAGCAGAGAACTGGTTTGACTCGTTCACTTTTAGCCGAGGAAGAATTTGACCCTCGGCGTCGATCGGACAGTCTCTACTCCTGAGCCTCTTGTTTGTTTCTCTGTTATTACCCTCCTCTTTACCTGCTGTTGTTGTATATCCTGATGAGAAAATACTTTCTGCTCGGTGAATAGAAATTGAAAACCACAGCCGTTTCCTATCTGACACCAATACGCATTGATTCCTGTTGACTCGATACAGTCATTTCCATCGAAGTGGCGATCTGATAAGAAAATATCAATCAACAGATCGGCTCCTGCTTCTGATTTTATAGGTTGATTTGCTCTTGCTTGGGTGCCCGCAGAGGCTTTACAGCACAGAACAAGGCCACTCGGCCCATTGTTTTTGTGCCAGCTGAAAATCCAGCTATCCAGCCATGGTTCCAATCCCCTGCAGGGTGCTTGAAGTGCAGGTTAGATGCCTTTGAGGTAAGTGGAAGGTCTCTGTCAGTGTTTGAGGCAGCAAGTCCCACACCCTCCCCCATTGGGTGAAAAGATTACCCCCCCCTGCATTTCCCACCCTAACCTTTCTAATAACCACCTTAAATTTATCTCCCCCACCCTGTTCCCCAAGTCACTAATCTCTCTGCTAAAGGAAATAACCCTTTCTCCATCCAAACCCCCCCCCCCACCAACAATTTTGTACATCTCAGATCGAATCTCTCCTCTAAGGATAGATGTGAACAAAGAACAGTACAGCACAGGAACATCAGAAATAGGAGCAGGAGTAGGCCATCTAGCCCTTCGAGCCTGCCCCGCCATTCAATAAGGTCATGGCTGATCTGAAGTGGATCAGTTCCACTTTCCCGCTTCCTTCCCATAACCCTTAATTCCCTTGTCTATCAGAAACCTATCTATCCGTGACTTAAATATATTCAGCGAGGCAGCCTCCACCACTTCAATGGGCAGAGAATTCCAGAGATTCACCACCCTTTGAGTGAAGAAGTTCCTCCTCAACTCTGTTCTAAACTGCCCCCCCCCCTTATCTTGAGGCTGTGCCCCGTAGTCCTGCTGTCCTTTCTGAGCGGGAAGAATCTCTCTACCTCTACCCTATCCATCCCCTTCATTATCTTATACGTCTCTATAAGATCCCCCCTCAGCTTTCTAAACTCCAATGAGACCTAGTCGGTTTAGTCTCTCTTCATAGGCCAACCCCCTCATCTCCGGTATCAGCCTAGTGAACCTCCTCTGCACTCCCTCCAAGGCCAATATATCTTCTGCAAGTGTGGCGACCAAAACTGCACTCAGTACTCCAGCTGTGGCCTCACCAGTGCCCTGTACTGTTACAGCAAGACCTCCCTGCTTTTATATTCTGTCCCCCAGGTCAGGCCCTTCGGCCTACCAAGCCTGCATCGATTATGATGCCTGTCTAAAACTGTGCACGTTTCTCCAGAAGGAACTCCTCAAATGCAGACAATAAAAATATAACAAAACTGACTCCAACTTATAAACCAAAGAAAGGGTTTAATAAAACAACTCCATTACTCCAAGCTTGGAGCCTCGCTTGGGGCCAATCCAAGCTTCCAAACAGGTTCTTATTTATAGTGAGTCATCATTCTGTAATTGGTTCCATGGTTTACTAGGTCAGCTGACCCTTACAGCTTGTTACCATTGGCCACATTGCATCCAATACAAGGTTCTCACCGGTTTAGTCCTGACAGTACGCAGAACAACACAGAGCGCTT
>CM075754.1:9973000-10032824 GCA_037974335.1 Prionace glauca
CAATATTCACCCTTCAATCCACATCACATCAACAGATTGTCTGAATTGTAACTCATTCCTGTGTGTGTGTGTATATGAGTGTGTGTGTGTGAGTGTGTGTGTGTGTGTGAGTGTGTGTGTGTGTGTATGAGTGCGCACACAATTGTGTGTGTAAGTATGTAAGTTTGTGTATATGTACATGTGTGTGTGTGTGAATGTGTGCGAGTGTGTGTGTGTGTGTGTGAGCGTATGTGTGAATGTGTGAGTGTGTATGTGAATGTGAGTGTGTGAGTGTGCACACAATTGTTTGTGTAAATGTGTATGAGTGTGTGTGTGAATGTGTGTGCATGTGTATGTGTGTGTATATGTGTGTGTGTGTATGTGTGTGTGTGAGAGTGTGTGTGTTTGTGTGTGTGTGTGTGTGTGTGTCAGTGTGTGTGTGTATGTGTGTGTGTGTGTGTGTGTGTCAGTGTGTGTGTGTATGTGTGTGTGTGAGAGTGTGTGTGTTTGTGTGTGTGTGTGTCAGTGTGTGTGTTTGTGTGTGTGTGTGTGTGTCAGTGTGTGAGTGTCTGTGTGTGTGTGTGTTTGAACTCTGACTTGTACCTGAAGCATGGTGGCATAGTGGTTAGCACTGCTGCCTCACAGCACCAGGGACCCGGGTTCAATTCCCAACCTTGGGTCACTGTCTGTGTGGAGTCTGCACATTCCCCCCGTGTCTGCGTGGGTTTCCTCTGGGTGACCCGATTTCCTCCCACTGTCGCAAAGACGCGCTGTTTAGGCGCATTAATCATGCAAAATCGTCCCCCAGTGTACCCAGACAGGAGTGTGGTGACTTGGGGATTTTCACAGTAACTTCACTGCAGTGTTAATGTAAGCCTACTTGTGACACTATTAAACAAACTATGAGTTTGTAAATAAAGGGAATCTGGTAAAAGGGACACCAGCTTCTGAGGATGGCTAGCACAGACACGATGGGCTGAAGGGCCTCTTTCTATGCTGCAAATCTGTATGGATGGAATTTTCCAGCTGCGCTCACTCCCAAGGCCGGAATATCCTGCTGAGGTCCATGTCCCACCCACTGCGATTCCCTTTGGTCGGGAGGGGCAGGAAGATTCCGCACTATGATTCCATGACATCCTCCCTAAGAGCACCGTGGGTGTACCTACACCACGGGGATTACAGTGGTTTAAAGAAGCCACCACCTTCTCAAGGGCAATTTGGGACGGGCAATGCTGGCCTGTGAAAGAATGAAAACAAAACGCCCTGGAGACACGAGAGGCGCCATAGAAATGCAGGTTCCTTGGGTACGGTGACACTTTGTGACACTTCACTCTTCCCTCACTAGGTGGCACTTTGTATCTGAGAGAGGTTGCAGCTTCTCACTGAGCGGAACACATCTTAATCTGATCGGCTAGGGACCGGCAAGAACTAAAAATTAAACAAGTTCATTCCTACAAAGGCTGTAATTTGTAAAACCCTACGTGGCACAGTGCTCAGCACTGCTGCCTCACAACTCCAGGGACCCAGGTTCAATTCCCAGCCTTGGGTCACTGGTCTGTGTGGAGTCTGCACATTCTCCCCGTGTCTGCGTGGGTTCCCTCGGGGTGCCTCGGTTTCCTCCCACTGTCCCAAAGATGTGCTGGTTAAGGTGCATTGGCCGTGCTAAATTCTCTGAATAGAGGATTTTCACAGTAACTTCATTGCAGTGTTAATGTAAGCCAATTTGTGACACTAATAACTTACTTCAAAAACTTAACTGGAGACGGGACTGAGTATCATCTTGTTGAGAAAAACTGAGCACTGTTTCACATTCTTGATGGAGAAGGCTGTTTTCCCCTTTTCTCTCCAATCCTTCCTCGTGTCTCTTCCCTTTCTGCCCCCTCGTCTTTTCCAACTCTTTTCCCTTCAATCTAACGGCTTGCGCAAGGGTAACTCCTCCAGTATTCTGAGTGTGACAACAGCGCCTCCCCATGGGATATTCTTTGCATTACTTGCTTTGGGCGTCGCAGCTGGTCTGAGGCCCAGCCGTCCTAGGCTGCCTCTTCCCTCCCTCGTTAAGTCAGAAGCTTTTCTTTATTCATTTGTGGGTGTCGCTGTCTGGGCCAGTAGTTATTGCCCATCCCTAGTTGACCTTAAACTAAATGGGCCACTTCAGAGGGCAGATGAGACTCAACCACATTGCTGTGGCCCCAGAGTCACATTTAGGCCAGGCCGGGCAAGATTTCCTTCCCTGAGAAGGCACTAGTGGGGGGTTTTTCCGACAATGGTTTCATCATCATCAGTAATTCCAGAACTTTCTTTATGGAATTTGAATTCAAATTCCACCTGGCGGAAGTGTAGACGCAGTCAATGGGTGGGAGGTTGGTTTGCATCATGGATTGGGCTACGTTCACGACCCTTTGTAGTTTCTTGCGGTCTTGGGCAGAGCAGGAGCCCGTGCCAAGCTGCGACACATCTGGAAAGGTTGCTTTCTCTGGCGCCTCTGTAAAAGGAAAGGAAATCTGCCCTCACCTGGTCTGGCCTACATGTCACTCCAGAGACACATCAATGTGGTTGACTCAGAAATGGGGTTAGACTCAGTTAGGGGTGGGCAATAAATGCTGGCCCAGCCAGCGATGACCACATCCTGTGAAAATGAATAAAAAAATCCTATTTCGATCCACTTAAGTATCGCTTCTCGGCCTTTTGGCTAAGATCAAGTGTAGTCTGTTAGTGTCGATCAAGTGTAGGGTCAACATGCTGCACTTGATTGAAGTCATTAGGTTGCAATTCAGCTTCATTTGAAGCAATTTTTTAAACCGGCATCTCGGCCTTTTGGCTAAGATGCAAATTGGACCAAGCCCTGGAGGAGGAGCTACTCCTACTCCAGTCAGCTTGGATCATGTAGATCAAGCCCAAGACAGGAGACCTGTCTTGTCAGCTTGGATTGGGAATGTCCCAACTTGTTGGGACTCTGAATTGGGTTTAATTTGACTTGATTAGATTGGAATAAAGGAGTAAAAAAAAAATCATTAGTGAGTCCGGGACACAGTCTCCTGGGCTCACTTGCCTTGACGGTGAGAAGGTTCCACACTGGTGAGGATTTAGGTCTGGTCCCCAGTAAGACGGGACTGGTATATGCCACTGGTATGACCGAAGGCCATTGAGGCCTCACTGGGAGGTGAAGGGCAAGGGAGAAGTGCCATCCTGGCACCCCGGCAAACCCCAATGGCCACCGAGCAGTGCCGAGTGGTGAAGCCGCAGGTGCCTAAGGGGAGGAGGCACAGCCTGGGAGGAAGGCTGCCTCACAGCACCAGGGACCCGGGTTCGATTCCGGCCTCGGGCCACTGTCTGTGTGGAGTTTACACATTCTACCCGTGTCTGAGTGGGTTTCCTCCGGGCGCTCTGGTTTTCCTCCCGCAGAAAAAGCTAGGCTGGGATTCTCCCAAAAAGATTCTAAGTCCCCAATTTGTGGGAAAATGGGAGTAAATCCCAGTGTTATTTCTCAGTGTGATTTCTGGAGTGAATGTCCCACACCCTATGCACTGCACAGTGCCCTAGTGGGGTTTACTCTGATAATCAGGCGGCGGGGCTGGAGAAGCCGGCAGCATTGAGCTGAGTGCGCCACTGCGCATGTGCCAATCTGTCAGTGCCGAGATCAGCACATGCGCCTTAGCCTTGCACTGCCAGCCTCTTGATCTCTGGCCAGCCCCCCCCCCCTGACCCCGCATCTCTGGCCATGCAAACCCCCCCCCCCCTACTCCCAGATCGCCGGTCTTCCGGACCTCCGCAGGCCAGCCCCAACATTCCCCCACCCCCACCAGCCAGTCCTGCCTTCCCCGTGACATGAACCCAGTTGAGGCCAGCCTCGTGTGCGGAACTTGGCTATCAGTTTCTGCTTGGCGACTCCGCGCTGTCGTGTGTTGTGAAGGAGAAGGCTAACCCGAAGATCAGAGGCCTGCGACCACTGAAGTGCTCGCCAACAGGCTCGTGTCACACTATCTGTAACCCCCATGGCTTGCCTGAACTTGCAACATCTCACTGTCCTATCTAGGGACATCTCTTTAACCTGTGCTTAATGCTATCTCAGATTGTCTGCACCTTTAAGACTTGATTAGCCGTAAAGACCTGCATTTTAATCAGTATTCTGTAAACTGAGTGTGTCCCTTTAAATGCCCCGTTTGTGACCAGAACTCCCCACTCACCTGACGAAGGGGCAAACCCCCGAAAGCGGGTGGGTTTACTATCAAATAAACCAGTTGGACTTTAACCTGGTCCTGTGAGACTTCTTACTGTGTTTAATGCTCCACCCAGAGTGTAGCACCTGCTGACAGTGCCACTCCCCCTCAGCGCTGCTCCAGATTTCAATAATTTGAAATTAAATAAATTTTCTTTTATTCAAAAACTGATATGAAAGTTAAAAAGCCTGCCCTTGAGGAGGCCCGTCAGGCTTACATATTGTTTTATAATTTCAAAAACAAATAAAATAAAACGTTACAAAACATACATTTCATTGTAAATACGGAGGATATGGCCTCTTGAACATCTTCGATCATCCAGTAGAGTGCACATGATTAATTCTGGATATGTCGGCTGCATTGTCTAAGTCCAGCACTTATTACCCATCCCTAGTTGCCCTTGAGAGGATGGGGGTGAGCTGTCTCCTTGAGGCAGCCCCTGTGATGCACTTAGGGTGCTGTTCTGCTCCTACGAGGTTCCATATCCAACAACCTGCCATTTTGGAGAGTCAACCGCGTCGCTGTGGGCCCTGGAGTCACATGGGGCGCAGGGTGGCACAGTGGTTGGCAGTGCTGCCTCATGGCGCCAGGGACCTGGGTTCAATTCTGGCTCAGGTCACTATCTGTGCGTTCTTCCCACCTTCCAAAGAAATGCAGGTTAGGGTGGATGGGCCGTGCTAAAATTGCCCCTTAGAGGACTAGCCAAGGTGGGTAATGGGGATAGGGCCTGGGTGGGATTGTGGTCAGTGCAGGCTCGATGCTCGATAGGATTCTACGTACATAGTTTGTTGAAAGCGGACAGGATGGTGAAGAAGGCACTCAAGCCTACTGGTCTTCATCAGTCAGGGCATTGAGGACAGGAGTTGGGACATTATGTTGGATAAACAATTGGTTCATAGAAACCATAGAAGCCCTACAGTGCAGAAAGAGGTCCTCCAGCCCATCGAATCTGCACCGACCACAATCTCACCCAGGCCCTGCCCCCAGTCCGTACATATTTTACCCACTAATCCTCTAACCTATGCATCTACGATCAATTTAGCACAGCCAATCAACCTAACCCGCACATCTTTGGACTGTGAGAGGAAACCGGAGCAACCGGAGGAAACCCACGCAGACACGAGGAGAATGTGCAAACTCCACACAGGCAGCGACCCGAGCCGGGAATCGAACCCAGGACCCTGGAGCTGTGAAGTAGCAGTGCTAACCCACTGTGCTACCTGTGAAGCTGCACTTGGAGCATCGTGTACAGTTTTGGTCACCCTGTTATAGGAAAGATTTTGATAAACTGGAAAGAGTCGAAAGAAGATTTATGAGGATGCTGCCAGGGTTAGTAGGCCTGAGTTTACAGGGAGAGGTTGGTCAGGAAAGGACTTTATTCCCTGGATCGTAGGAGAATGAGGGATGACGTTATTGAAGTGTACAAGATTATGAGATAGGATAAATGCACAAAAGTCTTTTCCCCAAGAAAGGGGAGTTGAAAACTAGAGGGGGTAGGTTAAAGGTGAGAGGGGAAAGACTTAAAAGGGGCAACATCTTCACACAGGGGGTGGTGTGCATGAGGAAGGAGCCCAAAGAAAGAGGCTGAGGCAGGTTCAACAGCAGCGTTGAAAAAGCATGTGGAAAAGTACATGGATGGGAAAGGATTAGAGGGATATGGGCCAAACGTGGGCATTTAGGACCAGCAAGGAGGGCACAATGGTTGGCATGGACCAGTTGGGCCAAAGGGCCTGTTTCCAAGCTGTATTGCTCTATGACTCACTGGATGGGATTATACAGCCTTGCTCGTCCCGAAACCGCAAAATCCCGCTGGAGATCAATGGAACTTTCCGTTGTCCGACCCTCGCCCGCATTCATTCCCATGGTGGGTGGGGCAGTGAAATTCTGGCCTGTGACTCTATGTAGACCAGGCCAGGTAGGGATGGCAGATTTCCTGAGTGAATCAGAATGATTTTCAGATAATCTGGCAGTTTAACGATCTTTGCTGATGCTTTTTTACCCCACATTTATTAGTTGTATTTCAATTAAATTTCAATTAAGAAGGCGCCAGTGTGCACCTCTTTGTAAAGACAGGCCCAAGATCACTTCTTTATGTCCTCTGAACGTGTTAAGATGTTGGCACGTGGCCAGGATTCCAGATCAAGATCTGGATTACCATGTACAGTGGTGGGGGGTGCGCAGTGGTTAGCACTGCTGCCTCACAGCTCCAGGGTCCGGTGTTCGATTCCCGGCTCGGGTCACTGTCTACGTGGAGTTTGCACAGTCTCCCCATGCCTGCATGGGTTTCCTGCGGGTGCTGCGGTTTCCTCCCACCCTCCAAAGACATGCTGGTTAAGTGCTAAATTCTCCTTCAGTGTGCCTGAACAGGCGCCAGACCGTGGCCACTAAAGGGATCTTTGCAATAACTTCACTGCAGTGTTAACGTAAACCTATTTGCGACTAATAAATAAACTTTACAGCTTGTGCCCAATGTGACAATATAAAGCTCTATGTTGCCTTGGTTATGGGGAAGTGTAATGGTTAACATCATCGACCAAGTAATCTGGAGGCTCAACGTCTCAGTGATGTTGGTTCAAATCCCACCCTGGGCAGCTGATGGGGTTTAAATTCAAGACAAAAGAAGGAAATCTGCCGTCCTTACGCGGTCTGGCCTACACGTGACCCCAGACGCACAGCAATATGGCGGACTCTGAAATGGCCTAGTGAGTCGCTCAGATGCTGGTCTTGCCAGTGAGGCAAGTGATTTCAACAAATTACATTAAAGATCACCATCATCACCAAATCCGTCACCACGGATACATAAATTTAAAATGTTTACTGCACAGCATAAAACGATTGACAAAAAAAAATGTTTCGGACCAGATCAGACACCCCAAGATAAGTAATATGGTTAGCCTAGACCCCAGCTATTTTTGATTTTGTGAGAGTACGGTCTCTTTGAAACGTAGATAAAAGGATCAGGAGTAGGCCATTTGGCCCTTTGAGTCTACCCCTCCATTCATTTTGATCATTCAATATCCTAATTCACCCCCCCTCCGCGCCTTCGCCCCCCCCCTGTGCCTTTCCCCCCCCCCGCCCCCCATGTAGTTTGATCCCATTTGCTCCGAGTTCTGTTGACCCACTGGGAAGTCTTTATGGCATTTTATTTAATACTACAGTTTAACTATAACAAACAGAATTGGCATAACGGTTGCCAGCTGACATACTTAAATATAACACAATATAATTCTTAACGGTGAAACCTGGAGCTGAGGGGTGATCTTATAGAGGTCTATAAAATAATGAGGGGCACAGATCAGCTAGATAGTCTAAAACTAGAGGGCAGAGGTTTAAGGTGAGGAGAGAGACACAAAAGAGTTCGGGGGGATAATTTTTTCACACACAAAGTGCGAGTGTCTTGAATGAGCTGCCAGAGGGCGTAGTAGAGGCAGGTACAAATTTGTCTTTTAAAAAGCATTTAGACAGATACATGGGTATAGAGGGATATGGGCCAAACTTGGGCAATTGGGACTAGCTTAGAGGTTAAATAGAGGACAGCATGGACAAGTTGGGCCAAAGGGCCTGTTTCCATGCAGTAACCATAGAACATAGAACAGTACAGGCCCTTCGGCCCTCGATGTTGTGCCTACCCCTCCCATTTCTCTCCCCATGAGCCTTATAGTTATGCCCCCTAGTAACAGCTACATCTACCTGGGGAAATAGTCTGTGAACGTCCACTCTATCTATCCCCCTCATCATCTTATAAACCTCAATTAGGTCGCCTCTCATCCTCCTCCGCTCTAAAGAGAAAAGCCCCAGCTCCCTCAACCTTTCCTCATAAGACCTACCCTCCAAACCAGGCAGCATCCTGGTAAATCTCCTCTGCACTCTCTCCAATGCTTCCACATCTTTCTTATAGTGAGGTGACCAGAACTGAACACAATATTCCAAATGTGGTCTCACCAAAGTTCTGTACAGTAGCAGCATAACCCCACTGCTCTTAAACTCAAACCCACTGTTAATAAACACAAACCTCTATGACTCTTTAAATTTATCTCTATTATTTCCAATTTAAGCAATATTGTGATTGACACAAATTCCTCTTCAGAATCAGTTAGCAAAAATATACAAAAATATGTTGGTTGCTTGTCTTCTAGCCTTTTATCACCGCTGGACAGAGATACGGAGATACCTGTCTTCTGGCTCTCAAACAGCAGCCTCCAGAGAAAGACCTGTCTTCATATCGCAGAAGTCCAGAGAGGAAGAATATATCTCTTGCCTTTTCCAGACCTCTGGCAGGTCCCAAATTTCAATTTCCTTGGACAGAGAGAGAGAAAAAAGAGCTCTTGCTCTGATCAAATTCAAGCAGCAACTGCCTGCTTGTCTCTCTGTAAGCCTAGCTCCCCCATCATGTCAATATACCTAATTAAACTCTACTCTGAAATCCCAGGAACAACCCTAAAATTAAACAATCATTCTTCATTATCAGCATGTGGGCTGCCGGTTGCAGACAAAGCGGCACCAGTTGAACAGAGTTGAATCTTAATACCTCCTTCACACGAACTAATACACAAATTACACATCTTAAAGGTACACTATTATCGCAATAATTAAAAACATACATCAAATGCTACATGTTATAAAATCAATTCAAAGCAGTTTCATGATTTCATGATTAACGGTTAATATTTTTCTTAGTCCCATTCCTTCCTCTTCTTCTCTCCAATGCTACTCTTCACTTCCCTCCTATGAGGTCCCTGCAGAGTTGGTTTGAGTTCAGTTTACTTTGAGTGTCTTCTCGATCCAGTTTGGCACTCGATCGTAGACAAAAATGGCCGTCCGTCACGTCTGATTGTGAGACCAAAGTTCATTAGGTCCGTCTTTACGGTCACAGGACAGGCGAGGGTCCTTTCTAGCAGCAGTCACTGTAGGGAGCCTGGTTGATTCCCCTCTGGGTCATTTGTACCTCATGTAATGCATTCCCCAGAGTCCTTGAAATGGAACCTGAAACCTCCTTGGCCTCTGGCATCACATTGGTGTCAGCTGTGGCTCCACAGATTGAGTCAGAAGGTTGTGAGTTCAAGTCTCACCCTCTCTCCCCCCACATCCCCCCTCTCTCAATCCCCCCCACATCCCCCCTCTCCTCCCCCCCTCATCCCCCTCTCCTCCTCACATCCTCCCTCTCCACCCAAGTACATAATTCCCGCTTCCACTTCAGGCTTCACTGTCAGAGGGTGATGATTTGTTAGTCTCACGAATCAGCTTACATTAACACAGCAATGAAGTTACTGTGAAAATCCCCCAGTCGCCACCCTCCGGTGCCTGTCCGGGTACACTGAGGGAGAATTTGGCACGGCCAATGCTAATCTAACCAGCATGTCTTTCGGACTGTGGAGGAAACCGGAGCACCCGGAGGAAACCCACATGGACACGGGGAGAATGCGCAGACTCCACACAGACAGTGACCCAAGCTGAGAATCGAACCCGGGTCCCTGACACTGCGGGGCAGCGGTGCTAACCCATTGTGCTACCTGATGAGACAGTTAATTCAGGCTCTGTCTGGCCTCTCTGGTGGATGTAATAGATCCTGGGTGCTGGAATAAAGAAGAGCAGTGGGAGGGGGAGAAGGGTGTCCGCTTGTCCCCTGGTTAGTCTCTTACCCCTCATATCCTGTCAGTAGAACTGGTGATCTTGATATTATCTCATTGGTGTTTGTGAGATCTTGCTGTGCGTACATTGGCATTTCTTAAATTCATTGGACGGAAAGCTCTTGGCGGAATCCTAGGGTCGCCAGAGATGAAGACTTGTCTTGACGCCAAGTCTTCATCTTGTCAAATTCTTTAGACCTCCTGCCTGGAGTTACATTTCTCACCCCCAAACACACCTTCCTCGGATTGTTGGCCATTTACACATTTCTGAAGGGCCTGGATAGCCAATTGAGGGGGAACTGCCTGTCTCTCAAGCATCGCGTCTCCCCGGCCTACGTTTCACCGGGTTAGTCAGTTGGACGTTAACAAGGAAAGGAAAGTCTTCGTTGCAGGCACCGGGAGGCGCATCGCAACAAGAATCACTCCTTCAGACGAGGAAGAATATAGTCCTTCTCCCTTGCTGGCTCGTATGTTGGCGCCGTAAGTATTTGCGAGGAAAGCGCAGTTAGGCCTTAGGGGCCTCGTTGAAATAGGATGCGTGGTGGCGCCTTTACACTGGAGAACACGACTCAAAGGCTTTCATAATTGGCCTCGGTCGCCTGTAAGTCTCACCTGAGCTCAACAGATCTTTCCATCGCACATCGCCGATTCCCGCGGCGGGCAGTGTGGTAAAATCCATGGTCAAAGGATGGCGGAAATGACAGCTAAAACTGATAGGACGCTATATTACATTGTTTTCAATTTGTTCCCTTGTAATCCTTGATAAAATGTTGTCTGAAGCTAGTCAGCACGGAATCTCAATGGTGCAAACATTTCCTTATTGAAGGAATCTTTGCCCTATATTGACTGATTACTGTATTTACTCTGGACTTCCTTGAGAGAGAGATACGCATCACTGGATTGCTCCAGATTCAGAGACGTGGTCTTAAAGATACTGGCACTTTCCTGTCTCAGCCCGTCTGGAGGGTGCGCTGCCCTCGGAGCAGATTCGGGGGAGGGCAAAAGTTCGGCTTGGCTCTCCTCAAGCACTCGCCCGTTGGAGGCACATTGACTGGCACTTTCCGCTTTGTGTTTAAGGGTTAGGTCTTCCAGGGACACAAAGGCGTAATGCAAAGATTCGAAGAGGGGGATCTGGGCGCTGGGATTGAGGCACTCGTGGCTCCCCTTGGCCACCCAGTTGTTCCCCTGCGGCTGTCCGACGTTGCCCGGTTCCTGCGCGCGCTGAAACAGTTCCCCGTGACTCGGCTGCCCGGCTTTTGGGTGGTCCATCTCTTTGCCGTTCGCCGCACCTTGGGCCAGGGAATGGTCGTGAGCCAAGCCCCTTTCGAAGACGCTGCAGGGCGAATACTGAAGACTGCTGTCGTAGAGCGAGTCACTGGACGAGGACAGGCACCGATAGGATCCACTTCGCTCGCTGTCCGACCGAAGGCCACTGCGGTCGTAGCTGAAGTAGACTTTGCAGGAATCCATCTCGTAGGCGCTGGGGTAGCTGAACCAGAAGTAGCCTTGATTGGCGAAGCTGGCCAAGGACGAGTTTCCGATGCTCTTGAAGCCGCTGCTATCCGACACGTAGTCTTGTTTGATGAAAGACTCGGAGTCCTTTATTCCTGAGATCTCGACGGAGGAGATCTCCGTCTGAAGGTCCTCGGTGCTGCTGAAGGAAGCTGGCAACGTCATCCCGATCCATTTCTGCCAAGGGAAAGAGACGAAAACAAACTTTCAGCACCAGGGGAACCAGAGAACCATCCAATCATAGAATCCCTTCAGTGCAGATGGAGGCCGTTCAGCCCATTGAGTCCGTACCAACAGCAATCCCACCCTGGCCCCATCCCCGTAACCTCACATATTCATCCTGCTAATCTCCCAAATACTAAAGGGGCAATTTAGCATGGCCAATCCACCAAACCTACACATCTTTGGACACTAAGGGGCAATTTAGCATGGCCAATCCACCTAACCTACACATCTTTGGACACTAAAGGGCAATTTAGCATGGCCAATCCACCTAACCTACACATCTTTGGACACTAAAGGGCAATTTAGCATGGCCAATCCACCTAACCTACACATCTTTGGACACTAAGGGGCAATTTAGCATGGCCAATCCACCCTAACCTACACATCTTTGGACACTAAGGGGCAATTTAGCATGGCCAATCCACCTAACCTACACATCTTTGGACACTAAGGGGCAATTTAGCATGGCCAATCCACCCTAACCTACACATCTTTGGACACTAAGGGGCAATTTAGCATGGCCAATCCACCTAACCTACGCATCTTTGATGGGGGAGGTGAGTTTGCGCACAGTTTGGAACCAGAGAACCATCCAATCATAGAATCCCTACAGTGCAGATGGAGGCCGTTCAGCCCATTGAGTCCGCACCAACAGCAATCACACCCGGGCCCCATCCCCGTAACCTTACATATTCACCCTGCTAATCTCCCAAATACTAAAGGGGCAATTTAACATGGCCAATCCACCAAAACTACACAGGGTGGCTTTGCATTTTCATAGCGCCTTTGAGATCCCATCCATTGATCTAGTCTACACTTCCCGCTGCCTCGGGAAAGCTGCCAGCATAAATATGCACCCCAGGCATACTCTCTGCCACCTTCTTCTTCTGTTGGGGAAAGGATATAGAAGTCTGGCCTCCTTTCAAGGTCATCAGTGAACCAGATGGGTTTTTCCAACAATAGTTTCATGGACATCAGTAGGTTCTTAATTCCAGATATTTTTTAAAAATTGAATTCAAATTCCACCATCTGCCTTGTCAGATGGTGTTTACGCCAGTCCAACGCTGGCATACCCACATCTTGTCGGATGGCAGCTGGGAAGAAGTTCTTGAGTGGATTGGTACATGAGCGGTGTAAGATTCCGGCCTATGATTTGGCTAGTGGGCAGGAAACTGAGTGCGAATGTAGGCACAAGAACACCCTTGCCCGCACCTCGATCTGATGCCCATGCCCCCGTGCTTGGATCTCGTGCCCGGCAACAGCAAGTTTCATTCACATTAAGTGGAACAAAAATTGGAAGGGGCATGCAAATTTAACGGGAGGTGCAGTGAGGAGCACTCCTGCTACTGAGCCAAAAGCACCAGGTTAGAGTCCCATTCCAGGACTTTTAAGCCCAAGGAAGGTGCGTTCGAAACAGGTTGAGTGTCAAACTGCAAATGCTTCCAAACATGCCAATGGCAGGCGGTAAGAGTGGGAGAGACTCCTGCTGAGATGTAAAGTGGGTCCCTCAGGCTATAAGCCCCTGGTTACTGACTTAGTGACTTGTTCCGGGAATTACTAGCTACGGAAGTAGCGTGCCTCGAGATATTTGGAATTTATAGTGCACCATATAACTGATTACTCAGTGAGGCTAAGGAAAAAGATGATGGCACAGTGGTTAGCACTGCTGCCTCACAACGCCTGGGACCTGGGTTTGATTCCCAGCAATCTGCACATTCACCATGTGCCAGCCCCTTAGTGTCCAAAGATGTGCAGGTTAGGTGGATTGGCCATGCTAAGTTGCCCCTTAGTGTCCAAAGATGTGTAGGTTAGGTGGATTGGCCATGCTAAGTTGCCCCTTAGTGTCCAAAGATGTGTAGGTTAGGTGGACTGGCCATGCTAAATTGCCCCTTAGTGTCCAAAGATGTGCAGCTTAGGTGGATTGGCCCTGCTAAATTGTCCCTTAGTGTCCAAAGATGTGCAGGTTAGGTGGACTGGCCATGCTAAATTGTCCCTTAGTGTCCAAAGATGTGTAGGTTAGGTGGATCGGCCATGCTAAGTTGCCCCTTAGTGTCCAAAGATGTGTAGGTTAGGTGGACTGGCCATGCTAAATTGTCCCTTAGTGTCCAAAGATGTGCAGCTTAGGTGGATTGGCCATGCTAAATTGTCCCTTAGTGTCCAAAGATGTGCAGGTTAGGTGGAATGGCCATGCTAAATTGCCCCTTAGTGTCCCAAGATGTGCAGGTTAGGTGGATTGGCCATGCTAAATCGCCCCTTAGTGTTCAAAGATATGTAGGAAAAGTGGATTGGCCATGCTAAATTGCCCCTTAGTGTCCAAAGATGTGCAGGTTAGGTGGATTGGCCATGCTAAATTGCCCCTTAGTGTCCAAAGATGTGTAGGTTAGGTGGATTGGCCATGCTAAATTGCCCCTTAGTGTCCAAAGATGTGCAGGTTAGGTGGATTGGCCATGCTAAATTGCCCCTTAGTGTCCAAAGATGTGCAGGTTAGGTGGATTGGCCATGCTAAATTGCCCCTTAGTGTCCAAAGATGTGTAGGTTAGGTGGATTGGCCATGCTAAATTGTCCCTTAGTGTCCAAAGATGTGTAGGTTAAGTGGATTGGCCATGCTAAATTGCCCCTTAGTGTCCAAAGATGTGTAGGTTAAGTGGATTGGCCATGCTAAATTGCCCCTTAGTGTCCAAAGATGTGTAGGTTAAGTGGATTGGCCATGCTAAATTGCCCCTTAGTGTCCAAAGATGTGTAGGTTAAGTGGATTGGCCATGCTAAATTGCCCCTTAGTATCCTCTGGGTGCTCCGGTTTCATCCCACAGTCCAAAGATGTGTTGGTTAGATGGATTGACCGTGCTAAGTTCTCCCTCAGTGTATCAGAACAGGTGCCATAGTGTGGCGACTCGGGGGATTTTCACAGTAACTTCATTGCAGTGTTAATACAAGCCTACTTGTGACACTCATAAATAAACTTAACTTTTAAAAAAAGAACTCAGCAAGCCTGCTATTAGTCTGATTAAAAGTTACGGGGGTTGGTGGAACTTGGGGCACAGGGGGTCAGAAGCAACGGGGTCTGGGACACCTCCCGTACGTGCCGTCTCTACTGGAGAAGCTAAAGGAACAAAGCAAGCACGGTGGTGACCTTTGCTTGCTCATAACGCTCTCAAACAAAATGATCCATTTCGTGTAAGGATTGCACCTCGGTTGAGAGCGAGAGGTGGAAGTAACGTTCCAAAGGTGTCTGTGGTTTCATCCTCGCTGAGGAGAAGCAGCGAGAGGTGATCCAGAACCTCTCCTGGCGGGGGATGGGGGGGGGGGGGGGGGGGTGAAATACTTAACCAGCTCATCGAGGGGGTGAGAATGGCAAATGGGTAAGAATGGAGAAGTAAACTGGTCTCACCTCAGAGGGAGGCTGGCATTTTTAGAAAATTTTATAAAAAGGCATGCGCACGTGACTTAGCATAGATTTGAAACGGAACCACAAGAGAAGAAAAAAACATACTTACTAATATTGTGGAGACATGCTTCATCTACAAGACTATCAAACTCATATTTCCTTTCTGAAACAATGTGGTTTTGTTCTACTAACGTCTCACAGTATGGCAATGATTCAAACCGGTAGCCCGTCAGCAGAACTCATTTCAACTTCAACTGAAGATTTCAGTTGCATCTTTATTCAGCCTTCCCGTACAGGCTCCTTCTCAGGGAGAGTGAGGGTCAACTGGGGTAGATGTGACTTTGCATTCCTGTTCTCCTGCATTCCTTCCCCCACCTTGTTAAGTAAAGCCCACCAACGCCTCTACTTTCTCAGGAGGCTAAGGAAATCCGGCATGTCTGTTACGACTCTCATTGATTTTTGCAGATGGGCCATAGAAAGCGTCCTTCCTGGATATATCACCGCTTGGAGTCCAAGATTGCAAGAAACTACAAAGAGTTGTGAACGTAGCTCATTCCCATCACGCAAACCAGCCTCCCAAACATCGATGCTGTTCTACACTTCCTGCTGCCTCGGATAAGCAGCCAGGACCCCACGCACCCTTCTCTCTTGCACCATCAGGAAAAAGATACAGAAGCTTGAGGTCTGGTACCAACCAACTAAGGAACAGCTTCTTCCCTGCTGCCACTTCTGTGCTCTTAACCTTTCTGTGGATTCATAGAGACTAGAAGCAAGAGTAGGCCATTCAGCGCTTCAAGCCTGCTCCACCACTCATTCTGATCATGGCTGACCATCCACCTCTTTCCCCCAACATCCTTTGATCTCCTTCACCCCAAGAGTTACGTCTACCTCCTTCTTGAAAACACAGGGGTTTTATGGCCTCGCTCGCCCCAAAACCGTAAAATCCCATCCGAGGTCGGTCCACCTTTCCGTTGTCCTCTCCTTGCCCGCTCTGATTCCCGCGGTGGACTGGGTGGTAAAACTTCAACCACAATGTTTTGGCCACAACTGCTTTCTGTCACGGCGGATTCCTACCACCCTCTGGGTAAAGAAATTTCTCCTCATCTCAGTCTTAAATGGTCAACTTATATCTTTAGAATGTGACCCCTGGTTCTGGACAACCCCACCATCAGGAACGTCCTTCTGTCTAGTCCTGTTAGAATTTTATAAGTTTCTATGAGATTCCCCCCTCATTCTCCTAAGCTCTAGTGATTATAATATTAATTGATTCAATCTCTCTCATATATAAGACTCACCATCCCTGGAATCAGCCTGGTGAACCTTCACTCGCACTCTCTCTATAGCAAGGGCATCCTTCCTCAGATAAGGAGACCAAAACTGCCCACAATATTCTAGGTGTGGCCTCACCAAGGCCCCAGTATAACAACAACACATCCCTACTCCTGTATTCAAAATTTCTCACTATGAAGGCCAACATACCATTTACCGCCTGCTGCACCTGCACACTTACCTGTTTGGATTTGATTTAGTTTATTATTATCACATGTGTTGGGATACAGTGAAAAGTATTGTTTCTTGCGCACGATACAGGCAAAGCATACCGTTCATAGAGAAGGAAAGGAGAGAGTGCAGAATGTAGTGTGACAGTCATAGCTAGGGTGTAGAGAAAGATCAACTTAATGCGAGGTAGGTCCATTCAAAAGTCTGATGGCAGCAGGGAAGAAGTTATAGAGTCGTAGAGGTTTACAGCATGGAAACAGGCCCTTCGGCCCAACTTGTCCATGCCGCCCTTTGTTTTTAAAACCTGTAAGCTAGTCCCAATTGCTCGGATTTGGCCCATATCCCTCTACACCCACGTAATTATCTAAATGCTTTTTAATAGACAAAATTGTACCCGCCTCTACTACGAAGCATACCATTCATAGAGAAGGAAATGAGAGAGTGCAGAATGTAGTGTGACAGCCGTAGCTAAGGTGTAGAGAAAGATCAATTTAATGCGAGGTAGGTCCATTCAAAAGTCCAATGGCGGCAGGGAAGAAGCTGTTCTTGAGTCGGTCGGTACGTGACCCCAGACTTTTGTGTCTTTTCCCCAACGGAAGAATGTGGGAGAGAGAATGTCCGGGGTGCGTGGGGTCCTGAAAGATGCTGGTTGCTTTTCCGAGACAGTGGGACGTGTAGACGGAGTCAATGGATGGGAGGTTGGTTTGTGTGATGGATTGGGCTACATTCATGACCCTACGTAGTTTCTTGCAGTCTTGGGCAGAGCAGGAGCCCATACCGAGCTGTGATACAACCAGAAAGGGTACTTTCTATGGTGCATCCGTAAACGTTGGTGAGAGCTGTCACTGACGTACAAAGTTTCCCGAGTCTTCTGAGAAAGTAAGGGTGTTGGTGGGGCTTTCTTAACTGTAGTGTCGGCATGGGGTGGGGGGGGGGGGGGGGGGGGACCAGGACAGGATCTTGTATTCAAACCTCTCACGCTGAAGACCAACATACCATTTGCCTTCTTTCCCGCCTGCTGCACCTACACGCTTACCTTCAGTGACCGGTGAAGGAAATGGGCTGTTGACATGGTGCTAAATGTTCTGACTTACCTGAAAATTACCTCCATAGGTTGAGTTCAGCTCGTAAAAAAATTTCCCCGGATCTGGGATAGAAAGCCACTGAAGTTTCTTCACTTTGTACCTAGGGAACAAAGAGTATAAGAGCTAGGAGCAGTAGGCCACTCGGCCCCTCAAACTTGCCCCGCCATTCAGTACAGTCATGGTTGATCTCATCTTGGTCTCAGCTCCACTTCTTTCCATATGACAGCTCTCACTCACCTGATGAAGGAACACCGTTTCCGAAAGCTTATGGGTTTCCTATCAAATAAACTGGTTGGACTTTAACCTGGTGTTGTGAGACTTCTTACTGTGTTCTATAACACTCAGGGCTACGGGCCAAGCCCATAGCTTGGTAGATGGAATTAAGAGGGGGTTCAGGGGTCTCCTGTGTGTCGTTGCAGTCTCGATGGGCTGAAGGGCCCCTCTTCTGGACTGTATGATTCCATGACTCAGCAAGCCATGTGAAGAAGGGCAGGAATTATGGCCTGTTTACAAGTACGGCAGGACGGCACAATGGTTAGCACCGCTGCCTCACAGCACGGGTTCGATTCCCGGCTTGGGTGGAGTTCTCCCCGCGCCTGCGTGGGTTTCCTCCGGGAGCTCCGGTTTCCTCCCACAGTCTGGAAGACGTGCTGGTGAGGTGCTAAGTTCTCCCTCAGTGTAACCTGGACAGGCTCCGGGGACTAGGGGATTTTCACAGTGACTCCATTGCAGTGTTAATGTAGGCCTTACAAAGAACAAAAAACAAGCCCGGGAAACAGGCCCTTCGGCCCAACAAGCCCGCGCCGCCATCTCAACACCACCAGTCCCCCTCTCCACCCACGACCCTTGTCTAATGTTTTATGGCCTAAGTGGTGATGAGGGAACCTGCTCTCTGGCAGCACCGCTGTACCTACTTCACCGAGGTAACATTCCGGAATGTTCTCACCTCTTTATCGTCACATATTTAACGGCAACCGCAATCAGGATTCCGGCGAATATAAGCGAACTAAGCAGGATGGGCTGCATCACTCCTGGGAAAGAAAATGAGAAAGGAGATAGGTCAACGTTGGAGAGAACCTGTTGAGCCAATGGCTGCTGACATCTTGGCCAGAGGGGGCACGTATTCAAAGAATCATAGAATCCCTACAGTACAGAAGGAGGTCATTCGGCCCATCGAGTCTGTACCAACCACAATCCCACCTACTTCCAAAACCTTCATTTACCCCGTTGATTGCCCCCTGGCACTAGGGCCAATTTAGCATGGCCAATCATAGCCAATGACTTTGGGTAGGATTTTCAGGATTTGGGCCTGCACTGCCGGAAAATCCCGCCCTTGATTTGATCTGATTTGATTTGACTTATTATTGTCACGTGTGTTAACATAGGAGTATTGTTTCTTGAGCGCTCTGCAGACAAAGCATAGAGAAGGAAAGGAGAGAGTGCAGAGTGTAGTGTTACAGTCATAGCTGGGGTGTAGAGAAAGATCAACTTAGCTCCATTCAAGAGTCTGATGGCAGCAGGGAAGAAGCTGTTCTTGGGTCAGTTGGTACGTGACCTCAGACTTTTGTATCTTTTTCCCCACGGAAGAAGGTGGAAGAGAGAATGTCCGGGGTGCAGGGGGGTCCTTAGTTATGCTGGCTGCTTTGCCGAGGCAGCGGGGAGTGTAGACAGAGTCAATGGATGGGAGGCTGGTTTGCAAGATGGATTGGGCTACGTTCATGACCCCTGGTTTAGAATTTTCCGCCAAGGGAAGCAATTTTATCCTGTCCAATCTAATTCATCTCCTCACAGTTTTGTCCACCTCTATCAAGTCCTCCTCTCAGCCTTCTTTGTTCCAAGGAAAATAACCCCAGCCTGTGGAATCTCTTCTTATCGCTACACTTTCCCAGCCCTGGCTTCTTAGGCCGAGCAGTCTAAGTCCGTAAGCAATGGAATGTAAGGGCTGCGATGGAAGCAGAGAGATGGCAGAGAAGTAGGGCACCTTTGAGCCAAATCCCTTTTCGGACTTTTGGCTCAGATCAAGTGGAGCGTCTGCTCTTAGTGTCTGCTACGGGTGACACAGCGGTTAGCACTGCTGCGTCACAGTGCCAAGAAACCGGGTTCGATTCCCGGCTCGAGTCACTGTCTGTGTGGAGTCTGCATGTTCTCCCCGTGTCTGTGTGGGTTTCCTCCGGGTGCTCCGGTTTCCTCCCACAGTCTGAAAGACGTGCTAAATTCCCCCTTAGTGTACCCGAACAGGCGCTGGAGTGCGGCAACTAGGGAATTTTCACAGTAACATAATTGCAGTGTTAACGTAAATTTCTTGTGACACTAAATAAATGAACTTTAAAAGAGGGTGGCTAACAGCGAGACCGGGTCTGGCTCTGGAGTCACAGATAGGCCAGTCCGGGTAAGGATGGCAGATGTCCTTCTCTGAAGGAGAGTAGTGATTCTTTTATGTACCTTACTAAGGTGGCACAGTGGTTAGCACTGCTGCCTCAGAGTGCCAGAGGCTTGAGCTAGACTCGGGTCACTGACTGTGAGGAGTTTGCACATTCTCCTCGTGTCTGCCTGGGTTTCCTCCGGATGCTCCGGTTTCCTCCCACAGTCCAAAGATGTGCGGGTTAGGTTGGATTGGCCATGCTAAATTGACCAGGGGGGATTAGCAGGGTAAATATGTGGGGTTCCCGGGATAGGGCCTGGGAAGGATTCTGGTCGGTGCAGACTGGATGGGCCAAATGGCCTCTTTCTGCGCGGTAGGGGTTCTATGATTCAATGGTGTTGAGTACTTACTGACAGAGGGTAGGGGTGCATTGGATTTCCATACCACCATGTGACTCCAATTGCTCCACGTGCTGTTATATCTCTCTGGATTGTCCTCGACGATCTTAACACGGATTTGCGCCTTGTAGACGCGGTCTGCTTTCAGGTTAGCCGCATCGATCTTTGTCCTCAGTTCATTTTGCACAACCTGAAATTTCTTGGCATCCTAAAACGTGAAAGAATGGCGGGTAACTCAACCTGAAGCTCCCAACAAAGACTTCCTTTCTATTCTTCATTGGACAATGGCTGGGTCAGCATTTATTGCCCATCCCTAGTTGCCCTTGGAGGGCAGTTGAGAGTCAACCACATTGCTGTGGCTCTGGAGTCACATGTAGGCCAGACCGGGTAAGGACGGTAGATTTCCTTCTCTAAAGAGACATTAGTGAACCAGATGGGTTTTTCCGACAATGGTTTCATGGTCATCAGGAGATTCTTAATTCCTGATTCTTTTTACTGAATTCAAATTCCACCATCTGCTGTGGCGGGATTATAGCATCAAGGTGGTAGCAAGGGATGATATTGGAGCCAAGGAGCAGAACGTGGAATCGTTGTGGGTAGAGGTTAGGAACAGCAAAGGGAGGAAGACGCTGGTGGGTGTCGTCTATAGGCCCCTGAATAATGATCTGGAGGTGGGGCGGGCTGTTAACACGCAAATAAATGCGGCGTGCAGGAATGGGACGGCCGTAGTTATGGGGGATTTCAATCTGCATATTGATTGGTCGACCCATGTTGGACACGGTGGGCTTGAGGAGGAGTTCTTGGAATGCTGCCGGGATAATTTCCTTGAACAGTGTGTGTTGGAGCCGACGAGGGAGCGAGCTATCTTGGATCTGGTGCTATGTAATGAGGCGGGTAGAATTAGGGACCTTGCGGTGAAGGATCCTCTTGGAGAGAGTGATCATTGTATGGTGGAGTTTCTGGTGCAAATGGAGGAGGAGAAAGTGGATTCCCGGACACGCGTCCTTTGTTTGAATAGAGGGGAGTACGGTAGGATGAGAGAAGAATTGGCGAATATGGACTGGGGGAGTGCGTTGGCGGGAGGGTCTGCTGAGGAGCAGTGAAGGATCTTTAAGGAGATCTTTCTTGGTGTTCAGCAGAAATTTATTCCGATGGTGAAAAAGGACAGTAGGAGGAGAGGTAATAAGCCGTGGATAACGAAGGAGGTGAAGGAAAGTGTTAAATTAAAAGCGGAGGCATTTAGAGTAGCGAAGAGGAGTGGGCGAATGTCAACAAAGATTGACAAAGAAGTTGATAAAGGAGGGTAGGAGAAACTATGAAGCTGGGCTAGCGCTTAATATAAAAAAGGATAGCAAGAGTTTTTATAAATATATAAAAAGGAAGAGGCTGGCTAGGGTGAACGTTGGTCCTTTAGAGGATGAGAAAGGGGAGCTAGTGGTAGGGGATGGGGATATGGCTCAGGTATTGAATAACTTTTTTATTTCTGTCTTCACGGAGGAGGACGTGAATAATTTGCCGGGTGTTAGCGATGGAAAGATAGTAGGACTGGAGGGTCTTAATGACATTACTGTTACTAGAGAGGCGGTGCTCGACAGATTGGAGGGGCTGATTATGGACAAGTCCCCAGGACCGGATGGAATGCATCCGAGGGTTCTGAAAGAAATGGCGGAGGTTATAGTGGATGCATTGGTGGTTATTTTCCAGACGTCGCTGGATTCCGGGGAAGTGCCGGAAGATTGGAAAACGGCTAATGTTACGCCATTGTTTAAGAAAGGTGCCAGGCAAAAGGCAGGGAATTATAGACCGGTTAGTTTAACGTCTGTGGTAGGTAAAATGTTAGAATCTGTCATTAAAGAGGAAATTGCGAGGCATCTTGAAGGGAATTGCTTGATAGAGCAGACGCAGCATGGTTTCATTAAAGGGAAGTCGTGTCTGACAAATTTACTGGAGTTCTATGAGGATGTGTCTAGGGCGGTGGATAGAGGAGAGCCGGTGGATGTGGTCTTTCTGGATTTTCAGAAGGCGTTTGACAAAGTACCTCATAAGAGGTTATTGCAGAAGGTCAGGGGACTTGGAGTTGGGGGTAAGGTGTTAGCGTGGATAGAGGATTGGTTGTCAAATAGGAGGCAGAGAGTGGGGGTCAACGGGTGCAGTTCGGATTGGCGGATGGTGACTAGTGGAGTGCCCCAGGGGTCGGTGCTAGGGCCTCAGCTTTTTACCATTTATATAGATGATCTGGAGGAGGGAACTAAGTGTAGGGTGTCCAAATTTGCGGATGACACCAAGACTGGGGGAACGGCAAATTGTGCGGAGGGTGTGGAGAGTCTGCAGAAGGATCTAGATAGGCTGGGCGAATGGGTCAGGGAATGACAAATGGAATTTAATGTTGGCAAGTGTGAGGTGGTCCACTTTGGAAGGAAGAATGGTAGGAAGGACTATTACTTACGTGGCGAAAAACTGCAGCAGGCGACGGTGCAGAGGGACCTCGGGGTCCTTGTGCATGAGTCGCAAAAACCCAGCTTGCAGGTGCAGCAGGTGGTCAGGAAGGCGAATGGGATGCTGGCCTTCATAGCGAGGGGGATTGAATATAAAAGTAGGGAGATCTTGCTGCAGCTGTATAGGGCATTGTTGAGGCCGCAGCTGGAGTACTGTGTGCAGTTTTGGGCGCCGCATCTGCGCAAAGATATTTTGGCCTTGGAGGGAGTGCAGAGGAGGTTTACTAGGCTGATACCGGAGTTGAGGGGGTTGAGCTATGAGGAGAGGCTGAATGAACTAGGCTTGTACTCGTTGGAGTTTAGAAGAATGAGGGGAGATCTCATTGAGACGTATAAGATGATGAATGGGATGGATAGGATAGAGGTGGAGAGACTCTTCCCGCTCAAAAAAGACAGTAGGACTAGGGGGCACAGCCTCAAGATAAAGGGGAGGCGGTTTAGAACGGAGTTGAGGAGGAACTTCTTCACTCAAAGGGTGGTGAATCTCTGGAATTCTCTGCCCGTTGAAGTGGTGGAGGCTGCCTCGCTAAATATTTTTAAGAAGCGGGTTGATGGGTTTTTGATAAGAGAGGGGATTAAGGGTTATGGGGAGAGGGCGGGAAGGTGGAACTGAGCCACGACAGATCAGCCATGATCTTATTGAATGGCGGGGCAGGCTAGAAGGGCCAGATGGCCTACTCCTGCTCCTATTTCTTATGTTCTTATGTTCCCAGAACATGAGCTAAGTGTCTGTGTGGGTTTCCGCTGGGCACTCCGATTTCGTCCCACAGTTCAAAGATAGTTCGGTGGATTGGCCATGGTAAGCTGCCCTTTAGCGTCCAAAGGCAATTTAACATGGCTGATCCACCCTAAGCTGTACGTTTCTGGAAAATCCACCCGGTATACAAAAATGAATGAACTTACTCTCCAGTGTTCGTCCTCAGTCTTATATCTCATTTCGAATTTCAGTTTATCCTCAAAAACGTCATCACGCTCCACCAGCCAAACAAAATTTGTCTCGATTCTGGAATTATTGACGATTGTCAAGTTGTACGGTGGCATTAGCTTGACTACAAGAAAGAAAAGATCGGACGCATCATTTTCTCAGCGGCGAAAGAGGCCTTTTGGTTGTATCACAGCTCGGTATGGGCTCTTGCTCTGCCCAAGACCGCAAGGAACGCAAAGGGTCGTGAACGAAACCCAGTCCATCACGCAAACCATCCATTGACCCCGTCTACACTCCCCGCTGCCTCGGGGAAAAGCAGCCGGCATAATTAAGGACCCCCACGCACCCCGGACATTCTCTCTTCCACTTTCTTCCATCAGGAAAAAGATACAAAAGTCTGAGGTCACGCACCGACCGACTCAAGAACAGCTTCTTCCCTGCTGCCATCAGACTTTTGAATGGACCTACCTCGCACTAAGTTGATCTTTCTCTACACCCTCGCTATGACTGTAACATCACATTCCGCACCCTCTCCCTTCCTTCTACCCCTATATACTCTATGCACGGTATGCATAGAGTGCAAGGAGCCATTGGAAAGGAATTAGTTAAGCATTTGGAAAGGAGAATTGTAAAAAGACAGGAGGAAGGAGATGGAAAATGGGCTTCCAGCAGAGATGTGATGGGTCAAATGGCCTTTAGTGTGAAGCCGTTCCAGGAGCAGGCATTGGTGGGGTTTATTGAAGTTGGGAGGTATGGGAGATGTATCCAAGGCAAAGATTGTTTTAGACGTCTGGTAGCTGAGACCGAAATTTATCCAGCCAAGGTTCACAGTTTTTGTTTCAGACTTGCTTAGATTTTGTAGCTGTCCAGTATGTTAAAACTGTCATGTTTATGACCATGTTCTAGCCCATAGCCCAAAGAAGGCTGAGTGGCCATATGATGATGTGGCTACGAAAGTGGACAGATGTCAGGAGTGTGGGAGTTTTCCATGGGAGTGTGGGATTCTGGCTGTCCACCCCGGGAGTGTGGGAGTTCTCCCCAGGGATTGTGGGAGTGTGGGGGTGTGGGAGTTCTCCCCGGGGGTGTGAGAGTTCTCCTGGGAATGTGGGAGTTCTCCTGGGAATGTGGGAGTGTGGGAGTTGTTCCCAGCAAGCCAGGGAGTGTGGGAGATCTCCCCGGGAGTTCTGCCCAGGATTGTGGGAGTTCTCTCCAGGAGTGGACGAATGTGGGAATTCTCCCTGGGATCGTGGTGGCACAGTGGTTAGCACCACTGCCTCACAGCACCAGGGACCCAGGATCGATTGGGTCACCGTCTGTGCGGAGTTTGCACATTCTCCCCACGTCTGCGTGGGTTTCCTCCGGGTGCTCCGGTTTCCTTTTACAGTCCAAAGCTGTGCAGGTTGGGTGGATTGGCCGTGCTAAATTGTCCCTTAGTGTCCAAAGATGTGGAAGTTAGGTGGCTGGTAAATATGTGGGGTTACAGTGATGGGGCGGGGAAGGGGGCCTGGTTAAGATACTCCGTCAGAGGGTTGGTGCAGAGGACACAATGGCTTCTTTAGCACAGTTGGGGTTCTATGATCTACACACAGGTACACAGCCAGGCTGCAAGGGAGGAAATGGTTCAAATAGAATGCTTAATTTCACCTACTGTGTTGGAACGGTCGAAATTCTTGAATCCACGCAACTGCCTGGAGAGGCCCAGGCCCTGGGCACGACAGAGTGATGTTAAAAATCTGCACGGCAGCAAAGTAGGGGACGTCAAGGTGGCAAATTCTGTTTTGTCTCCTCGATGAGCTCGATTCCTGCTTTGGCCTGCAGGTCAGTGGGAAATCAGAGCTGCAAAACACAAAACGGGGTCAGAGGGTCAGAGCAAAGAGGAAACAAGGCAGGAACTGTCCTCCTGAGCTGGCCCCGGGGTTGCCGGGCGATGCTGCTTCCTGCAGGGAATGCTGGGAGTGTGCTCCACTGCAAGGGCTGCCCCCCGCAAGAGTGGACTTCAGCTGTGCCGGGGGGGGGGCAGAGAAGCTGTACCTTTGGCAGAGAGGGTCGGGGGAAATTTAATCAGTGCGTTCAGGAAGGAGCTTCGTGTAATCTCTACAGCGCAGAAGGAGGCCGTTCGACCCATCGAGCCTGCACAGACAACTATCCCACCCAGGCCCTATCCCCATAACGCCACACGTTAACCCTGCTAATCCCCCTGATGTTAAGGGCGAGTTAGCATGGCCAACCCACCTCACCTTAGCTGATGAAGATAGGTTGAACAGACTGGGTCTGTACTCATTAGAGTTTAGAAGGCTGAGGGGGGAGTGGGGGGGATCTTATAGAGACTTACAAGATAATGAAGGGGATGGATAGGTTAGAGGTCGAGAGATTCTTCCCGCTTAGAAAGGAAACCAGAACTAGGGGGCACAGCCTCAAGATAAGGGAGGGACAGTTTAGAACGGAGTTGAGGAGGAACTTCTTCACTCAAAGGGTGGTGAATCTCTGGAATTCTCTGCCCATTGAAGTGGTGGAGGCTGCCTCGCTGAAGATATTTAAGTCACGGGTAGATAGGTTTTTGGTAGGCAAGGGGATTAAGGGTTATGGGGAAAAAGCGGGAATGTGGAACTGATCCACTTCACATCAGCCATGATCTTATTGAATGGCGGGGCAGGCTCGAGGGGCTAGATGGCCTACTCCTGCTCCTATTTCTTATGTTCTTAACCTGCACATCTTTGGACACTAAAGGACAATTTAGCATGGCCAATCCACCTAATCTGCACTAACCTTTGGACATTAAGGGGCAGTTTAGCCAATTTAGTCTGTCACCTGTAGCTTGAGGGCACCACTCCACATCGAACATGGCTGATCACGGATCTCTCCCACTTTTACCACCAACTACTGGCGCGCTTGGAAGGATTTGACAGGCTGAGGTTCTGTTTTGGCCATGTCATGAATGCCCCTTCCATGACCATCGAGTCCAAGAACAAAGAACAACACAGCACGGGAAACAGGCCCTTCGGCCCAATGAGCCTGCGCCGCCATTGTGAGTCCCCTCTTCCACCCGTGACCCTTGTCTATGCTTGTGGCACTCCACATTGGAAACCAGACTGAGGGGAGACTAATTTAGGGACAATTTGTTACACCCATTAGCCTAAGGGCACATCTTTGGGGTGTGGGAGGAAACCGGAGCGCCCGGAGGAAACCCACGCAAGCACAGGGAGAATGCGCAAACCCCCACAAGACACCGGCCCAAATCCACGTATCTGCTCAGCAAACAGGGATAGTCCTGGGTCGGGACTTGAACCTGGAGCTTTTGGCTCAGAGACGGGGACATTAACCCCACTGCACCACAGGACGATAATGGTGAGAGCCAACCGAACTGTGACATATCTTCTTTGGCATCGAACGTTGCCTGGCAATCCTTTGGTGAAAGTCTTCGGGACATTCTTTTTGTGATGTGAAAGGTACAACTCTCGGTGTAAGCTGTTGCTGTGTAAATGCCAATGTTAATCTTGGTCATGTTAAACTGTCAAAACAAGGTGAAGTCAGAGAGAGTTTTGGCCTTTAGCCAAAGGCAGCGTTGTGGAGCTTCTGACAACCTTTCTGCTACATTCTGTTGTTTATTAACTCAGGAAGTGGCTTCAGTAAATACACGATTGAGGCTTTAAATTTATTTACGATTTCAAGCTCACGTCTCAAGAATTGCACAAAGACTTAAGCGCCTCAAGTCTCTAATGTTTTTTGCCTGTGTTGTGCGTGTCTGGAGGGAGGTCATCCATGCTCTATTTACACATTTTTATGCATGAAGATACGGCATCCCTCTCCAAATGGAAAGAAATACGCTGCTTTACACACCAATGGATCTTTAGTCTCGGCACCATGAGGTTTGGAACACCACATGACTGCATCACGGTGGCACAGTGGGTTAGCGCTGCTGCCTCTCAGCGCCAGGGACCTGGGTTCAATTCAGCCTTGGGTGACAGCCAGTGCGCAGGTTCTCCCCAGTGTCTGCATGGATTTCCTCCAGGTGTTCCCGGTTTCCTCCTGCACTCCAAAGATATACAGGTTAGGTGGATTGGCCATGCTAAATTGCCCCTTAGTGTCCAAAGATGTGCAGATTAGATGGATTGGCCATGCTAAATTGCTCCTTAGTGTCCAAAGGAGTGCAGGTTAGATGGATTGGCCATGCTAAATTATCCTTAGTGCCCAAAGATGTGTAGGTTAGGTGGATTGGCCATGCTAAATTGTCCCTTAGTGTCCAAAGATGTGCAGGTTGTGTGGATTGGCCATGCTAACTTGTCTCTTAGTGTCCAAAGATGTACAGAGTTGGTGGATTGGCCATGCTAAATTATCCTTAGTGTCCAAAGATGTGCAGGTGAGGTGGATTGGCCATGCTAAATTATCCTTAGTGTCCAAAGATGTGCAGGTTAGGTGGATTGGCCATGCTAAATTGCCCCTTAGTGTGCAAAGATGTACAGAGTAGGTGGATTGGCCATGCTAAATTTCCCCTTACGTTACTTACAGTACAGAAGGAGGCCATATAGCCCATCGAGCCTCCACCGACAGCAATCCCAGCCAGGTCCTACACCCGGAACCCCACATATTTACCCTATTACTCCCTCTGACACTAAGGGGCAATTTCGCATGGCCAAACCACCTGACCTGCACATCTTTGGGGTGTGGGAGGAAACTGGATGTGGGAAAGCAAAACCACATCTTTTTTTTTGTCAATGTCGCACTCCAGTCTCACCCCAGCTCCTCTGACCAATGGGGTGGCTAAGGGGGGGACTCAGGATCTGAGAGTGCTTCCAGCGGGCACGGAGGGACTGGGCGGGCAGGGACCATGCCACTTATTGTCAGGTTTGCTTTGTGTTGGGTCGAACTCTTTCTCCTTCATTTCTGGGGCTGGCTGAATTGGTCATATCTCTGAAACACTCTCTACTTTGTGGACACCCAGTTCAGCAATTATTTTTTATTCATTCCTGGGACATGGGCATCGCTGGCTGGGCCAGCATTTATTGCCCATCCCTAGTTGCCCGAGGGCAGTTGAGAGTCAACCACATTGCTGTGGCTCTGGAGTCACATATAGGCCAGACCGGGTAAGGACGGCAGATTTCCTCCCTTGAAGGAACATTAGTGACCCAAATGGGTTTTTCCGACAATGATTTCATGGTCATCAGTAGATTCTTAACTCCAGGTTTTTTTTATTGAGTTTACATTCCACTGTCTGCTGTGGCGGGATTCGAACCCTGTTCTCCAGAACGTTAAGGTTTATTTATTCGTCACAAAGTAGGCTTACATTAACACTGCAATGAAGTTACTGTGAAAATCCCCTAGTTGCCACACTCGGGTAATCCCCTAGTTGCCACAGTTGGCAACTAGACAAATCCCCTAGTTGCCACACTTGGCGCCTGCTCGGGTACACACTGAGGGAGAATTCGGTTTGGCCAATCCACCTAACCTGCACATCTTTGGACTGTGGGAGGCAACCCACGCAGACACGGGGAGAATGTGCAAACTCCACACAGGCAGCGACCCGAGCCGGGAATGGAACCCAGGTCCCTGGCGCTGTGAGACAGCAGTGCTGACCCACTGTGCCACCCAGCTGCCCAAGCGTTTTGTGCAGGAGATTGTTCCTGTGTAAGTGCGGTCTTGCTCTTTGACTGCAATGAATGTCAGCGTGTAAGGTCCTGACCCTTTCCTGTGTGTGTGTGTGTGTGTGTGTGTGTGTGTTCGTATGTGTGTATGTATATGTGTGTGTGTGCGTGTGCGTATTTGTGAGTGTGTGCGTGTGTGCATCCGTGTGCATGTGTTTGTGAGTGTGTGTGTGTGTGTGTGTGAGACGACCATATGGCTGGTGAGGTTTGGAGACTGTGATCACTCTGTCACACTGTTGGAAGGTGATAAAGTTGTACGTGAGATTTTGACGCCATTTGGGGTATTTCTGAGCTTGTTAGTGTGCCTCTCCGCAGTGGTTTATTTTCATTAATGAGTTCACCAGAAAAACCACCTTATGTCCTGAAAAACATATTTTTCTTCTTGCTCTTGGAGTTCACATGAGGTGTGTGCTGCGTGGGGCGTGGCAATCCTCTCGAGCTATTTATTCACTGACTGATGAACATGTGTGTGTCGGTGGCTCATTCTCTTTGGGGAGGTGATGGGCCTGTGGTGTTATCGCCAGGCCATTAATCCAGAAACCCGGCTAACGTTCCGGGGACCTGGGTTCGAATCCCACCACGCCAGGAATTCAAATTCAATAAAAAATATCAGGAATGACAAATGATCGTGAAACCATTGTTGGAAAAACCCGCCTGGTTCACTCATGCCCCTTTAGGGAAGGAAATCTGCCGTCCTTACCGGGTCTGGCCTACGTGTGACTCCAGAGCCACGGCCACGGGGTTAACAACCCACCAAGGGCAACTAGGGCTCATAGAATCCTACAGTGCAGAAGGAGGCCGTTCGGCCCATCAAGTCGGCACCTACCACAACTCCTATCCCGATAAGTCCATGCGTTTACCCGAGTTAGTGTCCCTAACAATTTCCCTTGGACTGTGGGAGGAAACCAGAGCACCGGGAGGAAACCCATAGGGAGACTGTGTGAACTCCGCACGGATGGTGACCCGAGGCCGGAATTGAACCCGAGTTCCCCGGTGCTGTGCTAACCACTGTGCCAGCGTGCCGCCCCGAAGTTGTCACCAGTGCGCTAGCTCTTGGAAAGATAAGCGCAATTATCCTCAGTGTTGCTTCCCGATAGGCCCGAACAATTTTTCATTTTCAGTATTTATGCAATTTCCCCTTTGAAAGTTATTATTGAATTTGCTGCCTTTCAGGGAGGGGGGGTATGGCCATTTTAACTTCAAGGCTGCACCTTCAATGAAGAAGCAGTCTGATAAAAATATTATCGGGCGGGTGTGTTGGGCCTCGTGCCATTTTCTTTCACTCATTCATGGGACAGGGGCGCCGCTGGCTGGTCAGTATTTATCGCCCATCCCTACTTGGAGGGCAGTTGAGAGTCAGCCCTGTTGCCGTGGCTCTGGAGTCACACGTAGGCCAGACCGGGTAAGGACGGCAGATTTCCTTCCCTAAAGGGACATGAGTGAACCAGGTGGGTTTTTCCAACAATGGTTTCACGGTCATTTGTAATTCCTGATATATTTTATTGAGTTCAAATTCCTGCCATGGTGGGATTCGAGTCCGGGTCCCTGGAGCATTAGCCGAGTTTCTGGATAGGTGGATTGGCCATGCTAAATTGCTCCTTAATATCCAAAGATGTGTAGGTTAGGTGGATTGGCCATGGTAAATTGCCCCTTAGTGTCCAAAGATGTGCAGGTTAGATGGATTGGCCATGCTAACCTGCCCCTTAGTGTCCAAAGATGCGTAGGTTAGGTGGATTGGCCATGCTAAATTGTCCCTTAGTGTCCAAAGATGCGTAGGTTAGGTGGATTGGCCATGTTAAATTGTCCCTTAGTGTCCAAAGATGTGCAGGTTAGGTGGATTGGCCATGCTAAATTGTCCCTTAGTGTCCAAAGATGCATAGGTTAGGTGGATTGGCCATGTTAAATTGTCCCTTAGTGTCCAAAGATGTGTCGGTTAGGTGGATTGGCCATGCTAAATTGCCCCTTAGTATCCAAAGATGTGTAGGTTAGGTGGATTGGCCATGCTAAATTGCCCCTTAGTGTCCAAAGATGTGTAAGTTAGGTGGATTGGCCATGCTAAATTGTCCCTTAGTGTCCAAAGATGTGTAGGTTAGGTGGATTGGCCATGCTAAATTGCCCCTTAGTGTCCAAAGATGTGTAAGTTAGGTGGATTGGCCATGCTAAATTGCCCCTTAGTGTCCACGATGTGCAGGTTAAGTGGATTCACACGTAGGTATGGATGGCAGATTTCTTTCTCTAAAGGACATTAGTGAACCAGATGGGTTCTCCTGATTATCGACAATGGCCATCAGTAGATTCTTTGATGAAAATTTTACCGCCCTGCTCGCAACAGGAATCGGAGCGGGCGTGGGGACAGGAAAATGGAGAAGTCCACTGACTTCAGGTGGGATTTTCCTGATCTTAGGACGAGTGAGGCCATAAAATCCCACCCTTAGTTTCAGAAAATTTGTGTTAGAGAATCGTAGAATCCCTACAGTGCAAAAGGAGACCATTCGGCCCTTTGCACCAACCAGAATCCCACTCAGGCCCTATCCCTCTAACACCACGTATTGACATGAGGGTCAAAGGGTAAAAGCAAATTACTGTGGATGCTGGAATCTCAAACCAAAAGGGAAAACGCTGGAAAATCTCAGCGGGTCTGGCAGCAACTGTAAGGAGAGAAAAGAGCTGATGTTTCGAGTCCAAAGATGACCCAAAGCTTTGACAAAAGGTCATCGAAACGTCAATTCTTCCCTCTCTGCTGCCAGACCTGCTGGGATTTTCCTGCATTTTCTCTTTTGGTGACACGAGGGAGAATTTAGCACGGCCAATCCACCCAAACTGCACATCTTTGGACCTTGGGAGGAAACCGGAGCAGACGGAGGAAACCCACGCAGACACAGGGGGGAGAATGTGAAAACTCTGCACAGACAGTGACACCCAGGCCGGAATTGACCCCGGATCCCTGGCACTGTGAGCGTTGCTCCTCATCGAATTTGAATTGACCATCTGCCGTGGTGGGATTTGAACCCAGGTCCCCCGGAACATTAGCCGAGTGTCTGGATCAATTGTCTAACAAAAATAGTACTAGCCCATCACCCCCACTATCGCTTTCATCTACAATAAAGAAAGGGCAGATTAAAGGATTTCTTAAAAGTATCGCCTGCGACAGTTCTCATGAGGAGCGATTAGTTTGGAGAATAAGGATTCACTTACTCTTCTGGGTCAGCCACATTCACTTCACACCCAGGGTCGTCGTGGGAAACCTTGTGCGACCAGCAACATGTCATCGAGTTGCTGTAATCCACAAAGCACTTCAGATCTTGATTCCCTATTTCCAAGGAGAGTTGGGGGAAAAGGGGTAAAAATAAAAAGAGAATTATCCAAGGGTTGCAAAGTCACTTCACTGGGGCAGCATGGGGGTTAGCACTGCTGCCTCACAGTGCCAGGGACCCAGGTTCAATTCTTGGGTCACTTGGAGTCTGCACATTCTCCCCGTGTCTGTGTGGGTTTTCACCAGGTTTCCTCCCACAGTCTGAAAGACGTGCTGGTTAGGTGCATTGGGCCGCGCTAAATTCTCTCTGTGTACCAAAAACAGGCACCGGAGTGTGGCGACTGGGGGATTTTCACAGTAACTTCATTGTGGTGTTAATGTAAGCCTACTTGTGACACTCACAGTAACTTCATTCTATGCGTCTGTTGGTCCTCCGTAATAAGAATATTGGTTGAGCTTCATTTAGGGACTTCTGTTATTTATTTATTAGTGTCACGAGTAGGCTTGTATTAACACTGCAATGAAGTTACTGTGAAAATCCCCCTAGTCGCCACACTCCGGTGCCTGTTCGGGAACACTGAGGGAGAATTTAGCATGACCAGTGCACCTAACTTGTACATCCTTGGGTCTGTGGGAGGAAACCAGTGCACCAGGCGGAAACCCACGCAGACACGGGGAGAATGTGCAGACTTCACACAGACAGTGACCCGAGCTGGGAATTGAACCCGGGTCCCTGGTGCTGTGAGGCAGCAGTGCTAACCAAGGTAGTGCTGAGTCTGGTTAGGTGCATTGACCAGGATGGCAGATTTTCTTTCTCTGCGAGGGTGAACCAGATGGATTTTTACAACACTCGATGGTCAGGGAGGCCAGCTTTTAACTCAAGGTTTGTGGATTGAATTGAAATTCCACCGTGGTGGGACTTGAACCATCGTTCCCCAGTGCATTAGTCGGGGTTTCTGGATTAATAGTCCAGTGACCATTACTACTGTGCCATCATTGTGGTAGTGAACAGCACACCCCAGCAGTAGAGATTTCTCCTGAGTTGTCTGCTGGGTTTATTAGAAGCAATGACATAATCATAGGGCAGGATTTTCTAGCTGCATTTGACCCAAGACCGGAAAGTCCATCCCGAGAACAACAGATTTTTCCATGGTCCGCTTCTCCACCCACTATGATTGGAGGGCGGGATGGGAAAACTCTAGTTTTGAGCTCAACCACATGTGAAAACGTCTTCTTGATGATGTTAGGGAGCAGATCAAAAATGCAAAGGTTTATTCGGAAGTTAGACCAGACCCAAACTGTTTTTGATTTTGACCTTCGTGTGGGGATAAGGTGTTTAACTCCAGGTGTGATTCTGTTGACACACTAGGAAGCTTTTATCAAAGCAAACTTTATTTCACAATACTGTTCAACTGTAACAAATGAATTAGCTCAACTTTTAGCTTAATAGGTGCAAATCTTAACAGCTAACCTATCTCTATTAGTTCCAATTTAAGCAATATTCCTCACAGCGTTAAACTCCTCTTCAAAATCTGTAAGCAAACAAAACGGGCTTATGTGCTTTACTTGTTAATAGTCTGAGAGTGGGATTTTATGGCCTCGCTTGCCCCAAAACCGTAAAACAGTACTTGAGATCAACACATCTTTCCCGCTCTGATTTCCATGGTGGACAGGGCAGTAAAATTTTGGCCTTAGAGTTAGACACTGCTGGAGAGAGAGAAAGAGAGATGTCTGTTTTCTGATAGCTGCCAAGCAGCTGTCTCTATAGAGAGAGGGGAAGATATCTTTTGTTCCTTCTAGACCCTGTCTGCTTTTCCTCTGTAAACTTAACTCCTCCCTTAAGCACATGGCTCTGTCTCTTGTCAATCAACATAATCGAAACCCTATTCTGAAATCCTGGATCAGGGCCGGGGTGGTATGTGGGGAGAAACCAAAAATAAACAGAAAAATGCATTCAATCAGATTAAAACAAACGCTGCATTGGCCAACGTCAATTAGTAGCCTGCATTCTCGGCCTGTGAGCTACCTGCTGCAGACAATTGGGCACCGAGCCAACAGGGCTGAATTTTAAACATACCCCTTCCAACAAAAATGACAAACATTCCAAAAAAACAGAGAAAAACATTTGCTTACGCACCTCTGTGACATCCAAGGCCAGGTGACCACAAGGAAGCAATGAGGGCAATGAGCCTGAACTGAAATCCTTTCATCTTTTGCTGATACTGTAGAAACACAGAAAAAAAAAGGTAAAACTGATGACCCTTCCTTACGTTTAATCCATCCAATGGGGTGGATAAGGAGAGGACACTTGATGCCCTGGAATCATTTAACCCATCCAGAGCCCTCGTCTGATCCCATTGCAAGTTTCTCGGCTCATTGGTTACGTGGAGTGGCTGCTGCTTTCACACCAGCTCAACCTGTCCATCTTTCAACCATTACGTAGCCTTACCTCTCCCTATCTCTGGAACCTTCTCCAGTATTTCAGCCTTCCTCCCAACCCTCCCCATCTCTGTGCAATCTGGTGGTCGCTGTGAGACCTGTTGCCTTTACTCAAACAAACATCTTTTAACGTTACAGCTCAGTCACTAGTACAGTGGAACACAGCCTAAAATTGAAGCTTTTAAGTTTATTTATTTAGAACATAGAACACTACAGCACAAACAGGCCCTTCGGCCCATGAGTTGCGCCGATCACATCAACCCCACCAACCTACAGACCTATCTATAACCCTCAATCTCATTAAACCCCATATACTCATCCAGAAGTCTTTTAAAAGACCCCAGCGAGTTCGCCTCCACCACCATTGACGGCAGCCAATTCCATTCACTCACTCAGCACCCTCTGAGTGAAAAACTTACCCCTAACATCACTTCTGAACTTCCCTCCCTGTACCTTAAATCTGTGTCCTCTCGTAGCAACCATTTCAACCCGGGGAAATAGTCTCTGAGAGTCCACCCTATCTATTCCTCTCAACATTTTGTAAACTTCTATCAGGTCGCCTCTCAACCTTCGTCTCTCCAGGGAAAAGAGTCCCAGCTTCCTCAACCTAACTTCATAAGGCATGCCTCCCAGTCCCGGCAACATCCTTGTAAATCTCCTCTGTACCCTCTCAATAGCTTCTACATCTTTCCTATAGTGAGGCGACCAGAACTGCGCACAATACTCTAAATGAGGTCTTATAAAGTTGCAGCATTACCTCCCGACTCCTAAACTCAATCCCTCGATTAATGAAGGCCAGTACACCATACGCCTTCTTGACCACCTCCTCCACCTGCGAGGCCGATTTAAGAGTCCTGTGGACCCGGACCCCTAGATCCTTCTGCTCTTCAACACTACTAAGACTCCTGCCCTTGATAGTGTACTCGTTCATCCCGTTGGTTCTGCCAAAATGGACGACTACGCATTTATCCGCGTTGAAGTCCATCTGCCACTTCTCCGCCCAATCCTGCATCCTATCTATGTCCTGCTGCAACTTTTGCCATCCTTCCAGACCATCCACAACACCACCGACCTTAGTGTCATCAGCGAACTTACTTACCCATCCCTCCACTTCCTCATCCAGGTCATTTATGAAAATGACAAACAACAAGGGCCCCAGAACAGATCCTTGAGGCACTCCGCTGGTGACTGACCTCCATTCAGAAAAAGCCCCATCCACAACCACTCTCTGCCTTCTGCAGGCAAGCCAGTTCTGGATCCACAAGGCCAAAGGCCCTTGGATCCCATGCCCTCTCACCTGTTGAAACTAGGCTCCGCCTCTTTAGAATGAATGTGCCTTATTTATTAACAAACAAGAGCCATTTAAAAGGTGATGTAGCTATTTAAAAGGTGATGTATTTGTGTCACAAGTGGGCTTACGTTAACATGGCAATGAAGTTACTGCGACAACCCCCCAGTTGCCACACTCCAGCGCCCGTTCTGGCGCACTGAGGGAGAATTTAGCACGGCCAATCCACCCTAACCAGCACAGTCTTTCAGACTGTGGGAGGAAACCGGAGCACCCGGAGGAAACCCACGCAGACACGGGGGAGAACGTGCAGACTCCGCACAGGCAGTGACTCAAGCCGGGAATCGAACCCGGCTCCCTGGCGCTGTGAGACAGCCGTGCTAATCACAAGTGCCACCATTTCGTCTGGCGTCTGGCCTCTTTAAGGGGCAATCTTTTGAAAGTGTCACCTGACCCGAACTGACCAACCGGGGACCAACTTCATAGAATCCCTGCAGTTCAGAAAGAGGCCATTTGGCCCATCGAGTCTGCACTGACCACAATCCAACCCATTCCCTATCCCAATATCCCGACATAGTTACGCGCTAATCCCTCTAACCTACGCATCTCAGGACACCGAGGGCAATTTTAGCATGGTTAATCAACCTAACCCGCACGTCTTTGGACTGTGGGAGGAAACCCAGGCAGACACGAGGAGAATGTGCAAACTCCACACAGACAGTGACCCGAGCTGGGAATCGAACCCAGGTCCCCGGAGCTGTGAAGCAGCAGTGCTAACCCACTGTGCTACCGTGCCGCCTGGCCTTGTCGCAGCGGTTTGACCCTGGACTTGCCTGAGCTTGTCCCAGCAGTTTGATCCTGGAATCACCTCTGACTGCTTTGAGTCTGCATCACCTTTTAAATAGCTCTTGTTTGTTAATAAATAAGGCACATTCATTCTAAAGAGGCGGAGCCTAGTTTCAACAGCCGGCAAAAATAGACTGGCCATTGGCTTTTATTCCAACCACGAACAGAAAACTGAACCTTGGTTTCGTGCATTGAGTAAACACAACACAAGATACCATCACAGTTCGGCTTGCACTGTGAAACTGATAAGTTTCACCACTGTTCTTAGTTTTTGACTCTGATCTGTGTCTGACTACATCAGAACCTCAACTGAAGCCAAATTCACATTTGGCCATTTCACCCAGGGTCTCATCCTGCTTTTCCATTCATACAAAACTAGAAGCAGGCCCTTCAAGCCTGCTCTGCCATTCACTTCTATCATTGCTAATCATCAAATTCAATATCCTGATCCCCCCACCTTCCCCCCCCACCATATCCCTCGATCCCTTTAGCCCCAAGAGTTTTATCGAATTTCTTCTTGGAATCGCGCAACGCTTTGGGCTCAACTACTTCCTGTGGGAGTGAATTCACCGCCCTCTGGGGGAAAAGGTTCTCCTCACCTCAGTCCTAAAAGACTCTTGTCCTCAAATTCTGACCCCTCGTTCTGGACTCCCCCACCATCGGGAACATGCTTTCTGAACCTACCCTGTCCAAACCTGTTAGAATTTTATAAGTTTCTATGAGATCCTCTCTCTTCTAAACTCCAGTGAATACAATCCTAACTGATTTAGTCTCTCCTCATATGACAGACCTGCCATCCCTGGAATCAGCCTGGTAAACCCTCACTATACTCTCTCTATAGCAAGGACATCCTTCCTCAGATAAGGACACCAAAACTGCACACAATATTCCAGGTGTGGCCTCACCAACGCCCTATACAATTGCAGCAAAACCTCCCTATCCCTATACTCAAATCCTCTCGCTATGAAGGCCAACACACCATTTGCCTTCTTTACTGCCTGCTGTACCTGCACGCTAACTGGCATGGTAGCACAGTGGTTAGGGCGGCACGGTAGCACAGTGGTTAGCACTGCTGCTTCACAGCTCCAGGGTCCTGGGTTCGATTCCCGGCTCGGGTCATTGTCTGTGTGGAGTTTGCACATTCTCCTCGTGTCTGCGTGGGTTTTCTCCGGGTGCTCCGGTTTCCTCCCACAGTCCAAAGATGTGCGGGTTAGGTTCATTGGCTATGCTAAAATTGCCCCTTAGTGTCCTGGGATGTGTAGGTTAGAGGGATTAGCAGGTAAAATGTGTAGGGATATGGGGATAGGGTCTGGGTGGGATTGTGTTTGGTGCAGACTCAATGGGCCGAAGGGTCTGTTTCTGCACTGTAGGGTTCTAACTTTCAGTGACTGTTGCACGAGGACTCCAAGGTCTCGTTGAGTATCCACTTGTCTCAATTTACACCCATTCAAATAATAATCTGTCTTCCTATTATTGCTACCAAAGTAGATATTTATCCACATTATACTGCATCTGCCATGCAGATGGCCGCACACTCAGCCTGTTCTAATCACACTGAAGCATCTCAGTATCCTCCCCACAGCTCACCCTCCCATCCGACTTTGTACCATCTGCAAATTTGGAGATAATACATTCAGTTCCCCCTTCCAAATCATTAATATATAATGTGAACGGTTGGGGATCTGGCACAGATCCCCTCTGTTACCCCACTAGGCACTGACTGCCAATTGGAAAAAGACCCATTTATGCCAACTGTTTGCTTCCTATCTGCTAACCAGCTTTCTACCCATCTCAAGACATTACCTGCAATCCCATGTACTTTAACTTTACATTGAAGTCTGTTCTGTGTGACCTTGTCCAAAGCTATCTGAAAGTCTAAATAAACGCCAGTTCTCCTTTGCCATTTTACTTTAAATCTCAAAGAATTCCAATAAATGCATCAAGCATAATTTCCCTCTTGTAAATCCATGCTGACTTTGTCTGATTACACCATTCCCTCCCAAATGCTGATGATAGACTTCCCCAGTACCAATGTTAAGCTCACTGCTCTGTAGTTCCCTGTTTTCTCTTTACCTCCCTTTTTGAATGGCATTAGTTACCCTCCAATCCGTAGGAACTATTTCAGAGTCCAAAGCGTTTTGGAAAATAACCATCTAGCTACATTCTGCACCTTCTCCTTTCCTTCTTCCCTGTGTATTCTATGAATGGTATGCTCTGTAGCGTGCAAGAAACAATACTTTTCACTATATCCCAATACATGTGACAGTAACAAATCGAATCAACCCTACCATACATACACTGATGGTCAGGACAGATCAAAACTGGTCCCATTCCTCTGGCTATTTAAGGGTTTATTAGACCCTTGTCAGACCCCACTTGGAGTACTGTGCGCAGTTCTGGTCGCCTCACTACAGGAAGGATGTGGAAGCTATTGAGAGGGTGACGAGGAGATTTACAAGGATGTTGCCTGGATTGGGAAGCATGCCTTATGAAGACAGGTTGAGGGAGCTAGGTCTCTTCTCCCTGGAGAGACGGAGGTTGAGAGGCGACCTGATAGAGGTTTATAAAACATTGAGAGGTATAATAGGGCGGATTCTCGGAGGCTATTTCCCAGGGGCTGAAATGGTCGCTACGAGAGGACACAGGTTTAAGGTGCTGGGAAGCAAGTACAGAGGAGATGTCAGGGGTAAGTTTATCACTCAGAGGGTGGCGAGTGAGTGGAATCGGCTGCCATCGGTGGTGGTAGAGGCGAACTCACTGGGGTCATTTAAAAGACTTCTGGATGAGTACATGGGATTTAATGGGATTGGGAGTTACAGATAGTTCTATGGCCTGGTAGATATGGATGTGTTCGGCGCAACTTGTGGGCCGAAGGGCCTGTTTGTGCTGTAGTGTTCTATGTTCTATGTTGTCTGGAGTTTGTCATCAGTTATTTAGTAGCCGAGGGAACCTCCCATCAAATTTCTTCTTCAAAAACAAGGGGTGCAACTTTCCAGCTACGTGACCCCCATCCCCCTGTAACCGTCTCCCCCAACCATAAAATCTCAAACCCAAGATCAACGGGACTTCCTATGGTCTGCTGAGTTTCCTGTCCCACCCGCTACGATTCCCGAGGCAGAGGGTAGGGGGCGACGGGAAATTTACGGCCAAGGGGCTGAATTTTCTGGCCACCCCCCCAAAAATGAGGTCAATGGGACCTTCACACGGTCTACTGCCCCTGGGTGGGGCAGGGAAGTTTCCTGCCAAGAATGGAGCCTTGAGGGTGCTGTCATTTCCCAGCACGTCCCTGAGTGGGGGCGGGGGGGGGTGGAGGGGGAGCCCCAGAACTGAAACACGGTCCTGTTGACTTTGCTTCGATCGTGCAGTCATTTGGCGAAAAGCCATTCTCTGTTGCTGTTTGTTTACAAAAAGAAAACAAAGCGAAAGAAAGCGAAAGCCAACCCCCGACCTCCGTTATCTACCAATCAAGCGCCCACATCTCTTCACAAAGGCTCGGCCGAGTGAAACTTGTCAGCGCGATAGCGTCTTGTGGGCGACGGGGCAAGAGCAACAAAATGGAGGTTTCAGTCAGTATCTTGTGCACAGTTAACAAAAATAACCATGCAGTCGTGTGAAGGGTAAGCGGTTGAGGTTCTCGAATATTTCTGATACGAAGGGAGAGAGAGAGAGAGAGAGAGAGAGAGAGAGAGGCCATTTTAAGCTGTAGTGAAGCCTGCAATTTGACCATTACCTCTCGGTAACCCCTTCAAACTCTTCAAATCAATCTTATTTGCAAAAAGCAACAGAAACCGATGTGTGAATTTCCTGCATTTAGACATGTTTTGTTTCACAAGTACAGCAAATTTAGTGAGGGGACACGGTGTCCATAATAAACAACTAAGGAAATCTCTGGTCCAAATATAACCTCAATAATTGCTTTGCGCTAATGTCTTAGAGAAGGGGGAGGCCCTGGTATAGGGGTAATTACACTGAGGCCCAGGCCAATCGAAATTAGAAGTGGAAGTAGGCCATTTGGCCCTTCGGGCCTGCTGTCCCATTCATTTTGATCATTACTCAGAGAGTGGTTAGGGTGCGGAATACACTGCCTGCTGTGGTAGTCGAGTCGGACACTTGAGGAACTTTCGAGCGGTTTTGGATAGGCACTTGGAGCACACGGGAATGATAGGGAGTGGGATAGCTTGATCTTGGGTTTGGACATAGCTCGGCACAACATCGAGGGCCGAAGGGCCTGTACTGTTCTATGTTCTGTGGTTCGTCATCGAATTCAATATCCTGACTCCCCCCAGCCCCCTTCCTTCCTTATCCCGTGATCACTTTAGCCCCAAGAGCTATTTCTAATTTCTTCTTGAAATCACGCAACGTTTTGGCCTCAGCTACTTCCTGTGGGAGTGAATTCCACACATTCACCACCCTCTGGGTGACAAAATTTCTCCTCACCTCAATTTACCCCTTGTCCTCAAACTATGACCCCTAGTTCTGGACTTCTCCCACCATCAGGAACATTCTTTCTGAATCTATCCTCTCTAACCCCGTCAGAATTTTATAAGTTTCTATAAGATCCCCTCTCACTCCTCTAAACTCCAGTGAATATAATCCTAACCGACAAGTTTGTAGTATCACTTAGAGAACCAACTCCACTTTCTAGAGAATTTGGCCAATAAATTTAGTCATAGAGAAAGTAGGCCAAGGCTTTGCTCTGAATTGGAAAAAGTTTGAAGTTTATTTATTAGTGTCACAAGTCGGCTTACATTAACACTGCAATGAAGTAACTGTGAAAATCCCTTAGTCGCTACACTCCAGCGCCTGTTCGGGTACAGTGAGGGAGAACTTAGCATGGCCAATGCACCCTAACCAGCACGTCTCTCTGTCAGTGGGAGGAAACCAGGGCACCCGGAGGAAACCCCATGCAGACACGGGGACAATGTGCCAACTGCAAGCAGACAGTGACCGAAGCCAGGAATCGAGCCCAGGCCTCTGGTGCTGCGAGGTATCAGTGCCACCCCGAACAATGTACCTGAACAGTGTGGCAACTGGAGGATTTTCACAGTAACTTCATCGCAGTGTTAATGTAAGTCTAATTGCGACGCTACTGTCCAAAAAAAAAAGTTTAAACTTTATCGTGGGAGAAAGGTGAGAAAGTGGAACTCTCTACTGCATGGAACGCTTTCTGAAAGGCAAAATTGTAATAGTATTTTGTGCTGTTCTATTGTCTGTGTAATTCTGTGCAACACCCCCTTCCCCACCCCCTTCTCTAGCCTGTGAGGTCTAAACCCACATCTTAAACAATCTGATGGCTTCAACTTTGGATTGTTTATATCGATTGCAGATAAGGGGGAGGCCACGTATCTGAATATAGCATTCACTGGTGGCCGTGGAAGTCTTCACAAGCGCAAAGATAGCACAATGACTTATATAGAAAGTATGCCTGATCAAAGTCAGAACAGAGACAACTCGTGATATCCCGAGAATGCAAAACATGATGATAAAAGAAAGAAAGACTTGGGTCTATATATCACCTTTCCTGACCTTGGGACGTCCCAAAGTCTTTCAGAATCAGTGTTTAATTTCTAATTTTTGTTTCAATGGTTTGCGGCTGGTGGGGAGGGGCTAGTATTTATTGGCCACCCTTCATTACCCCAGAGAAGGCACAACCCAGCGGCTTGTTGGGGCCAGTTCAGAGGGTTTTCATCCTGATGGTCCCTGGATAGGGTGCAGGCCGTTTAAAACTGAGATCCCGAGAAACATCACGGGGGTCCCTGCAGTGCAGAAGGAGGCCACTCGGCCCATCGATCTGCGCCGACCACAATCCCACCCAGGCCCTATCTCCACAACTCCATTTATTTATCCTAGCTTGTCCCTCTGACACTAAGAGGCGATTTAGCATGGTCAATCCACCTAACCAAACTTCTTAGAATCATAGAATTCCTACAATGCAGAAGGAGGCCATTCAGCCCATCGAGTCTGCACCAACCACAATACCACGCAGGCCCTATCTCCATAACCCCATGTATTTATCCGAGCTTGAATCTCTGAGACTAAGAGGCAATTTAGCATGGCCAATCCATCTAACCTAACTTCTTAGAATCATAGAAACCCTACAGTGCACAAGAGGGCCATTCAGCCCATCGATCTGCACCAACCACAACCCCACCCACACCCTATCTCCATAACTCCATGTATTTACCCTAGATTGAATCTCTGACACTAACAGGCAATTTAGCATGGCCAATCCACCTAACCAAACTTCTCAGAATCATAGAATTCCTGCAGTGCACAAGGAGGCCATTCAGCCCATTGTGTCTGCACCGACCACAATCCCACCCAGACCCTATCTCCATAGCCCCATGTATTTATCCGAGCTCGTTCCCCCTGACACTAAGGGGCAATTTAGCATGGCCAACCCACCCAACCGAACTTCTTTGAACCCATACAGTGCAGAAGAGGGCCATTCGACCCATCGAGTCTGCACTGACTCTCTGGCAGAGTATTTTACCCTGTCTCTGCCCCCACCCCCGCACCGCTCTATCCCCATAACCTCACACATCAACAACATTCTTCACTGCAGATGGTGAGCTTGTGGAATCCTTTGCCACTTGACGTCAAGTTATTAAAAGTCATTTAAGAAGAAGATGGACAGATTTCTGGACACTAAGAGTGTCAGGGGGAAAGTGCAGGAGTAAGGCATTGAGATAGAGGAACAGCCAAGATCATAATGAACGGCGGAACAGGTTTGAAGGGCCAAATGGCCTCCTGCTGCTCCTATTTTCCAAATATTTTCTGTGTTTGTTGCGTTTTGATTGAGTTCCCAGTTGTTGTCCCCAGTACCGGTCTATAGTTCATCATGAGATGGCAACAGGAGCAATCTATTCAGCCCCTCCAGTCTGTCGTACTAACCCATTTGTACTTAACATGCCCTTTTTCCTTTCACTAAAACAATTCCTCCCACATTCCCAAACTTCTTCTTGCTGTCCTAATTTTGTATCTATTCACTTTTGTACACAAGGAAACACAAATCCAATTTTGCCCAAACATTTTGTACCTTTTAACCATTTTTTTGATCATCTCCTCACTCTACCCGGTCTTTCCAAAGAAGGGACGCACGGGAATTGAGAAAAGACCCACGGCCAGCACGGTGGCATAGTGGTTAGCACCGCTGCCTCACAACGCCAGGGACCCGGGATCAATTCCTGGCTTGGGTCGTTGTATATGTGGAGTCTGCACGTTCTCCCCATGTCTGCGTGGGTTTCCTCCGGGTGCCCCGATTTCCTCCCACAGCCCGAAAGAGGTGCTGGTTAGGTGGATTGGCCGTGCTAAATTGTCCCCTTAGCGTCAGGAGGGCTAGCTAGGGTAAATGCATGGGGATAGGGCCTGGGTAGGTTTGTGGTTGGTGCAGACTTGATGGGCCAAACGGCCTCCTTCTGCACTTCTTTGAACCAATCTTTGCTCACACAAGGGCAGCATGGTTGGACAGCAGATAGCACTGCCCCTTCACAGCGACAGGGACCCGGGTTCAATTCCCGGTTTGGGTCACTGCCTGCGTGGAGTCTGCACGTTCTCCCCGTGTCTGTGTGGGTTTCCTCCGGGTACTCTGGTGTCTCCCCACAGCCTGAAAGACGTGCTGGTTAGATGCTAAATTCTTCGTCAGTGTACCCGAACAAGCACCAGAGTGTGGCAACGAGGGGACTCTCACAGTAACCTCATTGCGGTGTTAATGCAAGCTGACTTCTGACACTAGTAAGTAAACTCTGCTCCCTGACAATCTTGTTACTTTTTTTAATTGCAGCATGACGATGGTCTCACTGACCTATCCATTGGAAACCACAAGGTCTTTGATCTGCGTCCAGTGCACGGAACATTCAGACCAGAGCAGAACCGAATGGTTACTTTTAAGTTTGTAGAAATAGATTTTAAAATAGATTTCAGTCAGGACTTCTTTTATTTCAAGATTTTAAATATTTGTGCTATTCTGCCAGGAAGCTATTTGTATTCCCTGGGAATTAGGATGTTGAAGGACGATTTGGAATAAGTTTTCCAGATATTGGGCGGGATTTTACAGCCTGGCTTGAGCGAGACTGGGAATTCCCTCCCAAAGTCAAAGGATATTTCCATTGTCAAACCCCTAAGGGGCAATTTAGCATGGCCAATCCACCTAACCTACACATCTCTGGATGCTAAGGAGCAATTTAGCTTGGCCAATCCACCTAACCTGCACATCTTTGGATGCTAAGGAGCAATTTAGCTTGGCCAATCCACCTAACCTGCACATCTTTGGATGCTAAGGAGCAATTTAGCTTGGCCAATCCACCTAACCTGCACATCTTTGGACACTAAGGGACAATTTAGCATGGCCAATCCACCCAACCTGCACATCTTTGGACACTAAGGGACAATTTAGCATGGCCAATCCACCCAACCTGCACATCTTTGGACACTAAGGGACAATTTAGCTTGGCCAATCCACCTAACCTACACATCTCTGGATGCTAAGGAGCAATTTAGCTTGGCCAATCCACCTAACCTGCACATCTTTGGACACTAAGGGACAATTTAGCATGGCCAATCCACCCAACCTGCACATCTTTGGACACTAAGGGGCAATTTAGCATGGCCAATCCACCCAACCTGCACATCTTTGGACTCTAAGAGGTAATTTAGCACAGCCAATCCACCCAACCTGCACATCTTTGGACATTAAGGGGCAATTTATCACGGCCAATCCACCTAACCTACACATTTTTGGATTGTGGGAGGAAACCCACACAGACACAGGGAGAACGTACAGACTCTGCACAGACAGTCAGCTAAGGCTGGTATTGAACTCAGGTCCCTGGTGCTGTGAGGCATCTGTGCTAACAACTGTGACACCATGCCACCTATGGCTCAGTTGGAAAGTCCCCTGTGTGATCTTTCAAGGACGGGTGATCACCATATGTACAAACGGTTTACTAAATAAGTAACTATTTACAGAGAGTGATATAAAGGCTGCCATATTTCCTCAATTCCAGGAAAACTTGCACTCAGCCCCAGGATTCATGCATGGTGGGTGGGTGGGTGGATAGTGCAAGTGGGATGGGGGGGTAGGGAGAAAGGAGGAGGAGAGGGGCTGAGGGGGAAGAGAGTTGGAAGAGAGAGGAAGGGGAAGAGGAGAGGTGGGGTGGGGAGCTGGGGAGGGGGGGTTGTGTGGGGAGGAGAGAGAGAGGTGGTAGAGGTTGTAGCAGAGGGATAAGGGTGAGGGATGGGGAGAAGGGGGCTGAGGGGGAGAGCACAATGAGGGGGAAAAAGAGACGGGGAGTGGAGGGGGGGAGGGGAGGGGAGTGGGGGGGAGGGGAGGGGAGTGGAGGGGGGAGGGGAGCGGAGGGGAGGGGCGTGGGGGGGAGGGAAGGGGTATGGAGGGGGGAAGGGGAGTGGAGGGGGGAAGGAGAGTGGAGGGGGGGAAGAGGAGTGGAGGGGGGAGGAGGAGAAGTGGGGAAGGGGAGGGGGAGAAAGGGAGTGACGGGAAGAGAAAGGGGGAGAGAGAGGGGGGAGAGAGTGAAGGGGGTGAGAGTCGGAGAGAGGGAGAGAGAGAAAGAGGGAGAGGGAAGGGTTACAACTGAACTGTTGCTGAAAGGGCAGTTAGTTTACAGGCAAGCTTCTTCCAATCAACACTTATTATTTCCTGTTTTTTTTTACCATTGAGTTACCACAAAGCCACAAAATAGTCAGCTCACCCCATTAAAGATTTTGCACTGAGCATTCTGTTTGCCTCCGAAATATTTAACCCTTCTGAATCTCCAGGGGAGTCGAAATATCTCAACACAAAGATCCACTGGAAGCCATTTCTGCTGGAGATTGCAGTCGGGGGAAGGGAGCCTGTGGGAGGCGAGGGTGCTTGGGGAATTGGCAAGACTCCCACAGACTTGGCAAGGCCATTTGAACTTTCCTCACTTCCTTTTCCCTCTTCTCTATCTTTTCTCTTTTACCCTCACTGGTACTTCTAAAACTAGGCCTCAGTCCCTGCCTTTGAAGTATTCAATACTCTGATTTCTCTCAAGTCTTTAATCCCTTATAAAAACAAATGAGCGCGGAATTCCAACACACCCCTTTTTTTCTGTGAATGATTCGGGTAAGTCTTAACTTCTTGTGGAGGGTAGGTCAAAACTGTAGAGCTTGCCAGCTGTCAAGTTATTTAAATGGTCAGCCCTTTAAAAATTGAAAAAGACTGCCTGCCTGTGTCTGAGAGAGTGGAAAAGTATCTATCACAGCAGCTTCAATAGCTGTTTGTTGATATAAGCCCAAGGGCTATCGATCAACATTTGATATGTGACTGCCTATCACAACCAAATATTATTGCAGTGGGGTTTGGGGGTTTAGGCTGTAAGTTTACATTTGATTGACAGAGGTTATTAAAAGATTAGCTGTCTTCAATGTGGGGTCATGAACACAAATGCATGTTTTTGTGAACACGGATGCATTGGAACACGGATGCTGAGTTCCTCCCAAGAATTTTTGGTTTCCATTTCAGATCATCAGCATCCACAGCTTTTTATTTTAGCTTTTATGGCCAAATGGATGGCATGGTGGCACAGTGGTTGGCACTGCTGCCTCACAATGCCAGGGACCTGGGTTCGATTCCAGTCTCAGGTTATTGTCTGTGCAGAGTTTGCACATTCTCCCCGTGTCTGCGTGGGTTTCCTCTGGGACTTCTGGTTTCCTCCCACACTCCAAAAATTAGGGGAATTGGCGATGCTAAATTGCCCATTAGTGTCCAAAGACATGTAGGTTAGGTGGATTGGCCATGTTAAATTGCCCCTTAGTGTCCAAAGATGTGTAGGTTAGGTGGATTGGCCATGCTAAATTGCCCCATTGTGTCCAAAGATGTGTAGGTTAGGTGGATTGGCCATGCTAAGTTGCCCCTTAGTGTCCAAAGATGTGTAGGTTAGGTGGATTGGCCATGCTAAGTTGCCCCTTAGTGTCCAAAGATGTGTAGGTTAGGTGGATTGGCCAAGCTAAATTGCCCCATTGTGTCCAAAGATGTGTAGGTTAGGTGGATTGGCCATGCTAAATTGCCCCTTAGTGTCCAAAGATGTGTAGGTTGGGTGGATTGGCCATGCTAAGTTGCCTCTTAGTGTCCAAAGTTGTGTAGGTTAGGTGGTTTGGCCATGCTAAGTTGCCCCTTAGTGTCATGGCGATTAGCAGGGTAAATACTTGGTAAATCTGGGGATAGGGCCTGGGTGGGATTGTTGCTAGTGCAGGCCTAGTGGGCTGAATGGCCTCCTTCTGCACTGTAGGGATTCTATGATTCTATAAATTTAGCATGGCCAATCCAACTAACCAGCATATCTTTGGAGCGTGGGAGGAAACTGGAGCACTTGGAGGAAACCCACGCAGACATGGGGAGAACATGCAGACTCCAGACAGTCACCCGAGGCCGGAATCGAACCCAGGCTGCTGGCGCCGCGAGGGCGGCTGTGATAACCAGTGTGCCACCATGCTGCCTTTTGGGGGAAGAGACTTCCCTAAGACTCACAACACTCTGGGACGGAAAATAATGTCTCCTTATCCCTGCCGTGAAAGGGACCACACGATGTGGGGATGCCGGCGTTGGACTGGGGTAAACACAGTAAGGAGTCTCCCAACACCGGGTTAAGAGTCCAACAGGTTCATTTGGTAGCAAAAGCCACCAGCTTTCGGGCCTCTGACCCTTCACCAGGTGAGTGGAGAGTTCAGAGGCCCGAAAGCTGGTGGCTTTTGCTACCAAATGAACCTGTTGGACTCTTAACCTGGTGTTGTGAGGCTTCACAGGGACGACACCAGATTCCAGAGAGAAGGGTTGCATTGCCGCCTTTAGCGAATCTTATTTATCGAAAAGTTCAGGCCAGCGGCAAGAAGCCGAAAATAGGCCCATGTGATGTGTAAGGAGATAGCCCCCCCCCTCCCACACACACATAACGCCTACAGAGTGGAGGATGGACAAAGTGGACAGGATATCACAGCAGCAAGCTGACACAGAAAACATATCTAGGTGTGAACAAACTAAACCTGGCTGGATCTGGCAAAGTACCTGCTCCTCATTTTAACTTCAAGTGTGCAGTATGTAAATTTGTTTTCCCGACCGCATTGTGTGAATTTATCTTTTCCTTTGCCTGTTTGTGCGTGCGACCACAGATAGTACAACCATTTCTGCTGAAGCAAAAGAAAAGCAGCGAGTGACTAATAACCAGCAGTATTGCTACGATCTTTGCTGTGTCAAAAGACCTGGGAGCCTCGTACTTGCTTATTTACTGCAATACCTGGGCCTCTCAATTAGTTTTGGAGATGACACAAACGATACCTTGCATTTATGTAAAGTCCCCAATGCACTTCGCAGACACGTCCTTAGACAAAACGTCACTCACGAGCAGACAGGAGACCATAGAAAGCATTCTTTCTCCTTGTATCAATGATACTATTGCAGCCATCATCCTTCCGCAAAACGAAGGAGATTCTCATCGACTTGAGGAAGTGTGGTGGAGAACGTACACTTGTCTTCATCAGAAACACTACTGCACAATACAGGCCCTTCGGCTCACAAAGTTGTGCTGAACATATCCCTACCTTAGACATTACTAGGCTTGCCTATAACCCTCTATCTTACTAAGTTCCATGTACTTATCTAAAAGTCCCTTAAAAGACCCTGTCAATGGGGATGAAGTAGAAAGGGTCGAGTTTTTAGGTGCCCAGATCACCAACAACCTGTCCTGTCCCCCCCCATGCCAACAGTACAGTTAAGAAAGCCCACCAACGCCTCTACTTTCTCAGAAGACTCAGGAAATTTGGCATGTCAGCTACGACTCTCGCCAATTTTTACACATGCACCATAGGAAGAATCCTTTCTGGTTGTATCACAGCTCGGTATGGCTCCTGCTCTGCCCAAGATCGTAAGGAACTACAAAGGAATGAACCACAGTCCATCACACAAACCAGACTCCCATCCACTGACCTCCATTTACACTTCCTGCTGCCTCGGCAAAGCAGCCAGCACAATTAAGGACCCCACGCTACCCGGACATTCTCTATTCCACCTTCTTCCATTGGGAAAAAGATACAAAAGTCTGGGGTCACGTACCAACCGAGTCAAGAACAGCTTCTTCCCTGCTGCTGTCAGACGTTTGAATGGACCTACCTTATATTAAGTTGATCTTTCTCTGCACCCTAGCTGTGACTGTAACACTACATTCTGCACTCTCTCCATCTCTATGAATGGTATGTTTTATAGCACGCAAGGAACAATATTTTTCACTGTATACCAATACATGTGACAATAATAAATCAAATCAAACCAAACAGCTGGCCAAAAGATAAGTCAAAATGGGAGGTTTTGATACAAAAGAGAGTTGGAGAGGTTTAGGGAGTGAGTTCCAGTACCATGGGCCTAAAGTAAAGTTCTAAAGTTTGTTTATTAGTGTCACAAGTTGGCCTATGTTAAAACTGCACGTACACTCACCAAAGTGTATACCCCACCCCACCCCCACTCTGTGTCATCTCATCACTATTACTATGACATGGTTCTCCCCCTAACCCAGTGTTAAGTCCCAGTCTATCCAGCCTCTCCTGATAACTCAAACTATCAAATCCCGTTAGCATTTTGCCACATCTCTCATGCATCTGAATTAAACTCTATCTGCCATGTCTCGGTTCACTGTCCCAGATCAAGATCCCATTGTAATCTCAGGTAACCTTCTTCACTGTCCACTATGCCACCCAGTTTTTACCATTAAGCTAGTTCCAATTGTCCGTGTTTGGCCCATATCCCTCTGTACCAATCTTACCCATGTAACTGTCTTCTTAAAAGGCAAAACTGTACTCACCTCTAGTACTACCTCTGGCAGCTTGTTCCAGACACTTGCCACCCTCTGTATGAAAAAATTGCCCTTTTGTATCTCTTCCCTTTCACCTTAAACCTATGCCCTCTAGTTTTAGACTCCCCTACCTTTGGGAAAAGATGTTGACTCCCTAGCTGATCTATGTCCCTCATTATTTTATAGACCTCTACAAGAGCACTCCTCAGCCTCCTACACTCCAGGGAAATAGCCCCAATCTACCCAGCCTCTCCGTCTAACCCAAACCATCAAGTCCTGGTAGCATTCTGCCCTGGTTCGATCTACCAAAATGCAACACTTTGCAAATAGAAGTTTTGAGCTTGGAAACAGGCCCTTCGGCCCAACTTGTCCATGCCGCCCTTTTTCTTTAAACCCCTAAGCTAATCCCAATTGCCCGCATTTGGCTTATACCCATCTTACCCTCATAACTGTCTACATACATACATCTGAATTAAAATTCATCTCCCATTCCTCTGGCCCAGTTGACCAAGATTCCCAATGCAGCCTCAGATAAGTTGTTTCCCTGTCCACTACACCACCAACAAGCTGCAAACTTACTCGCCACACCTCCTATTTTCTCGTTTCTATATAAGAGAAGCAAAAATGGTGGAGCAAAGACAATTAGAGAAGTGAGGAGGACACACACTCGAGTGTACATATCTCCCCACCGCTCCCCCCCCCCCCCAATCCCACCGCCCTCCCCCCAAAGCTGTGTCACCTCAACATTATTGTGATTAGGGGGCTCTCCCCTTTTCCCCACCCGGCTGATGCCCCACATTACGAAGCTGAGGGGAGAAGACCTTGTTTTTTTTGTAATTATTAAGCGCTTCCGTCTCACCTGAGGGGGTTTCGGCCCACTCCGCATCCAACAACCTGCTCTGAAAACTCTGCTCACGTCTTGACAGCCGCACAGTACGGTAACTGGGGCTGCCACACATCAACCAAACAACCCTCAACACTCTCAAAGGAAGCGACGATTCCCCAATCTCTCAACGTCGACAGATCTGTGAAAAAATAATCCAGGATCCATCATCATAGAATCACACAGCGCAGAAGAGTCCCTTTGGTCCATCGAGTCTGTACCGGCACATTAGAAATACCTGAGCTCCCATCTATTCCCCTCTGCCAGCACTTGGCCCACAACCCTGAATGTTATGATGTGCCATGTGCTCATCCAGATACTTTTTAAAGGATGTGAGACATCCCATCTCCACCACTCTCCCAGACCAAGGAATAATCAATGCCTCCTTGTCTGTGTAGCGTGTGTTGTTAAGATCTGTGCATTAGGTTTTGAGTTGACTTGTTCGTAACAGTCAGACTTACAAACAGGAGTGAAAATATTACCTTCACCTTCACTGACGGAGCTAATTATTATTCCTGATTCATTTCTTTACACTTCGGGCTCCTAAATGCAGATTGGAGCTTAACTCAATCACACGCTGAATGCTCGCCTTCTACATTCTCCCCCACAGAAACCATACACTCCCTACGGTGCAGAAGGTGGCCATTCATCCCACTGACTCTGCACCGACTCTCTGACAGACCAATCCACCTAACCTACACATCTCTGGACACTAAGGGGCAAGTTAGCATGGCCAACCCACCTAACCCGCACATCTTTGGACACTAAGGGGCAACTTAGCATGGCCAATCCACCCAACCCACACATCTTTGGATACTAAGAGGTAATTTAGCATGGCCAATCCACCTAACCCGCACATCTTTAGACACTAATGGGCAACTTAGCATGGCCAATCTACCTAACCCACACATCTTTGGATACTAAGAGGTAATTTAGCATGGCCAACCCACCCAACCTGCACATCTTTGGACATTAAGAGGCAATTTAGCACAGTCCAAAAGACGTGCTGATTAGATGCATTGGCCGTGCTAAATTCTCCCTCTCTGTACCTGAACAGGCGCTGGAGTGTGGCGACTAGGGGACTTTCACAGTAAACTTCATTGCAGTGTTAATGTAAGTCTATTCGTGACAATAATAAATAAACTTAAAAAAAACCCGTTTCCTCTTGTGGAAGAGTATAACTCAAGGCCATCAGTGTAAAATCGTCACCAAGAAATCCATGTGAGGTGGGGTTGCGTAGTGGGAGAGTGTACTTGCCTCTGAACCAGAAGGTCTGGGTTCGAATGCCACGATGGGGTGGTACGGTAGCGAAGTGGTTAGCGCTGCTGCTTCACAGCTCTAGGGACCCAGGTTCGATTCCCAGCTCAGGTCACTATTTGCGTGGAGTTTGCACATTCTCCTCATGTCTGCGTGGGTTTCCTCCGGGTGCTCCGGAGTCCTCCCACAGTGCGGGTTAGGTTGATTGGCTACGCTGAAATTGCCCCTTAGTGTCCTCTGAGGTGTCGGTTAGAGGGATTAACGGATAAATGTGTGTTAGGGATATGGGGATAGGGCCTTGGGTGGGATTGTGGTGGGCGCAGATTCGATGGGCTGAAGGGCCTGCTTCTGCGCTGTAGGGTTCTATGTTCTATGCTGGCGTTGGACTGGGATAACCACAATAAGAAGTCTCACAACACCAGGTTAAAGCCCAACAGGTTTAGTTGGTAGCAAAAGCCACTAGCTTTCGGAGCTCTCACTATCCCTTTATTGGGTGAGTGGGAGATGTGTTCCCAAACAGGGCGTATAAAGATTCGAAACCCACCCCAAAACTTGATGGCCAAGGAAGGCGCGTCCATAAGTTTAAAGTTAAAGTTTATTTATTATTGTCACAATGTCAACATCCTGTACCATTGAACCCATGCCCATGTTGTACCTACCTTGTAGTGCGTGGAGCTGGCTTTAGAAGCATTGAGCAATGTCACTCTGAAGTGGATGGTATAGATGCTTCAGGGGTTGATCTGCACTATGTACAGATCTAGAATAGACAACAAGAGATGACAGACCACATCTGTAGGGTAGGCTGGGCTGATATAAATATTCAACCTTATCTGATGTATCCATGTTGAGGTGTTGGTTGCTGCAAAGGCTGATAGGAAATGGTGATAGGCCCAAATAAGGTCAGGTTGGGCAGAATCAAAGTGGGTGTTCCTCAGCAACGATGATACTATTGCGGTCTTATGTTTACAGGCCCAAAGAGCGACTTGCACCAGCTCGGACAGAATTATTGTGCCAAGCCGCCATAGCGCGCAAGGTCCAGAGGTCACAGGTCATTGCCAAGGCAACGAGGCCGTTCCTTCTCCCCGTTCAGCAACACCAACATTCCTGGCCCCAATCCTAGTCGCAGGGTGAGGGCCCCCAATCGTTATTTGTAAGGGTGGACAGACTGTTGGTGGGCGTTTCCGGGGCAGAAGGAGGTGATTTAGCCAGTCAGGTCAATGCCAGCCATCTGCAAGACTAACTCACCCGATGCCACCCAGCAACCACACCCCCCCCCCCACCCCCCCCAGCACCCCTTCACCCACCCCCCCCCACCCCAAGCACCCCTCCACCCACTCCCACCCCTGCCCACCTCCCCACCCCTCTCCACCAAGCTCCCCTGCCCTCCCCCAAACCCCCGGCCTACGCCCGCCCTCCACCCCTGTAGTCTGGCAAAAGTTTTAAAATAGAATCATAGAATCCCTACAGTGCAGAAAGAGGCCTGACGAGTCTGCTCCAGTAATAATCCCACCCAGACCCCGTCCCCCTAACCCCACCAACGTTTATAGGTGCACCTTCGAAAGCATTCCTTCCGGTTGTATCTCAGCTTGGTGTGGGCTCCCGCTGTGCCCAGGGCCGCAAGAAACTACAAAGGGTTGTGAATGTAGCCTAATCCATCACTCAAACCAACCTCCCATCCAATTGACTCTGTCTACACTTCCTCGGGAAAGTAACCAGCATAATCAAGGATCCAACACACACCCCGGACATTCTCTCTTCCACCTTCTTCTGTCGGGCAAAAGATACAACAGTCTGAGGTCACGAACCAACCGACTCAAGAACAACTTCCTCCCTGCTGCCATGGAAGAATGGACCTACCTCGCCTTAAGTTGATCTTTCTCCACACCCTAGCTATGACTACATTCTGCAATCTCTCCTTTTATTCTCTATGAACGGTATGCTTTGTTGGTGCAGCACGCAAGAAACAATACTTTTCACTAGATACTAATACATGCGACAGTAATAAATCAAATCAAAGCAATATTTACCCTACTAATCCCCCCGACACTGTGGGTTAATTTAGCACGGCCAATCCAGCTAACCTGCGCATCGTTGGAGTGTGGGAGGAAACTGGAGCACCCGGAAGAAACCCACGCAAGACATGGGGAGAACGTATCTGCAATGAGGCCATTGAGGGTGGCCTATTGGAGTATGAGCTCCCTGATTAAGGATCCAATTGATGGGCGAATCAGGGAGTCCTTGCCTTGTACTGAACTGGGCGCGTCAGTTCCTCTGGCACCCCCTGGGAGGTAGACTGCTGACTGCGAGCACTCTGTGCACCACTGTTAGAGTTTGTAAATAAAGGGGTTTTGATGAAGGGATTTCTGCCCCTGAAGAATTATTACAATGCCTGTGGTGTAGTCAGCCTTGTCTCGAAGGCAGCCAAATTTGAACACAGCGAGGTCTCACAAAGGAAGGAGATGAAAGGGCCTGGGCGAGGGGGAGGTGGGGAGGGGGAAATAGGTTAATCAGGGGCCCCTTTCCTGCCTGCTATTCACGGACCCCTTGGTCAGTAATGGCCATTAGGTTGTGTTCACTGTCAAACGGCCTGTCCACCCCGGATGTCTGGTCCTGTACATGAAGGATGACCACTCGTGTTCATGGCGCATCTCAGCCTTGTGGTAAATTTGCAAAAAATAGATCCTGAGGTCACGGGTAATGTGCAAATACACTTTTTTTAAAAAAAAAACCCAGAAAAGGTCACCTACCCACAGGAGGATGGAAATGTCAACATGAAGCACATAATCTCACAACGGTACGCGCTTGATAAAGTCTGCAGTAAATGTTCCACATCACAGTGCGGAACATCTTAGTCAAAAGCTAGCAAGCTCTGTCAGCTTGGCCATCTCCTTCTTAAAACCATGGCTGGCACAACGGTTAGCACCGCTGTCTCACGGCGCCGGGGTCCCGGGTTCGATTCCGGCCTCAGGTCACTGCCTGGAAGCTAAGCCAGTAGTCTGAGATGGGGCATGGTTTTGCGAGGGTTAATTCTCCACCCCCCCCACCCGCCCCCTCACCACCTCCCCCGATATCCCCCATCCCGTGGGTGGCACGGCGGCACTGCTGCTGTGTGTGTGGGAGAGTGTGAGAGCGTGTATGGACCTACCCTGCATTGAGTTGATCTTTCTCCACACCCTAGCTATGACTGTAACGCTACATTCTGCACTCTCTCCTTTCCTTCTCCATGAACGGTATGCTTTGTACAGCGTACAAGAAACAATACTTTCCACTGTATCCCAATCCATGTGACAATAATAAATCAAATCAAATCAGGCCCTGATCTAAATGAATGGGGGTGAGCTGGATAAGAGTGGTGCCCACCTGCCCTCTCTGGATTTGTTTCAAGGTGTTGGTATCTCCATCGCTCACAAACTGAGTTTGTGGTCTGATTGCTTTCCATTCAGGGGATTGGGCAGCGCTCTGCTGGGCTAGCCCATCCCTAATTACCCTGGAACTGCGTTGAGGGCATCTGGAGCCGTGTGTACGCCAGGCCAGGGGAGGACACAGCAGGCTTCCCAACCGGAAAGGAGATTGATGGACCAGGTGGCGTTTTTTTCTGACAATCGACAATGGTTTCACGATTGCCATTTATGGTCATCGGACTTTTTAATTCTAAATTCTAGATGGGGTGGCACAGTGGGTTAGCACTGCTGCCTCACAGCGCCAGGGACCCGGGTTCGAATCCAGCCTTGGGTGACTGTCTCTGTGGCGTCTGCACGTTCTCCCCGTGTCTGCGTGGGTTTCCTCCGAGTTCTCCAGTTTCCTCCGAAAGATGTGCTGGTTAGGGTGCATTGGCCGTGCTAAATTCTCCCTCAGTGTAACCCGAACAGGCGCCGACTAGCGAATTTTTACAGTAACTTCACTGCAATGTTAATGCAAGCCTACTTAAATAAACTTCAGTGGGCCAAGATGGGGTTGTTACGATAATCAACAATTCTTTCATGGTCACCTATTATAGTCATCAGACTTTTTAATTCCAGATTTTCCATTGTCACCATGCTGGGATTCGAACCCGGGTCCCCAGAGTACTAGCCCAGTGACTATAGCCACAGCCTTCCACACAGGTTCGTGATCACCCTGTTTAGAACTCCGTTCTGCTGTTGGAACCCCACCCGCCTCGCTAATTGAACTGGCTTGGGTAATATTATCTCTCCTCTGGACTGCTCTGCCCAAGAGTGCAAGAAACTACGAAAGGTTGTGAACGTAGCCCATTCCATCACGGAAACCAGCCTCCCATCCATTGACTCTGTCTACACTTCCCGCTGCCTCAGCAAAGCAGCCGGCATCATCAAGGACTCCACACACCCCGGACATTCTCTCCTCCACCTTCTTCCTTCGGGAAAAAGATACAAAAGTCTGAGGTCACGCACTCAAGAACAGCTTCTTCCCTGCTGCTGTCAGACTTTTGAATGGACCTACCTCGCATTAAGTTGATCTTTCTCTACGCTCTAGCTATGACTGTAACACTACATTCTGCACTCTCCCCTTTCTTTCTCGATGAACAGTATGCTTTGTCTGTACAGCGTGCAAGAAACAACACTTTTCACTGTATATTAATACGCGTGATTATAATAAATCAAATCAAATCATTAAGACAGATAAGCCTTCATCAGGAATCCCAGAAACTTCCAACAATTAATTCGATCTAACCAGGTACAGTAGATAATCGAGATTCCACAAAGGCATCATTCTCAGAGTTCTGGAGATGTGTTGGGTGGAATTTTTGTGCTCCATCCTCCACGGACCATTCAAATGTCTGTTACCCGGGATTTTCCCACCTTGGGGCAAGCGCGGCAACAAATCCCGCCCATTACGTGAGATCACCAATTATGTGAATTAGTCGTTTGTACAATAGCTCTTAACCTTTTAGATCAGAAGGCCATAAGACATAGGAGCAGAATTAGGCCCCTCGGCCCATAGAGTCCGTTCCTCCATTCAATCATGGCTGACATTTTTCCTCATCCCCATTTTCCTGCCTTTTCCCCATAACCCCTGATCCCCTTATTAATCAAGAATCTATCAATCTCTGTCTTAAAGACACTCAATGACCCAGCCTCCTCTGCGGCAAAGAGTTTCACAGTTTTACCACTCTCTGACTGAAGAAATTCCTCCTCTTCTCCGTTTTAAAGGATCATCCCTTTAGCCCGAGGTTGTGCCCTCTGGTTCTAGATTTTCCAACTAGTGGAAACACCCTCTCTGCATCCACTCTATCCAAGCCTCAAAATATCCTGTAAGTTTCAATAAAATCCCCCCTCAATCTTCTAAACTCCAACGAGTACAAACCCAGAGTCCTCAACCGTTCCTCATACGACAAGCTCCTCATTCCAGGGATCATTCTTGTGAACCTCCTCTGGACCCTTTCCAAGGCCGGCACATCCTTCCTTAGATATGGGGGCCCAAAACTGCTCACAATACTCCAAATGGGGTGTGACTGGAGCCTTATACAGCCTCAGAAGTACATCCTTGTTCCAGCCCTCTGGACACGAATGCTAACATTGCACATTTTACACACACTGTCCATCAGGGGGACAGAATTTGGGATAATTGCTGATGTTATAAGGATGTTTTACTGCAATTGTTGGTGAGACCACACCTGGAGTATTGTGGGCAGTTTTGGTGTCCTTACTGGAGGAAGGATGTCCTTGCTATAGAGGGAATATAGTGAGGGTTTACCAGGCTGATCCCTGGGATGGCGGGTCTGTCATATGCGGAGAGATTAAGTCGGTCAGGATTATATTCACTGGAGTTTAGAAGAGTGAGAGGGGATCTAATAGAAACTTAGAAAACTCTAACAGGGTTAGACAGGGTAGATTCAGAAAGAATGTTCCCCAATGGTGGGGGGAGTGCAGAACGAGGGGTCAGAGTTTGAGGGTCAGGGGTGAACCTTTTAGGACTGAGGTGAGGAGAAATTTCTTCACCCGGGAGGGTGGTGAATGTGTGGAATTCACTACCGCAGAAAGTAGTTGAGGCCAAAAAGTTGTGTGATTTCAGGAAGAAATCAGATATCGTTCTTGGGGCTAAAGGGGATTAAGGGGAATGGGGGGGGGGGGGGGGATCAGGATATTGAATCTGATGATCAGTCATTATCAAAATGGGCCGAATGGCTGATTCATAGAATCATCGAACCCTACAGTGCAGAAAGAGGCCCTTCGGCCCATCGAGTCTGTACCAACCACAATCCTACCCAGCCCTTCCCCCACTGATTCCTGCTTTTATTTTCTATATTCCTGCTCTCCCATGTTCCTGAGTCCATGTTGTTTCTCTGTTTGTACGTTACGACCATAGCAAATGTTACATGCTGAGAAAATCAAATCCCGGAGGGAATCTTGGCTTCCAGGTCACAACCATCTTTTAGATATTGTGAAACAAGGAAAGGTGCTCGACTCTCTGCTCTCAACAGCAGGACACTTTTGGCATTTAAAATGAAGTAAGCATAAAAGGTTTATGCTTGAGGTTTAAGAAGAAAAAAAAGATTACAGTCATATAATTAAATTACAAAACATTTCCCTCTCTGCCCAAAATCTCCCTATTTTGTTACACCCACAAGTTAACACCTTCCACGCAACACTCTCCTTTAGATATTTAACCGTTAAAAAATCCTACAAATATTACCCAAGTTCAACCTCTTGTTGCTTTGACACAGTGAGCACGTG